>CM067167.1:33163941-33229724 GCA_034093135.1 Erigeron breviscapus
GAGGATTGTCAGTGTTCTAGACCTTACAAGTCTGAACACTGATATCGAGGATTGACTTTAAGCCTTTACACACTTTCCAAAGAACAACCTACTTGTTCTTTACCAAAGTATACGTGTGTTAAGGTGGTTGGATAAAAGGATACACTTGCACTTGATGTGATTTTATCCTTATTCTTTATCCAATGCATTTAATGTTCTTGTCGGTTCATTAATTGCATCCAACCATATTTGTACGGCACAAAATTCACTGGTGAATTTTGTTGCCTATAAATACAAAGTCATTTCTTTGAGAAAATCACTTTTTAGCAAATTGGTGAACTTGCTTAAATACTCTCGATCTAAACAGCTATACTTCACAACTCTAAGTATATCGATCAAAGGAGTTTATTTAGCAAGTATAGATCACTTGTAATTCAAAGATTGTTTAGATACTTACATACGTGTAATATCTAGGTTCCGCAACGATCTTGTATTTTGTTTATACATCAATAAAGAAAATACACTTGAAAACTACATTCGTGTTCCACCTTTTATTTACTTGTTTAAATATTGCTTAAAGTCATTTATTACTTTGTTTATATTCTTGCATATTTATATTGAAGTAATACTATTCCGATTCTAGTTCATACTTGTCTTGTTATTTTACACTCGTAGGTTAAACCATCGTGTGAGGGACTTTACATAAAGTGGTTAGAAATGGCTTTTAGATGGCTAAAAGGTGCGTTAGGATGGTTCGTGGACGAGTTCGTGTGAAGTCAAGATGAAAAATGTGAAGTTTAGCTGAAGGAAGAGAATATGCGACGCATGGCTTGTTTATGCGGGGCATATTTCCTTTGATTTTATCACAGAAAGTTGGACAAATTTTGGACATGAAGATATGCGGCGCACAGATTTGTTATGCGGCGCATGAAAGTCTCATGCGGCGCATATTTTGAGTCGGCAGAATACCTTTTTGGAAACACTATAAATACAAAGCCAAAACCCTACCATTCGATATACTTTCACTTCCAGTCGATTTTAGGGTTCTTTGAGGCAATATTCAGCAGCTTATTCGTTCTCCAAGATCTTTAGGTTGCTCGAGAGTTTCAAGGCATTCAAACATCGATTTCTTTAGCTTTTCATTGTCTTTCACACTTTGGTACAAGATGTTTACTCTTTTGCTATTTGTGATTTATTTATGATTATGTCTAGCTAAATACTTCATCATCTACTGAGATGAAGTGACACAATGAATAATGGTTGCATAATCTTTTGAATTCAAGTTGATAGTTAAACGTTTTGTCGAGATCTTAATGTTTTGAGTTCTTATAACTTATCTACTGTTTTGTTGATAATGTATGAATGATTTAGAGGTATCTAAGTTTAGGAGTACATTGTTCTAGTTGATTGGGTACAATCAATAGGTGTTAACTTGTGGTAACGAGTTGATAAACGACAATAGATAATAGAATTCAAAGTGTTAACGGTTTGGTAAAATCGGTAGATGAAATTGTTTACAATAACAAAACAAATTAGTCAATTTAGTAGATCTTGATAGAGAATGTGGTAACCGGATCTTAGGGATTGAATCAATTGGTTAATGGGTTCGGATCGGGTAATAAGCTAGGAGCGCTACTAGTGAGTTCTTTGTCTAGACCTAGTTATCAAATCAACATAATTGAATTGGTTTTAACTTAAATGCAACCTAAATAAGTTGTGTCATGGAGTCGAAGTAGATGATCCTTTAATTAATCTTGATATTAAATCAAAGCTCTTTTCGTTTAATTCTCCGGAATTACTAATTTTCATTAATTAACTAACTATTTCAAATCCAATATGACGGGAGTCTTTAAAATCCAAAACTCTTTTTAAACTACATTAAACTCGCTCACTCTTAATTAGTCTCTGTGGTTTGACCTGGACTTACTTTAAAGCTATATTGCATACGAACGGGTCCACTGCCCGATTGTGTGTAGTAGCCAGTTCTGAAGTATTTCTTGTTTTTAATTTAACTCGATTTTTACGCATTACTATGGGTCAACCCAAACCCATTGACCCATGACCCAACCCTATCCCTTTGCATTCAATCACCTCCCATCCACCCAATCCCATTTCCCTTATCTCTCTTTCTCTACATTCATTGCAAGAGTTTTCTTACATTCCTCTCTCTCTCTCTCAAAATTTAATACACCAAATTGAATGTTTCAAGCAAGAATTTGTTAGGGTTATTCTTCTTCATCATCATCTTAACTACATATCAAAAATTGGAGTCTTGAAGTACAAGAAAATCACACTTTCAGGTCAATTTCGGGTTTAGCTCATTGGTGGAAGATTTGGTAAGCTTAATTCACCTCAACATCATCATTTATTACTCATAAACTTGTTTCCTAGCCAAATCTTGGGTATTTTTGGTCAAACTTGAGTCAAAAGTCAAATTAGGTCAAATCTAGGGTTTTTATTGTTTAAATGGGTCAAAAATGGTTTTATCCTTGAATTAATGATAAGAGTCAAAGAAATGAAGTGGGTTTATGTTATCTCATACTTATTAATGTCCAACAAAGTGCAGAGACGGATTTTGAGCAACCTAAATCGGTTTTTGGCAAAAATTAGGGTTTTGACTTATTACAAATTTGGTCAAATCGGGTTTGAGCTCAAATTAATGTTTTGGAACTGAAATCGTGATATGGATCGAACTTGTTAATGTCCATTTATGTCCAACTGCGTATGAAATGGAGTTTGAAAGCTGCCTTAATCGATTTGTGGGTCAAAAATAGCAAATTAGGGTTCTTGGGTCGTGTTTTGGGTGTTGGTCGATGCTGCTGATCTGCTTGGTGCAGACCCACCGTCTTGGAAGGCACTGCCAGCGTCTCAGACGCCCATTGTTCTGGTTTGGCGTCTCATACGGTGCAACCACCGTATGAGACGGTGGTCTCCTCGTGCAAATTTTCCTTTACGCCAGCTAAACGGTGACTTCTTCTGTTTTACGCTGAGCCAGACGTTGAAGTAGTGTTTTCCAGGCCACCGTCTGGGAAGGTGGCTGGACCGTGTTTTACGGTGGTCAGGTCTTGGACCAGGGTGTGGGACGCCAAAGCTGGGAGTGTGAGACGGTGGTCTCCTGAGCTCAATTTCTGGTTTCTTTTCCTAGCTTTCTTTTTAACTCCCTTGGATCGTCCTAAGCTTTCAAATGAGTCATTTCTTGACTTCTATGACGTTGTTTACTGGTCTAAAGAGTCGTTCAAAGCTTGGGGATACCTTTAGGATTGTTGAGAATACAAAAGGGAATATAGCAAGTATATTGATAAGAATGTGTATATATATATTGATAGGTCGGGGGCACGTGGCGAACGTCAGGCATTTATAATTCTTACTTGACTTCCCTTACTCGGCAAAGGTGAGTTCATAGCCCCTTTTCTTTACATGATTTTGGGGTGAAAAGTGTACAACGTGTTTCTTTGGCTTGTTTGATCGTTATGTGTTCGTTTAATTTAGTAATCAAGGTTATATGATCGTTGGGCTATTTTATCAAGGTTATATGTTCGTATCATTATATGTTCGATCAAGGTTATATGTAATCAAGGTTGTATGATCGTTATATGTTCGTATCAAGGTTATGTAATCATTTAATGATCCAATCAAGGTTTCAAGGTTGTGTGATCAATTAATGATCCAATCAAGGTTTCAAGGTTGTGTGATCATTTAATGATCCAATCAAGGTTATATGTTCGTATCAAGGTTATGTGATCGTTATGATTTTAATCAAGGTTAAACGGTTGTTATCCCGACACTTGTTTCTTATAGTCAAAACCTACGAACTCACCAACTTTATCTTGACGCATTTTAGTACACTTTTCAGGTAATCAAGTAAATCAAAGACGTGATGGATGATTGCATGCTTGCTTTAGGATTGGATTGGACTTATTATGGATCCGTGATTCATTGCTCCCGTCTATGGGTTATGCCTAGGATCGTTAGCCATCATTTGATCTATCTTTTTGTAAACTATTGATGGTGTTATGCTCCTTGTGCATTTATTTGATCCAATACTTGTATTTTGAATTGAATTGTGAATGGAAATGTCCAATCCTTATTGCATTTAGTGTTGTCTCTACTTAATTTCCATGTCGTGTTGAGCTTTCTTTTAATGCCCCATAATCCCGCCTTGTTGGGGTGTTACAATATATCCAACAAATTTAACTATTTTTACAAGATAAATTTAGAGCATAAATATGGTCTATACAAAATATAAACCAGAACTTGAAAAAGCTAAATTTGACAAAACTTGATTCTCGACTCATGCTACTCCTCATTTGCAAAACTTTCGGCGAGAAATGATAGATAGATGATCATATGTACCTACTAAAAATCCACCATAACAAATTACTAAGTGAATTCCCATCGTCATGAGAAGTCAGACTCGTAATCTTCACAAGAGCATCCTCCTGATCGTAAATCCCTTCCAATGCATACACAAACCCTTTCCATCCTTCACCAACACCGGCTCTTTCCAAAGCAGGCAAAGTCCAATCCACAAGCTGTCTAACGAACTCTCTATCAGAAAACACAGCTCCTGTGACCGGCAACAACGGCAACACTTGAATCCCAACTCGGCATTCTTTTTGCTCGGGTGGAGCAAACCATAGCCCACTGTCTCTTTTGTTTGCCCAAACAACTCCCGTCATTCTGTTTACACTTGCGCAATCTTGAGGATATGCTGTGTCGTTTTCTTTTATGTGCCACCATGTGTTAGCAGCATCAATCTCCATTGTTGCAAGCAAAGATCCCATTTCAAAAAGTTGTGTATCTCCATATGCTAACCCCATCAAAGCAGCCGAGTAATAAGCATTGATAGCTTCACTTGTGCTTTCTTGATTCCTACCGTCTGCGAATTCTATCAACCCTGAAGCCTCCGAGTGTAACTTCCATGTGTCAAAACATCTCAAATACAGATACGTTGAACTTGTACCATTACTGAAAGTCATGATATCTCCCATATCATTATCGAAAGTCATGAAATCTCCCATCAAAGAGTATGCGGCTTATACTTTATTCCCCAATCCGGGTCTATCTTGGCTAAAACAGCAATTCCATAAACAAAATAACCGATATGATAATGGTGATCATTGTAAAGCCAAAATCCGCACCTGAATCAGTAGAGCCTTGTTTAGTTATAATCCCACCCCAAGATTTATCATAAATGAAACCGTTACCCTGAAACGTTCCATCTAACCATGGCTCGATTGTGGCCCTCAAATAAGCTGTGAACTTTGGGATAACATCAAGATAACCAATCTCTTCGGTTATCATTGCTAACCTAGCTGCTCTTGCCACCAACTTGCCATAGAAGTAAGATGATGTAGTCGATATATTACTCGAATCCAAGCCGTCAACATCTTTCACAAGAGCAGCTATGATTTGAGGGTAAGACTCACTCCTAACTCCTTTGATTGAATGCCAAGTTACATGAATCACCAGCAACACCTACAAGATCACCATCTATACTCTTGTATCTAAAACCATCAATAACCTTAAGACCAAACCCGAGACGAACATGAAGAGGGGTTGCTAACATCAACAAATCCGCCTTTTCACCCCAACATTGTTTATACCAATTGTATCCAATACTAGATGGTTCACTAAGCACAGTATAGCCCGAAACTGGATAGCATTCACTGGACCTGTCAAGAACCGATTCGGTTTCTGGACTTGGATCCGACAATATAGCAATGCGAAATATACCCGAGAATTCTTGGGATATAATATTAGATGAATAATAGGTTAGAGTTATTGGTGAGGAAGTATAAAAAAGCCATGTTTGACCATTATTGAGCTGAAGCTTGAACTTGGTCAACTCACGATTTGTACGTGATAAAACTAACAATTGTATGAACGGTTGAAATTTGAATTGAAACACTTTGCATGGTTTTGAATGTCACGTATGGGCTGCCCCTAACAAGAAAAAACTTCAAAGTTTCTTGTATGTCCAAAGTGACACTAAGATGTCTAAAAGAAGACACGACATGGTTTTGATTCGGGCTATTCAAAGCGGATATGGTAAGATCCGGACTGAATATTTGGGAAGTAGAAGCAGAGGTGGAAATCTGATCAGGGTAAGATATAGTAAGTGACGAGAGGTCGGGTTTGATGAGGTAAGGGTGAATGTATTCTGTTTGGTTACCATTGTTTAGTACAAAGTTTTGAAAGAAGGAATTTGTGGGCAGAGGGGATGACAAGAGGTCTGGCGAGAAGAAACGGGCCGGGTCAGGAAGGACCGACGACGTGGCTTCCGGGAACATGTAAACATCGTCCGCCGCGGTTATGGTTGCTGGAAGAAGAAGTAAAAAACAGAGAAGGCTTACTAACAGTTTGCATATATACTGAGAAACAAGGAAAACAAAGAAGATGAAATTTGAACCCCATTATATATATACTGTATAGCTATAGCTATTCATGCATGTCTATCTATTGTCTATACTGTATAATTGATATAGCTACTAGATAAGAATTATACATACATACCATCCTTACATAATAGTAATAATAATAAAGTGATTATTATTATTAGTATATAAAACTCGGCCAGATTGAGATTATATTCATATTCATGCCAAATATGTCGAGGGCCTTATGGAGTTTAGATAAATGTAAACTATGACAAAGAGATAGAAGTTTGAGATTTTATTTTGAAAAATTACCATAAGTCCAGAAGTAAAATCTTAGCTATATTTGATATCGCAATAGCAATAGCTATAGATACAAGATAAGTATAATTCATACCATCCTTACAATTAATAAAAATAAGAAGATACGAGTATACAATACTCGAGCAGGTTCATGGCAAAAATTTCGAGGGCTTTATTATAGTTTATAAAGTTTAGATAAATACTCATGACAAAGAGATAGAAGTTTGAGATTTTATTCGAGAAATTACCTTAAATTGAAAGCTATAACTATCACAAAGAGATAGAAGTTTGAGATTTTAATTAGTATTTGGAAAAATTATTATTATAAGTTATAATAAGGTAAATATTCTAAAAGATCATGTTTATATATATATTAACACAAAAGCTACGTACTCCGTATTTTATTATAGCTCCTACTCTCCATACTGAGTTATGATAAATTTTGTGTGCTTATTTGTACACAAAAGTTTTATCCATACACAATATTTCGTGTACTATTCATTTGTACGTGTATATGTAAATAATAATAATTAAATACGTTCCTTGTATCTTTTATGTACATCCAAAACAATTTAATTTATCTTATAACAAGCATTTCTACCCGGACGTTGGCCCGGGAGAAAAACAAAACTCTCGTGATAAAAGTTAAAAGACATTAAGTTGAAAACCAAATTTTCGTGGCAAAAGTTATGAAACTTTGGTGGATAAAGTTAAAAAACTCGAAGTTATGCGAAAAAAAAGTAGCTAAGATTAAACTCTGGCGGCAAAAGTTTTGGACTTTTAGTTAGCTGTCTAATCACCGATGCAAAAAGTATTAAAAAAAAAATTTATAAATATTTTTTGTAGAAAAGGGGGAAAAAATTAGTGCAAAAAAAAGAGCAAAAAAAAGAGGAAAAAAAAAAAAGAAAAAGACAAAATAAGCCGGTACTGTTCATGGCTCGAGCCAAAAGTTAAAAGACATTAAGTTGAAAACCAAATTTTCGTGGCAAAAGTTATGAAACTTTGGTGAATAAAGTTAAAAAACTCGAAGTTATGCGAAAAAAAAGTAGCTAAGATTAAACTCTGGCGGCAAAAGTTTTGGACTTTTAGTTAGCTGTCTAATCACCGATGCAAAAAGTTAAATTTTTTTTTTTAAAATTTTTTGTAGAAAAGGGGGGAAAAAATTAGTGCAAAAAAAAGAGCAAAAAAAAGAGGAAAAAAAAAAAAAAGAAGAAAAAGACAAAATAAGCCGGTACTGTTCATGGCTCGAGCCGCTGAGCCGAGCCGAGCCGCCGAGCCGGTTACTATTTAAGGCTTGGCTTACTATTCATAAGCCAAACCTTAAATGTTATATATATATATATACTACTATTAATTGAAAACTACTTTCATAAAAGAAATGAAAGTTAATTATTACAAAATACTAGTCGTAGTAAAAAGTTATCAATGTGTGTAAACGTTTTTTTCAAATTTGGAGTTTTAAGTTATTAGTGCTCTTATATCGTATTTTGTCACATGTAAAAAGTGATGGTCTACATAATTTTTTTTAACCATACACCAATGGCAATACTTATGTTATGGCACTTAAGCGGTTCAATATGATATTGCTGCTATACAATGCTACATGAGAAGAATGCATGTTACTAACATAACAGTTTCTAAATGTGTCATGGCAGCCATTCATATAAACCTGTGATCTTGTTTTTTGATAATTTATATATATATATATATAATAATGGCAGGTACATCTATGTTAGGGTGCTTCATCAGTTCTGTTTACAAGTTTGCTTGGTTTGGGAACTTTTCTGGCCCAAACAACTCCAATCTCCTTACAGAAAAGCTACTGTAGGATTTAATTTCTAAATATAAAAAATGAATACCTACATTTAAAAACCACAATATAATACATTCAATCAACAAATTGAACCCATAACTAGCTGTTCCCCCAAAAAAAATTGAACTCATAACTAACCAAAATTTGAACATTCATGGCTAAACTATAAAAACTTAGTTATGAACACGAGAAGTGCATTTTGCACTACCACAAACTGACTTTGCATCTATGACGTCGCTTTTCAAATTAGTATACTGGTCCCACAAATTTGCCATATTCCCTTTGTGGCTGTTGTTCAAGGATTTCTTTGGATCATATGCAAGAGACTTTGCACAATCTCTGACATTGGTGGCCTAAATTCCGGTTCAGCCTATGGAAGGAAAAAAAAACAATACAATATGAGCAACTAACTATCATGGTTCTGATTGACATTTATAAGACAGACCAAGATCAAAGATCTAAAGCAACAAAGCTACGATATAGATTTAAAAAGACTATAGTATTGAGGTTTTGCGGTTTTCAACAAGCTTAAGCGGGTTCTTTAGGCTCAGGCAACCACCTTACCAACTGGCCGTGTCTGCTTTTCAAAACCTTGATTTTAAAGACATAAAAAGGGGTCAAAGACCCATTACCACTTCGACCTCAAAAATCAAACGACTTACGACACCAGGAGCAGAACCAAAGAAACAATTTTGAAAACAAGTTAACCTTGACACTTACCTGAACGCAGAGAGAAATGATATCTGCAAACCTAGACAAAGACTTGGAAGAACACGCAGAACGTAGAGAAGGATCAACCATCCCCGACAATGCTTCTATATCATGTAGCTGAGAGATTGCCCATCTCACGAGCAACTGTTCCCCACGTGGCCTTGAACTATAAAAGTCAAGTTTTTCTCGTCAACAACATTGAATATACGATAAATGCTTCATTGAACGGTCATGATAGTACTATTTCATATATGCATAAATAACCTGTCAAACGCTTTCCGGCCGGTGAAAAGTTCCAACATAATGACACCAAAGCTATAAACGTCACTCTGGTAAGTATAACTTCCAGACTCAAGTTCCGGGGCACCATACCCGCAGCCTTGCAACTGAAAATTAAGTTGTGTCAAATGTCAACAGCAATCACATTAACGTAAACACATTAGCCATGTGACTCCGAGTCTAAACATATAAAGGATTGGTTACCTGGGTTACATGGCTAGATGGTAGTAATGGAGCAAAACCACAATCTGAAACGCGTGCATTGAGCTCATTGTCGAAAAGAATATTTGTTGAATTCAAGTTCTGATGTACAACAGCCGGTTGACAAACTTCATGCAAGTACCTTCACACAAATAACACATTTAGATACCCGTTGGTATCAAGGGTATATATAAAACTCTAATATATATTGATGAAAATGGTGCACTAATGCTCATTTTAATCGCTCAGCCATAAATCAAACCCATGCGGTCACGTGTCTGCCATGGCTCAAACACATGACTCCAAGGGACCAAGGATATTTCCAAATTTCGTTTTAAGGTCAGCAGTTAAAAATATGTACTCACTCAAGAGCTCTTGCTACTTGAAGTGCTAGATGTACTCGCGAATTCCACGAAAGCTTCTCATGAACTTCATCATTTAGATGCAGAGCTTCATATAATGTCCCATTCTCACAATACTCGAAAGCAAAAAGTCTTTGCCCATGCTCAAGACAGTAACCTTCAAGTCCAACTATATTTTCATTCCGAAGTTTAGACATACTTGACACCAACTCCATAAAGCGTTCATCACTCCACTTCCTAGAGGTTGCAGTGTCCAATTTCTTGATTGCTAGTCGCTGAACATTATAAAACACAACATCAACAAGCATCAAAACGAGTCATTTGTATAAAACAACATCATTGCATTATTTTGGAGTTCTGATCAAATAAAAATGGTTGGAATGACTGACAAAGACTTTTTATCCATTTATTCTGTCAATAATGGTTAAAATTACTGTACTAAACAAATTTCAAAGGATTGAAAATACACTTTGAACCAATTCTTAACCCATCCAATTTTCTAAAATCTTTTTTATTTGACGCATTGTTTCCCTTGGAAATGACTTGCAAACCAGATCGACCCATTTATAAAAATATCAGTGAGTCAAGTTGCCACATCTACATAAAATCTTACCTTCCCATTAGGAAGCTCAGCTTTGTATACGGTAGCAAGCATGCCACTTCCTACAAGATTTTCTTGAGAAAAGCTATTTGTGTACTCTTGAAGAGATGCTATAGAGAAAAACTTCGTAGAGTTTACAGTTCTTATAGTACGCTGAGAACTACTCGTTGGAACCGCAGTCGGTTTTACAACGACCCTTTCACGAGGAGAAGGTTGAGGAGGTAGAGCTCGAGGTGTTAAAGAACTTGCATTGACTTTTGTCATGTCTATCACATGATCATCCTTGCTCTTAGCAACTGTTTCGACCTTCTCACTTTTTGTTGATGGGATTGCCAATAGATCCTTATTTCCCATATCTGAAAATTAGATATAAGCATCAATATGGGTCATTACTACCGTAAAGTAAACAGGAAAAACTTTGTTTTTATTGTCCCAACATTTTTAGTATACAGTTATACACCACACACTAGCACATAAATGCTCTCTTGTTATGCAGAAGTTACATTTAATTTGTGTATGAAGGGATACCAGTAAAAACAAAGATACCATTTGACCTGTCAGGTTAAACAACCTGTCAGACAACTTACACTTCAAAAAATAGCATACATTATTGATCTGTGAATTCAAAGTGAGAATTGTTTTCTTTTTATAATCATAAGAGTTGCAATCATGTAAAGCAAAAACAAAAGGACAGGTGCAAGCTTACCATTTTCTCTACGTTCAGATGGTTTCAAGACATTTACTGTAGAGCTCGACTTTTGCACATTCTTTGAAAGTTTGACTGGTGGCTTTTTTTTGAACCGTTTAGAAATACAAAAGCAAACTCCAAATGCAAGTACGAGAAGAATCAGGAATCCACCAATACCAACCCAAACAACTTTTCTACTCATTAAAGACTTGGATTTTCCAGAAGAATGCTGTGGCTCTGGTGGTGGCTGTCCGAATACTTGAATTCCCGGCCCAATTTCCGGGGGTTGGGGGGCAAGCGATGATGGTGACGGCGATGAGATTGGTGGAGAAGGAATAATTGTTGTATTAAAGGGGTTTCCAGTGCTTCTGCATTGTATATAAGAATGTTAAGGCACAAGATAAGCTTGTAGAGAGTACATATACGACAACATAAAGACATACTTCCTCTGTTTAACTGGAACTGCAACATTTGACTAGACACATAAGTCGGGACAATGTATCACTACATATAATGAAATAAAAGTCATAAAACCCTTCACCGGGTGGATGTCATATCCACAGGTGGAAAAATGGGCAGGTCAGACATTAAGTCAAAACTGATGTGAAAAAATAACCTATCAGGCAACTTCCGAACCGATGGAATCATTTGGTTCATTTCCTTAGCTATTTTCACTTAAACTTCCCTAATGCAATAAAAAGATCAAGATTCTTAGTAATGTAAGTAAGAGTTACATAAAACTTCACCTGAAATTCGGAATGCCCGTCAATTTGGGAGGTATTGGTCCAGAAAAAAGGTTATTTTCCACATCCCTGCATCACAAGAAAGTAAAAAACATAACTTCAGCAAAAAAGAGATACTCCCAGAGAAAAATTGATACGGAGATAGGCAAGAAGATTACAAAGTTATTAATGGAAGATCTTGCAGCACATCAAGAAACCCAGTAAGATGATTATCCTGCAAATGCCTGCAAATTAAAAGCATCCTCACATGTCACTTCCTTTGTCCTAAAAGGGTAACCATTCAGTTTAAAAATCCGAAGAAAGCTCTTTCCAGTAAGATGTGTCAATGGATTACCTCTTAATTTCTTATATATTCAGACATAGCTCCTTATACCATTGTTAAAATATGAACGATTATGGTTACTTTTGACAACAGAAATTAGCCTAAATGACTCTCAAAAGTCAAATGTTGACATTTGCTACGACTGGGAAAGTGATCTTTAACTGAAAAAGGAAGATGGACTACTCACAATGTGGTTATTGATAACAAGTTTGCCATCGAAGGAGGCAGTGGCCCGCTTAAATTGTTAGCAGACAAGTCCCTGCCAGCAAGACATAGAATCCTTAAGAAAAATTATAAACACACACAACAGTTGTAGATAACAGAAGAAGGTGACGTACATATTAACTAAAGGTGTAAGCTGTTGAAAAGAATCCGGTATTACTCCAGTCAAATGGTTGTTGCTCAATGATCTGAACTAATAAAAAGCTCTGTTAGATTTTAAGCACTCAAATAGTACATGAACATGATATTGGTACGTGATACTTACAAGTCTGTCATTTGGCCTAACAAGGATAGAGAGTCTGGGATGCTCCCTGTAAGTTGGTTCCCCGAAAGCGTTCTAACATAGAGCCAAACAAATAAGTATTTTTCTTTAAAAGAAAAAAAAAACTAACACCAATAAAACAGAAGAATATAGTGTACTCAAAAAGAATACTCTACTAATCTACTTTGTAAGAATGAGGTACAAGTGTACAACAGTTATGTTTGCATTTACATTTCCTTAAGTGATCCAAAACCCTTTTATTTTTCTTATTCTCTTTTATGCAAATTCACAAGAACAATGGTTTGTCTTATGAGTTTGAATTTGAAAAACTAAACATTCAAATAGAACTTGATGGGATGAGGGACTAAGAAACATACAAAATCTTGATCGTAAGAGGAAGGCTTGTTGGTATCGGGCCTCCAATATGATTATTGCTTACATCTCTGCGCAAACATACCAAAATAAAACTATTAGTTGATGAAAGGATATCAGAAACTTTTTAAACGAAACAATAAATCTTGAAGTGAAGTATTCGTAAAATTCAAAAGGGTAAAAACTTACATCTGTATGATGGATAAGAAAGCTCCCAAGTTTTCACCGAATTCACCTCCCAGATTAGCACCATTAAGCACTCTACATACATTAATTAATACATATTATAACAATGACAAATATTGATAAAAAGGCAATAGATATTAACAATGAATAATTAAAAATCAAGGTTAATAAAAGATGTATCGTACATTCCAGTTATATTGGAGTTGACACATAGAACTCCTTGCCAACCTTCCGCACAAGGGTCTCCCCCAGATACTAACCATCCAGGAAGAGGTGGGTAGCCGAGAGCCGCATACAGACTATTTATAGCCAAGACTGAAATAGAAAAGTTCATATATAACCAAAAAAGGAATCTCAAATACCGCTTGACACTTCATATTCGTAATTTCAACAACTAACAAGAACATGTGATCTTCAACAAAATGTGCACTATGATCAACAAGAATTTATCACTTAACGCGTAACTAACAACAAATTGACATTCTATGTTAAAAATCCCAAATATGCTTAGGTTGTGTTTTTTGGCCTCAAACATATAGCTTGAATCGAATTTGGTCTACTAAATTCTGCAATTATTGGATGTCTTAAAAGTTGTAGATAACTTTCACAAATACATTATATATAAGAAAACTCATTCGTAAATTTCAACCCAAGTAGACTTCTGGTGACCACAGAGTTAGGCTTCATATTGAGCATACAATTCAAGTTAAGACATTATCCTAGTTCAATAAAGCACAAACTATGAAGTTACAAGATCACAAATAAATAAACATAATTTACCAATAACAATCAGAATTCGTTTAAGATGGAACATTAAGTCAAACAGTCAAATGAAATAAATCACAAAACAGAGAAGAAATTTGAAAAAATAGAATAATGCTTACCATCCCTTTGATCGGTCTCTCCAAAGCAAATTTGAGCAATGAAAAGTGTCATCAAACACACGATTCTCAACTTACTATAAAATTTTAATCTTAAATACTCCATGACCAATTACTAAACTTGAAATTTTTTACTAATAAATACTTGAACTTTTTATTTTAAAGACAATATTTATTTTATAAAAATAACCCACAAAATAAATAAATAAAAGATTTAAAAATAAAACTTGCAAAACACACAGACAATATCTTTAATTTAAGAACCAGAACACACACTCACCAATATTAAACCCTAATAAGAAAAGCCCAGAAAAAATAAGCATTCAAATTCTCAGTAAAACGTATAAAACTTTAAACTTTATAAAAGTAAAGTTATAAAAAGATGACAAAAAAGCAGAACCAAAAAGCAAATCTTGACTGAAAAATTGCACGTTCTCCCAAAATTAAGCAACAAGTTTGAAACTTTGAATAAACCCAGAAGTTAATTTGGATTCGTAAGAACACAGAACAGAGATTTTGCTTATAGATATATAGATACAATATGAACCCTGACAGTATAAGTATATGGCATATGTAATGAAAGAAAAAGTTATGATGATGTTTTAGGAGACTGTGGTGATACTTATCTTGTTTTTGTTATAGATTTTGTTAATTTGTATGTTTGATATGGTTTCTGTAAATAATTATGGAGTGTTTTTTTGAATGATAATAAATATATTTGTAATATTAGACCGTTGGATGGTGGTGGCTCATTTGGTGGAAGGTGGGACATTGTTTTTGGGTGTAAAACTTTAGTCACCTTTTTCTTTTTTGTTTCTGGAGTACCTTGTTTCTCTTTCTTTGTTTTGGTAATAAATGGATAACATAAGTCTATAACCTAAGATACATCAAAAATCAATGAAGTCAATGGCAAGTATAATCGGTACTATGAAGTCGATGGAAATAAACGTTGGGTGAGTGACTAAAAAGTGTGAAACCACCTTTTTTTACCTAGTATTTGGTACTTTTGACACTTTTTAACAAATTTTGGTACTACGCCCCACTATTTGTCACGCTTGACTCTTTTTGGCAAAAAAAACCTGACGGACACGTGGCGGACTCCTTCGCTTAAAAGTTTGCCAAAACTTATCAATTTTTTACAAGTTGTCACAATACCCTTACCCTTTATTGCTGGAAAAAGATCGAGCCTACTTAGTCTCACTAGTAATTACAACTTTTTTTTCAACCTTTAGAGAAGTTTTTTCCGTGTTTAATCAATCAAATTGTTAGATAAGAGATGAAGGTATAAGGTATTCTCAAGATAGATAAATTAGAATATTGTATACAACAATAAAAAAAAAAAAAAACTTCAGTTTGATTGGGCAAGAGTCCCATAACATGCAGAGATGGGAAGTGGAGAACGAAAAGTTGAGTTGATGATGATATCACCCAACTCTTACTTGTCTCTTGAAGCAAACTCTTCATCATTAAGTCTTGCCTAATATATATAAATAAACAATGATTTTTCAGAACATAAGCTACACTACAATTATTAATTTTAACACATTTTTCAATGGTACTATATGTAGGTTGGTTATAAATTAGTTAGCATGTCTCTAAAACATAACGATACTAATATTTCCACATAAAACTAGTTTTAATCGATATACTTGTAATTGCACTGAAAGCGTACGTGTACGTTAGATCGTCTTAGACTCTTAGGTGGCATTTTGGTTTGAGTATGGATTTCGTAATGCTTATAGATTTGAAAGAAAAGTCAGATATTTTTTGTAAGGATGATTTCAAATATGTTTAGCTATTGTTAAAATTTATATTCTATGTATTATTTTTAACATAAACATACCATTTGATTTTATAAGGGGAAAAAAAATATAGTAAATGTCTTCACAACATATTTGAAGTTATTACATACATAAATGATTTACGTCTTCAACATAACTACTTTTTATAGTTAGATATAAATCTTGATATAATATAGGTTGATTGGAAAGTACTCCAACTTGTCCCGAATGTCTTTTTTAAGACCGTACTTTTAAAATGTCTATTGTGGGGAACCAAACCGGGAGAAACTTCTATTAAGGGTCTCTACCGGCTAAGGTATGATGTGGAGCAGGTTATTGCTTACTTGGCACCTATGTGTACAACTGGGACCCTTTGACCTCTATTTATTTAGTTTATATAATAATAAATAGGTTTAATATAATATATAACATATAGATAATTTTATACTTGTATATAAAAAAACACACTTTACAGCCACTCATCTACCTCTCTCCACCCCCTTTTCTGATTCTGGCCACCCACCGCCGGACCTCCGGAAAAACGAAATACACCGCAAAACACTACAAAATAACTTCCATTGTCATCTAAGCAACAAAGGGCAACCATCCACCCCCAACACCACCCAACGCCACCTCTGCCGCTACCCCCATGTCGCACCGTCGCCGCCGAACCACCTAAAAGTCACCACCGCGTCGCCCCCCATTTCACAAGATCCAATTTTGAGTCAAACCCATGTCACCGAAGTGTTAAGATCTCATAAAAATCATATACCCACATACCCCAGCGGCTTCTTTTCCGGCCAATATCCGTCCATCCGGCCGTCAAATCATAGGTGGCATGGATCGATTTGTTTTCTCCTTCACATGGTTTATTTGGCATGGTAGATCTGTTGATAAGTAAAAACTGTTTTAGATGGTGGTTGGCAGATGGTGGTCGTTGGTGGGCAACATGATAGGTAGCGGATCTTGGTGGTGCGGGTAGTGACCGGATCTGCGCCGCCATTTATGGAGAAGGCAAGATTGTGAAGCTGCTTATGGAGAAGAACTAATGGGTGGCTGTTAAGCTCAACTGTGACAGCCAAAGTGCCTTGTTCATGGTTTGTAGTTGTGGTTATAGTTGGTTTCTTCTAATATTGTTGATTTCCTGTTGAATGATTATACAGTAGTTGGTTGTTGAACATCATAGCATCATGTAACTTACGAAAGGCAGATGCCAGATGAGGATACAAGCTCATGATTATTGCCTTTCATACTATTTGGTATTGAAAGCCAATTAAAAGTAAATAAAAAATGATATAATAACATAAGATGACATGGAATATACATTTAAGCAAAAAATAAATAGAAAATGAAATTCAAAAACAAAATTTACTGGCTACCTGATCGCGGGCCCTAAATAGAAGTTTCTCCCGGTTTGGTTCCCCACAATAGACATTTTAAAAGTACGGTCCTAAAAAAGACATTCGGGACAAGTTTGAGTATTTTCCAATCAAATAGCCCTATAATATACAACAAACCTTTATCGTTTTTCAAATATAACATAAGAGCTTCTGAAAAGTTTTTTGGGCTATTTAATTGGAAAGTCCCTCAACTTGTCCCAAATATCTTTTCTGGGGTCTAAACAAAAAAGTTCTCTATTGTGGGGAACAAAACCGCTAAAACTTTCTTTATAGGGTTCATCATCAAGTAGCCGGTCACTTTTTATTTTTACTTTCATTTTAAATTATTTTATTGGTCAAAATAATGATGTGGATTATCCACCTCATTTCTCATAAAAAAAAAGTGAAATAAAAATAAGAATAAATTAGATCTAGGTAGTTTACGAAACATTCATACTGAAAAAATGAATTCAATCCAATATAGACACCATCAAAATCACGCCGCTCCTTTGAATGCTCATTGATAATCAACACAAAATTTAACACAGAACAATAAATTCCATAATTACTTGTATATAAATTAAGTTATAAGTATCATTAAATCATCATCATCATCCCCATTGATACTTATCAATTTTGATTTCCTTACCCATACTAGAAATTCTCTTCTACTTTAAATTCCAACGGAATTTGTATATGATATAGATTAGGATAAGAAAAAGAAAAGAGTTAATTACAGAAATCGTCCCTCTCGTGGACCTCCGCTTGCAGCTTTCGTCCCTAAGTTTAATAAATTACAGTTTTAGTCCAAAAAAGTTTGCCCCGTCAACACTTTTGGTCCAAAGCATTAACGTCCGTTTAATAAGTGGTCACGTGCGAGACACGTGATGGGTATAATGGTCATTTCATAACACAGGACCAAAAGTGAAATTAATTCTAAACTTTTTTATCATCATCATCCATATATCTATATATCTAAATCTATATACATACATGATACATCCATCCACTCTTACATCCATCATCCCTTCACTACCAGATCTAAATTCAAATCAAACTCACACATAGATGAATATACAAATAAAAATTTGTATATACATACAATCAAAATCATGTTTATATATTATACATATATGTAAATATTCTCCAGATTTAGAAATATGTATACATAGATGATAGATCTAATAAATTATATATAAACTCATAATACATATCATGTTGCCTAAAAATCCAAACATCAAATCCGATCTACGTGTCTGGCAAAATCTCAAAGACCATATTTTCATTTCCTAATTTCAGTTACCAATACATTCATCATACATACCTGTATTTATTTCTCCGACGACAAATTCCGACAGTCGTCCCGTATCTTAATTCTTAGCTTTGAACCAAAAGTAAACCTTGGATTTCATCTTCTTTGTGTGTTACATACCACCCACCAACGCCACCTCCCTCGACCCAACTACCACATCGAGCAGTCTTCCCTACCGTCACTTCCATACCCATAACCAGTTTCTTTGAAATCAAGATCTGAAAAAACCTACCCACAATGGAGGATATTGGAAACCCACGACGGAGCCCATTACCGGACCTTAGTGAACGAAGATATAGATGTAAGATCTATATATACATCTATATATACAGATCAGAATAGATATAGAGAAAGAGATAGAGATCGATGATAGTATAAATATGAATATGTGTTGATCTCATATAAAGCAGCTATTGTATATTGAATTGATACATACAAAGATAAAAAAAAAGTCACGCAGATATTAGATTGAGATGATGATGAATGATGATAGATGAACCAATTTAAAGTTAGTTTCACTTTTGGTCCCTGTAATAAAGGAAAGGAGGAAAATACCCATCACTTTTGGTGTGGAAAAAGACCATTATACCCATCACGTGTCTGGCATGTGACCATCTATTAAACGGACGTTTATGCTTTGGACCGAAACTGTTGACGGGACAAAGTTTTTTGGACTAAAACTGTAATTTATTAAACTCAGGGACGAAAGCTGCAAGCGGAGGTCCACGACAGGGACGATTTCTGTAATTAACTCAAAAGAAAAACAAAACATCAGAGCAATGGTTTTAGTGTTTCCAATAAAGGAAAAGAATTCGTGTTTTATCAGATCGGTTGACCGGTCAACAACCTCAAATTCATTATCTGAATCTTCTCCGACTACATTACCACTCAAAAGTCATCTGCTTCTTCTTTGTGCCGTTGGTGTTAAAATTTGTACATAGGCTGTAACGGTGATATATATATATATATAATAATCATCGAAATGATGATTATATTCAGAATATATATATATATAGATATATATATATATGTATGTATATGAGATTTTCTGTTGTCAGTGAAGGATCTTGAAGATATATATAATCAGTAACTCCGTCGGATCTTGATGGTGGTGGGGATGGGATGGCTGGATCTTGATGGTGCCGGTTATGGGATGGCCGCATCTATGATGGTGGCGGTAATGGTTCCAACCGCCGTTATTCCGCCACTATCCCTGTTCATCGATCGATGATGGTGGCTCACTTGTTGTCGATGGTTCACTCGGTGGCCGTATCTAGTGGTGTTGAAAGGGAGAGGGTGTAGAGAAGAAGATAAAAAAGCAGATGCAGGTGTTGTAGATTAATAGGGGTTAACTATGTATATGTATGTTCTATACTTCTTTGTATATCTTTATATATATGTTAATATGTATGTATAAATTGAGAAAGATGATGAGCAGGTGTTCTTGATGATGTGATATTTGGGTTAATGAAGATGATCAGTAGGTGTTGATGATGTTTGATTTGGATTCATGAAGACGATGATATGATATTTTTAGATAAATAAATAAATAAAAGAGTTAATTACAAAAATCGTCCCTGTCGTGGACCTCTACTTGCAGCTTTCGTCCTTAAGTTTAATAAATTACAGTTTTAGTCCAAAAAACTTTGTTCCGTCAACACTTTTGGTCCTGACCATAAACGTACGTTAAAAGGAGGTCACGTGTCTGGCACGTGATGGGTAATCTCGTAATTTGGCTTCGAGTTATTTACAGATATCGTCCCTATCGTGAACCACCACTTTCAGTTTTGGTCCCTATCTTTTAATAATTAATTTTAAACCAAATTTGTTAAACTAAATATAAAAATCCAAAATCTTATCAACATATACTAAACTAAATCTTATATACAAAATTTTAGAAATAATATACACAAACTTTTAATAAATCACACAAACTGCTCGTGAGACACGACAAATGAAAAGAGAATGAGATGTGACTATGTGAATGCTACTATAAATACATGTGTGCGTGAGGAAATTAGGAAAGCATTAAACAAATTGAAGCCCGCGTCTCCTAATAACTTCGAAATCGGATTCAAGTGAGTGATGGGGTTACTATGGAAGCTACGACAGATTCCGGTGACTCACAACCACCGTCGTCTCCGGTGACTCTAAACCCGGTAACTCCTCATTCCCCTCCAAACCCGGTAACTGTAATTTATTAAAAATTTGTGTGATTTATTAAAAGTTTGTATATAAGATTTAGTTTAATATATGTTGATAAGATTTTGGGTTTTTAGATTTAGATTAACTAATTCGGCTTAAAGTTAATTATTAAAAGTTAGGGACCAAAGCTGAAAGTGATGGTTCACGATAACTCGAAGCCAAATTACGAGATTACCCATCATGTGCCAGACACGTGACCTCCTTTTAACGGTCGTTTATGGTCAGGACCAAAAGTGTTGACGGAGCAAAGTTTTTTGGACTAAAACTGTAATTTATTAAACTTAGGGACGAAAGCTGCAAGTAGAGGTACACGACACGGACGATTTCTGTAATTAACTCTAAATAAAAAAGGGTTTCAAGTGGGTCTAATTGTACACGTGGCTGCTAAGTAGATTCCACCTAAGAGATGACCTGTTCCGCATCATTCATTACCCGGTACAGACCCTTTATAGGTGTTTCAGCCGGTTTTGTTCCTCACAATAGTGAAGTTTTTTGTTTGGACCCCAAAAAAGATATTTGGGACAAGTTGATGGACTTTCTAATCAAATAGCCCAAGTTTTTTCTTAAAAACTCAAAAGCTTAAAGCTGTTAAAAGCCGGATACCAACACTCAAAATAAATAGCCACTTTAAATTGGAATATGGGCCTATGGGATGGGCTATTTAGACTCTCAACCGGATTAACATTATTTTGGGCCAATTGTATTAGATTGTTGGTCTCCACGAGCGATGAGCTGAGAGAGCCTATATGCCAAGTTGCCAACCACGTTCACTTCATTCTATAAGTCTATAACTAATGTAAATATGTTTGATGTGATCAGGTATAAGTGAAGTAAATATTTCGACAAACCGTTTATGCATTGTTCTTAAACTATCAGAGTAGCAGGGTTACCTTTATAATGTGGCGGGTGATGATGGCGGCGACGAGATGCGGGAAGAAAGTGACGACTGGTCGTGGTGATGGTGATGGTGACAACATGATGGTGTATTGCAAGCATTTTAGGGTTGTAATTATTTAAAGTGATATATTATATAAAGAGTGGTAGTGTAGGGTCTTAGGGAATAAGGGATAGATGGTGTAAGACATTTCAAAGTCATAATATTAAGAGATAAAAAACTAAAAAAAACCCAAAACTCTTTATAATATATTATAGAGAAACAAACATATTGTGCGTTTAACTAAATCAATGAACATGACCATATATTTCATTCCTTTATTTATGTTCATGAACGTTCGATGGTTTATGTATTTAAGTTTATCTCCTGAAAGAACATAGGTCGAAATACACAAATCGAATGATTATTATTATTATTAAGAGTTTATGAGTTTGATTACAATAGAATAGAATATCAAGATTGATATCCAGAAATATAGTTTGAACCAGAACAATAAACAGAAAATATATCTATAGATATATATATCAAAGTGATATACATATACAGAGAGAATATAAGTCGAAACCAGTTGAACGAATGGAATGGGTTTCTTAACCCTAATCGAAGTGGAAGAAAGCTTATATAGCCTCCAGAATTTTGAGTAAAGCACCCTTGAACTTCTATCTTTTCCTCTTCCAGTCCCTTTACTTCTTCATCTTCTAAATACCCAAGTTTAGTCCTCAAACTTTGTTTCCTTGCAAAACAGTCACAACAACAAAAAACATTTCAAGTTAATTAAGACTTAACTTATAATTCAACATCTCCTCACATTAGTATGATATTTACAATTCTTTTTTGGAACTATTTAGAACTTTTTCTTTAAAAAAAAGAAGATATTTATTAGTGTTTGATGTATTTCGTAAAGTTTTATATAGTTATTTTCTAGTTTGTTTGTGTTCGTTTCCATTTATTTGTAGTTGTTCATAAACAAAACAAAAAACCAACATAAAACGTAATGTTATGAATATTTTTTCATAAATTATTCGTTTATTTATACGAACGAATACAGATAAAACTCTCTTCGTATTCATCAGTTATTCGGTTACAACTATAAATGTGATCAACAACTGAAAAATAGGCAACGTCACATGTAAATTGAAATATCATCACGTGATATGTCATGGATACAGAGGACATGTTTTGGTGTTAAGTAACAAACACAATTATATATAAACTAGTAAAGTTCATGCCCCGCGTTGCGGGGCTTAATTGTCGTGTTGAAACGATTGTGTTATTTTAGTGTACTTGCGTTGAACTTTCAATCGCCTAATTAACAATCATCTGTCATGGATAGTTTTGTTTAAAAGTTTTTCATATCAAATATATATTTATTTAAGGGCAAAACCACAATAGCTTTCGTCTGCGCGTTGCGCGGTATTAATTATTGTGATTATGTTTAGCTACCGATGATGTGTCGATATATATATATATATTTTGTTAAAAACTTTGACATATGAAATAGATATTTATATTCAAAGGTAATATGACACATTATATATATTATTGATGATTTATATTACTAAAAACTTTGATATATGAAATAAATATTTATTCAAAGACAATACGACACAAAAATATATTTTTATATATTATTTGGAAACCCCCAAAAAAAAACTTAGTTTGCAAGAACTAAGAAGTGACACGTAGTAGAAAAACCCCAACGGAGTGCGACCTGTGAATAGTAACTCGCGATTGATAAAAGCCTGGGCATTTGAAATAGATTTTATTCAAAGGCACTACTGCAAAAAAAAAAAATAAAAGTTTTCAATATATTATTTGGAAACCCGAAAGAGAAAAAAATATGTAAGACACCAAAAGTAACATGTAGTTTTAAATCTGAACAGGATCCGGTGTGGTAAAATCTGAACAGTGGTATAAAAAAGAATAAAAGTTTTCAATATAATTATCTAGAAACCCGAAAGAAGAACATATGCAAGAAACCAAAAAATAACCCGTAGTAAAAAATCCGAATGGAATGCGATTTGTCAAAATCCAAATATTAATACGGAATGTGACATGGACGAATAGTAACTCGCCACGCAGGCGAGTTACTATTCACAATCCATTGTCTTAGTATAGTATTTAATTAATACTAAAATCCAACTTGGGTATGTGAGGGGGTGTTACTGTAGCTAAAAGTACACCCCCTCATGCATGAGGTACAAGTTGCAATTGCACAACCAACAAATTAACGGACTTAACGAGCGTTAAATATTGCTTGGATAACTAACGGTAGTTACAAAAGGGTATTTAACGGAGTTTGTTTTCAAGTTTAAGTATTTTAACTTTTGCCACTAAAGTTTTGCTTTAGTTACTTTTTGTCACATAACTTTTGATTTTTAAGCTTTTCCCATCAAAAGTTTATTTCTTTCTTATTTTTACCACATAACTTTTACTTTTTTTAAGCTATGCATGAGGTACAAGTTGCTACTGCACAATAGGGATGTGCACGGGTCGAAACCCGATCCGACCCGGCCCGAACCGCGATGACCCGCGACCCGCGAAAGCATGAAAAATGGAACCGTGACCCGGCCCGTGAAGGTCCGGGTCGGGTTCGGCGGGTCACGGGTTTCCTTCACAATATTTCGGTTTTTGGCTTCATCCGACCCGCCCGACCCGTCCAACCTGTGAACCGCGAATGCATCTAAAACGTGACCCGTGACCAGGCCCGTTAAGGCTTCATGCGGGTCGGTTCCGGGTCGGGCGCGAGTTTCCGGGTCTTTAGCTCATCCCTACCGCACAACCAACAAAATTAACGGCCTTAATGACCGTTAACTGTTGATTGGATAACTAACGATAGTTACAAAAGGGTATTTAACCGTTTGTTTTCAAGTTTAAGTATTTTAACTTTTGCCACTAAAGTTTTGCTTTAGTTACTTTTTGCCACATAACTTTTGGTTTCTAAGTTTTTTCCATCAAAAGTTTATTTCTTTCTTATTTTTTTTACCACATAACTTTTACTTTTCAAACTCTCGCCACAAAAACTTTTTTTTTTTTTTACATTTCCCTTTTTATTTTTTGCCACATAACTTTTGTTTTTTAAACTTTCGTCAGACATACTTTGTTTTCACGTTTATGTTTCTTAACTTTTGTACTTTTTTTTTGTTTCTAAATTTTGTTATCAAAGTTTCATTTTCTTTATTTTTGACCACAACTTTTATTTTCTTAACTTTTGCCACGAAAATTTTGTTTTTCGGCTTAATGTTTTTTTACTTTTGCCACGAGAGTTTTGTTTTTCTCCCGGAGCAACGCCCGGGTAGAAATACTTGTTCTTACAAAATATCAACACATCACTCGGTGGCGGACCTAGAGGTGCTTGGAATGGGTGAATTACATGACTTTTTTTTCTCGTATATGTATTGTAAATTTTATTAAAAGAAAAATATGACTTCTGTTTTCGAATGCAATAGATTAAAATGAAGAGTAAATTATTTTTTAGTTCTTGAAGTTATCACGTTTTTTCACTTTCGATCGCTTAAGTGAAAAGATATCAATTTTTACCTTAAAGTTGGCAAAAATTTGCAATCAAGGTCCTTCCCCTAGACGGATTGGCAAAGGATGTTCCGCATCTTGCACTAGAGTATTTTGGAATACTTCTAGGAACATCATGTGATTTATCTGTCAATGATTTATCATTAAAGATGCTTAAAAGTTAAAATTGACATTTAGACATGTCTTGAATAGTCACTTGCCCATCGTGACTAGTACCATTGTCCCTTGGTAGTTGCTAACAACAATTGTGTTGTGACATCCAAAATGTCCAAAGTAGCTCTTAACTTAGGAAACCAACAACTAGGTTAGGTTAATCGCATAACATGTAAAATACCAATTACCAAAAAGAAGAGATAAAAACAAGAAGAAAACAATAAGTAAACCCCAAATGGGATTCTTATTGAAATTGAAATCAATTAAATCAAGTCTGCATTAAACCTTTGGAGAAAAAACGTAAAGCCAGGCCAAAAGATATACTAGTCAAATAAAAAAACATACAAGTAATTAGTTTTAAATTGGGAAAATGATATCTCTTTCTAAAGTATTGACCTAATAATTTTTTTTAAAAATTGGATCATAATACTTGTTCATGAATGAAGTTATTAAAAAATATTAATAAATTACATTTTTCATATGTCAATTGTAAAAAATTATTACGTTACTTTTCAAAAAGGAAAATATATTTTATATTCAGTACCAACATTTCAGTCAAATAACGAAATTGTTGACCAACATTGAAGTCATCAACCTCGGGAGCTTGTTTGGAAGAACGAGGAGGTCCATCAAAGAAGACAAAATTATACGAGTAATTAATAATCCAAAAATATCTTTTAAGTAAAAACTATTTAGTCCTAGAGTATTAACTCAATGGTTTAAATACCATTCCCCCATTCATGAAGTCTTGTGTTCAAGCTTTGTGAAGGACATAAGAAGTCCCTTTATGAGGGCTTGGCTTGGGTATACCCATGTTCAAGTCTGAGGGGACAGAGTTTACCCCTATTAATCGTCGTGCCTTCGGGCGGATTAGTAGGGGGTTTTCCCCCCATCGGGTATTTGAAATAGGCATTTCTACTTCGAGGAGCTCTCTAGCGCGGATCCGGTTAAGACAACGTATGCTAGACCTTCCGCTCTCGAATCACGACACGAAGTTTCAAGCGAAATTCACCTTTCAAAAAAAAAGAGTAAAAACTATTTAAAGCATAAATTCATTAAACATTTAAATGTCCTGTATTATGAGATCACAATAACAATATATATCTTCGATGTGCATAAAAAATTCACACAATTTTAATATATAAGAGAAAAGTCTTTTAAAAAAGATACCTAAATTCATCTCCAGGGTATTGTGCTAAATTCATTAAGCAAAAAGTTTGTAACCTTTTAATGCACTAAAACTTGCAATTTTAAATTTCTTTAGATTCACTTAAATTGTTTTGTTATTATTATTTAATATCTAATTGGTATTATATTAACAATATTTTAAATGTTTCACAAACTTATAAATGGTTAAACAAAAGAGTGTTTTTAAACATAGTGTAGTATGTAGTACAATATTTTAAATGATTCACTTAAATTGTTTTGTTATTATTATTTAATATCGAATTAGTATGTACTTTTTGAAAATTTCAACCGTTTTGTTTTAATTATATACTCCAACTTTTATAATTTAGGGGTGCTTGGTTGGGGGTATTATGGGGTAAGGAATAGGTAAGGAAATGATTAATCATGCTTGGTTATGTGTAAGTAATGCAATCATTAATCAATAATGGGTAATGGAGCATTACTTGGTAAATTGGGGGGAATGGTAATGATAACCCACTTACCATAGGTCACTACTACCACCACCATTTGCCGCCACCACCCCCGCCACCTTCCGTCACCACCACCCACCACTGCCGCCACCACCACCACCACCTGCCGCCACCACCACCACCTATCACCACCACCACCTGCCGCCACCACCACCACCTGCCGCCACCACCACCACCTATCACCACCACCACCTATCACCACCACCACCACCACCACCACCACCACCACCACCACCACCTATCACCACCACCACCTGCCGCCACCACCACCACCACCACCACCTCACCACCACCACCTATCACCACCACCACCTATCACCACCACCACCACCACCACCTGCCGCCACCACCACCACCTGCCGCCACCACCACCACCTATCACCACCACCTACCACCACCACCACCTGCCGCCACCACCACCAGTCACCACCTGCCGCCACCACCACCACCACCTATCACCACCACCACCTGCCGCCACCACCACCACCACCTATCACCACCACCACCACCTGCCGCCACCACCACCACCTGCCGCCACCACCACCACCTATCACCACCACCACCACCTGCCGCCACCACCACCAGTCACCACTGCCGCCACCACTATCACCACCACCACCACCAGTCACCACTTGCCGCCACCACCACCACCTCACCACCACCACCACCAGTCACCACTTGCCACCACCACCACCACCTCGCCACACCACCACCTGCCGCCACCACCACCACCTATCACCACCACCACCACCACCACCACCACCACCACCTGCCGCCACCACCACCAGTCACCACCTACCGCCACCACCACCACCTATCACCACCACCACCTGCCGCCACCACCACCACCACCTACCGCCACAACCACCGCCTGCCGCCACCACCACCACCTATCACCACCACCACGACCCGCTTCCACCACCACCACCAACTATCACAATCACCACCACGTGTTTTATATAATGACAATGATTAATGTCTATCAACCAACCAGCATTAATGCAATGATAGTATTCCTTGGTATTCCTTTGCATTCCCTTTCCCTTTGCCTTTCCCATTCCCTAATTTGAACCAAGCGCCCCTTAATTTATAGTTTATATTTTGAGAAAATTTCATTACATACCCCTGGGGTATGTCGTATTATTAAGTTTCGCCCCTCTCGTTTTTTTAAATTATTACATACCCTTTTGGTGATTTTTTGTATCATTACTTACCCCTCCACGTAACGTCCGTTTGTTGCCATCCGTTAACCCCCTCACGTGCGTTACACGTGAGGGTACTTTAGTCTTTTACCACTAAACACCCACTTTTTCTCCATGTTTTCTTTCCAGATCTAACACATAAACTAAACACACACACACTCAAACTCCACAATATTTCAGATCTACATCTATTCAACCAGATACATACATACATAAAAATCCCAGATCTAAATCTATTTCTCTATATATTCAACTACACACACATCTATTTCTCTATATTTTCTCCTGCTAGTATACATCCATACAAAATCAATCCAACAAGTTCAAATGCTCCTTTCTCTCCCCCTCTCTCTCTCTCTCTGTCATTTCCCCTGGGTTTTTTATTGCATGTTGACGACTCCTCACCTACCACCGGACTACCACACCACCACCCCTATCACACATACCCATCTCTCTTTTCCCTCTCTTGCTGCAGATCTGGTAGATTCGTTTGTCTTTGTCCTCCTTTTGCTTCGTTTTTGGTTTCCGGTGGTGGTGGTTTTCCGAAGTTGTAACAGTCACAAAGAAGATCGGTGGTGGTGGTTTCCGGTGGTGTAACAGTCACAAAGAAGATCGGTGGTGGTGGTGGAAACTTTTTCTCTGATCCAATAGGTAGATCTGACCTACAAAGTAATAAAAAAGTGACGAAAAGCATCATTGATGGGTTGACGAAGTCTCTGTGACTACCCCTTTAATGAGTGAAAATGACAATCAAAAACAACTAAATTGAGTGATGGTAGAAGTAATTTGTTGCTTGTGAAGGTGAGATGGCCTGAGAAAAGGTGTGATTGATTTTTAGAGGGTGGTGTATGTGTGGTAGGTGAGGTGTGTTGTTTGAGGGTTAAACATTGGGTAAAAAGAATCTGTATATGGATAGTCTATTTAATTCAAGGGTATGATATCTATTTAGTTATTTTTCAGTATATGGATAAAAAAAAATAAGTGTAAATATCATCACCCGTGAAAGAAAGGGGATGGTGTTTTACATGCAAATTACTAAAATACCCTCACGTGGTATGCACGTGAGGGGGTTAACGGAGGGCAACAAACGTCTGTTAAGTGGAGGGATATGTAATGAAGCAAAAAGTCACCATAGTGGTATGTAATGATACGAATAAACGAGAGGGGCGAAACTTAATAATATGACATACCCTAGGGGTATGTAATGAAATTTTCTCTTATATTTTAGTAATTTAATAAATGGTGAATTATATCTCAGTGTCAATGTTCACTTACTTCTATACTATTATATATAAAGTATCAACCCCTTCCCCTTTTCTAAAATTAGAATTTTGAACTACCCAAAATACTCATCTCTTTATTAACTAATTTAAACATTTCTATCTAATATACCTATAAAACCCTTAATGAAATAATTTACAGCATAAACCCCTCAACCTTTAAAATAACTACACTACTACCTTTAACATCAATTACTTTAACATGACCATCATTGCCGCCCCCACCATCCGTCACCGTCACAGCTTTCGACACCACCATCACCGCTGCATTACGCGAGCATATGACTTGTTATAACATAAACAAGCAAACATAAAAATAAAAGTAGTAGTATATCTGAGTGTCTCACTAACTTGTTTGCTTAAACTAATAAAAGATGGATATGTTATTATTGGATGTAATAAAAATCAAAGAAAACAAAGTACTTTTTTTTCTTTATAGGTGAATTTCGTTTAAAATTTCGTGTCGCGATTTGATAGCGGGAGGTCTAACATACGTTGTTTTAACCAGGTCCGTGCTAGAACTCCTCGAAAGTAAAAAAGTCTATTTCAAATACCTGACAGGGGGAAAACCCCCTACTAATCCGCCAAAAGACACGAAAATTGATAGTATAAATCCAAATCTTTCAGACTTAAACTTGAATATACCTGATCCAAACTTATTAAGAACAAAGTACTAGAAATTTTTATGGGCTAATCATCCTTGTTGTTGACTGCAGGGATGTTAGCTGCAGTTACCATGAAAATCAGGGGGGTTTTGTATCATGTATAAACTAAAAGGGTTAAATTGTTTTTAAAATTTGTTCTTCCTTGGCTGCTGGTGACTGCAGGGATCATTTTCCCAATTTTTATTCCAAGTTGATTCATTTTTATTTCAAAGAAAATGTTCTTCCCTCCAATCTGGTTTTGTTGCAAACTGTCATAGGGCATTTGCATTTGAAGGTCCTGTCACCAATAAATACACCACTCCCCATACCTAAATCTCTTCACCCACCATTCTGTCCCCCCTCTTCCTCAAATTCCTCAACATCCACCTTCACTCCCCCAACACCACCACCATCTTCACTTCCCATAACACACAATCATCTTATCTTTACTAAACTCCAAATAGATCATATTTGTAGTTATTTAAGTCAGTGTCCTTGAATGATCAATTGATCATACAGTCTTTCTTTCAGAGTATTCATATAATTTCAACTTTTTTGAAGATTGGAATTTCAAATATAAATACACACACACACACACACACACACACACATATACACACACATATATATATATATATATATATTATATATATATATTATATATATAAAATTTATATATACTGTTAAAAAAACTCCAAAATCCTTTTCAAGTCACTACATAATGGGTTTCTAGCGTCACATATTTTATATACAATCTTCATTATTACGAGTATTATTTACCAAAGTTCAAATCTTTTTGAAGTTTTTTTACTACATGGGTGTTCAAGATTTTAACTTATAATCGAACTTAAGTCTCCAAAGTTCAAATCTTTTCAAGTTTTACAACATGGGGTTTCAAGTTCTTTGCTAATAAGCCAACCGAAGTCTCCAAAGTTTTACAACGATACCTAATCCAGTGCAAAGTTACAATCTTTTTAAAAATTCCAAAATAATGGGGTGTTTATTAAGCACAAATAAATCAAACCCATCTTCAAAATTGCACCAACATTCGTCAAGGTTCAACAGAGCTCCGTCGCCGGTGGACGTCGAAACTGTAAAAGAAGTGCTTTCCGAAACCCCAACTCAAAACTCATTTATAAAACCTGAAATTGATCCCAAAAAGATCACATCAAGAAACAATTCTTACAAATTTAGGCCTCAAGATCACATTCTTGATCTAAATCCAACAATCTCCGACGACGACATTGATGCTGGAGTTTACCGCCGGAAAGTGATCGACAGGTCACCAATGAAAACTCGGAACCGGGTCGGGTCAGACTTGTCCTGGAAAGAAATGGGCGTGGACCCGGGTTTGGGTCCACGGGTCGACCGAGTCGGGTTTCGGGTAATGGCAATGTGGTTACTAGTCATTCGAGGTCCCCTGCGAAACGTACGGGTATGGACTGTGGTTCCGGTGGTAGGAATGATATTAGTAGGTGTATGTCCGGCAGGAGGACCGGGAAATCTCCGGGTCGGGTTGGAGCGGATTTGAATGAGAGAGTCCGAAAACCCGAATTGAGATCGGGTCGGGGTAGGGATGAGAGTAATCGGTTTATGGCAAATACAAACAATGATGAATCACTTGAAAATCCACTTGTGTCCTTTGGAGTGTTTTATTTTTCTTTAGAAAAAAGTGTTTAGTAGTATGGTAAGAATTGTACTTGTGTGTAAAATATATGGGCAGTATTGTAATTTAGTATGTTCATTAACTTATTATGTGTTAAAGTAATTTTGCATTATCTAAAATCCATATAAAAATTGTTGAATCAGAAATTATAAATACACAAACTTACACAAAGTGATTTTACTAAATGTTTCTGATTAAATTAAAAAGTTGTGCTACAACTTACATATATAGGAAAAACAGAAACAAACATGCATATGCAGTTATGCACTACCTACATGAAATAAGCCAACTAACCTAAAAACTAGAACCACTACTCCTGACTTATTCAACTACACATGTAAACAAAATAAACACAAAATAGACCAAGTAAATACTGCCATGTGGATATGACTTTGACTTTCAACACCACCTCTCAATGTCATGATCTACCACTCTAAAGCTTGCACTATGCTGCTTCATTCTTCTCTAGCCATGTGCAGCCTAGTATTCTGCTACCGTAGTCGACACATCACTGTACGGCTTGCTACTATTTCTAAACTCCCCCTCTTGAACAATACCTCTAGATTCATGGAACCTCGTCTTTGACCGGTCTTCAAGTAGCTCTCGAACATTTTTCAAGTAGCCCTTAAACTTCTACTAAACTCAATCAATCGATAGAAGGGATATCATATCAACTGCCTTCAACCAAATTCAATCAAAGGGTTTACCAAGATCTGGTCAGATCTTTTATTTTTCTTTAGAAAAAAGTGTTTAGTAGTATGGTAAGAATTGTACTTGTGTGTAAAATATATGGGCAGTATTGTAATTTAGTATGTTCATTAACTTATTATGTGTTAAAGTAATTTTGCATTATCTAAAATCCATATAAAAATTGTTGAATCAGAAATTATAAATACACAAACTTACACAAAGTGATTTTACTAAATGTTTCTGATTAAATTAAAAAGTTGTGCTACAACTTACATATATAGGAAAAACAGAAACAAACATGCATATGCAGTTATGCACTACCTACATGAAATAAGCCAACTAACCTAAAAACTAGAACCACTACTCCTGACTTATTCAACTACACATGTAAACAAAATAAACACAAAATAGACCAAGTAAATACTGCCATGTGGATATGACTTTGACTTTCAACACCACCTCTCAATGTCATGATCTACCACTCTAAAGCTTGCACTATGCTGCTTCATTCTTCTCTAGCCATGTGCAGCCTAGTATTCTGCTACCGTAGTCGACACATCACTGTACGGCTTGCTACTATTTCTAAACTCCCCCTCTTGAACAATACCTCTAGATTCATGGAACCTCGTCTTTGACCGGTCTTCAAGTAGCTCTCGAACATTTTTCAAGTAGCCCTTAAACTTCTACTAAACTCAATCAATCGATAGAAGGGATATCATATCAACTGCCTTCAACCAAATTCAATCAAAGGGTTTACCAAGATCTGGTCAGATCTTTTACCACTGCCTTTGAACACTACATTTGAATGAGTTTTCTTTCTTCGGTCAACCTACAACACTATCCCGACACACGGTGATAGATCATCATCATGAACCAACTTCATCTTCATCTCGAAGAGATGACACTGTGATACACAATCACAAAAGTAGTTGAGGAGTTTCTGCACAAATTAAAACATAAGAAAAGAATATGTTAATAATGGTCTCATTGTACCATCACCATCTTAGTAGCAGCCATGGACCATGGTTAATGGTCCCCATATGACTTTTCGTCTTTTCCTGCCATATTTCTCATGTGAAGTCTTTTCATAACTTTTGTTTACTTCACATTTTTGTCCCCATTCTTACTCATAACGTCTCCTGCCTTGCACTAACATGCTTTCTCTTACTAATAACATCTTCATGAATTCTAACCTATGAACAATCTGTCACCTTCCTTCTTCTCTAGTCAAGCACATCACCACCACAAGACTACATCTTATTCGCCCTTCCAGCGTACACAAAGCCAGATTTGGGTCTTCTTCTCTGGCGAACCAAAATCTCTTCGTCTTTCTTTTCGACGGTCCTCCCTGCCGGCACACACATTAGTGTTATCTTCTTTGCCGGGTCTACTTCTGCGCCGAATTCTCCTTCACGGTGGTACTACGACAATGCTTCTCTCGGACAGACACACAACAACACTAGGTTAGGATTTCGTCAGGTCTACTTTTACCTTTTCTTGAAACAATCTGAAATTGTTTTTCTTTGTTGCTGGTAAACATGAGAACAACAGCAACGACACCATAAAACACACACAAGCCTGACTTTTTCTTCATGCATCTCGAGGGACACTACACACTTCCTCGACACCAACTATCACAACTACAAGAGCATCTTCACACGGGAAACCACACTAAACCACGATCAGATTCTTGGCCATTTACTTCAATCGGAATCTTCCTACATCTGCGATCGGTTTCTGGTCTTCTACACTGATCGTGCTTCAACACCCGCTAGCACTTTCTCTTTTCCTTTACTTTCATGGCGCACTAACAGCCATGAGTAACACTGATGTTCACCCGTCACCCCGTCATCTCAATCGGTACTCTAGATGCTACAGCGATTGACACGAGTTACTTTCGGGTCACCATCTTCTACTGTTATCCTGTGATCGACTCATCACAGTGCTTACAAAACAAAATCGGGTTCCTGCTACTTCTTTGCTGCTGCTGTGTTATGCCCCGCAGCCAAAGGTCACACCCTTTCTCTTAAACGACTCTCAAAACGGCCCAATTTCTTAACCCGCTCTGATACCAATTGTTGAATCAGAAACACTTAGTAAAATACACTGTGCAAGTGTGTGTGATGTGAGTTTTAATTTCTGATTCAACAAAAACGCAAAATCAGAATGATGAATTCATAAAAGTAGATAATAATAAGTGGATGATGTTTATATATGTCACCCATGGCAAAATAAATGTGTACCAGTTGGTCCAACATTTTGATAGTGAAATGTGTTTGATTGTCCATTACTTGTACTTTATTAAGGATCATAAAACGAAATATATATTTTATTTAAAGAGTTTATGTTGACAAGCAACTGAGCTAAGATAATTTACATGACACGATAGTTTATATACCTGGGAAGGTCAATGGTTGTTGTGGTGTATATCACATGTTATATGTCGTATTCTATATATATATATATATAGGAGAGTGCAGTTATTGCGAGAACCAGAAAAAGGTCGAGAACTGCGAGAACTAATCTGATCCATTCAAGTATGTAAATCAATGGTTGAAAATCTGCAGTGGCATTTGTGTAAATACTGATAAAAATTAAATACTGGACATGTGTAAAGGGCATTATCGGTATAAAAAATCACGAGTATTAATGAAAAAAGAATAATAATAAAAAAAGCAATATCCCTTTTTTGTTAAAGATCGAAAGATCTGCCCCCAAATACTCCTTGAATAACTCAAAAAACTTCTATGAAGGTTCAATCCAATCCTAAAATTAAAACTAAATCACCAATTGAAGCTAAAAATCCTTGGTGTTTGTGTTTTCAATTAAGAAACAGGTATCTACTACGAGTATCTTTCAAGTATAGATACAGGATTAGCATATGATGATGAGTAAAGAGGTTTATTTTAACCTTCGAATCATGTGTTCAATCATCTGGTTAACTAAAATCGACTCATGTGTTTTTAATAGTAAGTTCGATTCATGGGTTTCATTTTTTTTCTTTTTCCATTGGTAGGAACAAATTGCAGGAGTGACAAAGTAATAATGTAGAAATCACCTAGCAATTTCACCAACAAAAAAGAAACGGCGGTTGATTTAACTAGTCCTTCAAGTGACTCTAATGAAGGTACTCCTGAAACACTATGTATTTACTGTTAAATAAAGTTTTTTTTTGTATTTAGGGCATATTTAGTTGTTAATGTAAGCTCTGTTTGATTTAGGGTCACATGTGTTTGACATAGAAAATTCGAAATATGGGTTTAAAAATCAAAAACATATGAAATATCTGGAGTGTGTATGATAAAACACAAGATTACCTTGTTTGGGGTTTTATGTATTTTTTCTAAGCTATTGAATAATTAGTGTAAATGTAGTTAACAGTTGACATTAGTTTGGACATATGTGTCTTGTGTGGTTGAATAAACAAATGTGTTAGTTTCATACGGTTCATGTAGTCTCATATGGATGGGAACCCAAAAAAATTTGAATGGAATTTAATATGGTTTGCTTTTGTTTTCCTAAGCTAAAGTGAAATTCATTCATTTGTAATCATGTATCTGAACTGAAAAATTATCTTTAGAATCGTAAAATACTTGCTCTAATGATATATTGATGGAGTTAAAACAGTGTTGGTTTTTAGTAGCTTGCTAGTATTATGGTTGGAGGTCATATTAATGGTCTTATTTTTATATGTAGTAAGATGGTGATAATGGGTTAGACACACGTAAGAGTTTATTAATTTTGTGCAACTTAACACATGTTCTGATCATGTGCACCTGTGTTTGAACAAATTCACTACTTTATCTTGTATGTGAGTCAGATGACTTCTTCTAAAGTGGTACAAATGTGTTGTGACTAATTACTTATGAGGCTGCGATTTTAACATGTGTATTGGGTGGTGGAATAAGTATTTGTGTTGTGACAATGACGTTTATCATGTTCGTTTTGTGTTAGACTAAACAACTGTGTTTCTACAAATGTATCCCCATATACGGGAATGTCATATTTATTTGTTTGCCTTTGGTATGTTGTATATGCATATGGCCACATTTTAACCAGGATATTTGAGAATTTTTTAATTCTTGACATGTGTGTGGCAATGTAAACAGATACACGAGAATTACCCAATGAAGGAATTAAACGGGAACAAGGCTAATCAGTCCAACAAAAAAGAGGCAAAAGGCTTAAAAGGAAAGAAAGCGGATCAATGATGAATATATGGGAAGCGAAAGTAAAAGGAAACAAGTTGGGGGAGGTCTGAAGGATAAGAATATGATGGTTGGCGATGAATAAACCGTAAGAAAGTCACCAAGGCCTAAAACGATTGTTAGCGATATCAACAACCGTTTGATGGAACAAGGTCAAGAGGAGGCAGGGAAGACAAAAGTATCAAAAAAGGAGGCAGCGAGGAAAAATCAACCTACACTCAGAATTAAGACATCTTTTAATTCATTATGATTATAGCAATGAGTACACATGTTTTTTGTAGTAAAACTATCCGGACACATGTTTATGTTTTGTGTTGGGCACATGTGTTTGTAGTTATCATAATTGGTAATGGGATATAAACACATGTGTGTTTCGGTGTACACATATGTTTGTAAAGAAGTGTCATGTGTTTCAGTGACATACAACTGTGTTACGACTTTACATATGAGAATAAGAAGTAATTGCGGATTTGGTATACTTAAATGGACACGTGTGTGTGTTGGTGTACTATTATGGAACCCTGTGTCAAATTGATGTACATTACGAAGAATGGAAAACTATATAACTGTAAAAAAGACTAACTAAGAATAAAGGGAATAAAGACTTGAGGTACTTATAAGTATTCATGTGTACTCTCCAAATGGATGGTAACAGAAATAGTATTTCGCTTGATTAGAAATAGGCAAGTTTGTTTGATTCCATTTCCTGGTGATGTGGGATGCGTGTAGCTCTTCCAGGGGCTTCATATAAAAATGTGTATGTTCTACATATATCATTATATATTGGGATCTTATATTTTTGTATTGTACTTGTAAACAACTAAGAAAAGCAATAAGTCGGATCACCGTAAACTAGTAAATTAAGAGGTAGAATTGTGGTGTATGATACATTATTATTCACTCAATATAAGATAATTAGTTTACATGTTAATGTTTAATTCCATCCTGTTTTAATAAATATGTAGATTCAGAAATGTAAAGCCATTGTGTAAAGATTAACTAAATGAAATTTATTAGTTAAGTTTTATATACAAGTTTTAGCCTAATTATCAAGAAAAAGTGTTAGAAGTAATATTTGTAAATGTAATTGTTAAATTTAATATGATAATTTTGAAAGTAAATCCTATTGTTCTATCGTGGACTTCATCATCATGAAAATAAAAAGGAATATTTTTTTAATAACAGTTATTTGTTGATAATCGGAGTGATTCAAGGGCGAGGGGAGCGATTTAGGGGGGTTTTATTATTCATATGATAATTAATATAATTGCATTTATAAATTGACCATACTATCCTTATACCTTTTAATTAAAATTAGTTCTTCAGTTCTCGACAATTTTTTGGTTCTCATTTTATCTTTTTATATATATATATATGTCGTTTCTCTATAAAATAAAAAATCGCAGTATTTTTCATCTGTAACAACTTATACGAGAGCCAAAGCCGTTAATTTTGTCTCAAAACTATAATGTTTGAGACCTCTATGCGAAAATTGGGAACATATATCCCTCACCAATTCAATTAAGGTGGTAGAACTAAAGACGAAAAATCCACTAAGAAGAGAGTCAGAGACGTGTAAAAGATGAAAAATCCACTCCTTTTAACTTATGACCAAATGACGTTTTGTCATAGGCACATGTATACACATGTGAAATGATGTAGTGTTGAGGCATGCAATAAATATTATTTGTTCTATACAACTTAATTCAGAGCTTATTATGTAGACACTGTTTGGAAAAAATTTCGAGCGTAGTGTTTATAATGATTTCTATAAATCATCCAATGTTACTCTGAATTTGGTAATGTGGAATGCGGTAATAGGGACCAACCAAATTACTTGGCCCTGCCATTTTTCTGAATATGTGATTCTGATGATGATGAGATCTTAAAGTCAGAAAAGGTCAAAATTCGAAGTTTTAGAAAAGAGTAAAAGATATGCCATATCTTGGCAAAGTGATAGAGATTGGATTATACTTTCTAATTTTGATCTACCTAGCGGTAAATGAAATGATTCTGAAAATATTCAATGTCATTAATGTATGTAGTCAGATCTAAAAGCCTTCTATAAGAGTTGATGACTTTATTCACAAATTAGTGTAACTGATACAAAAATGGTATTAAAAATGATGTAAAACATAAGGTTTTAAAGCGTTAATTAGTAAAATTAAAGTTTAAAGTGTTAATTAGTTTATTAAAAATAAATTGGATAATTTAAAGACGTAAAAGTTGCCGTAGATTTATATATAAGGCTATCCGGAGTGGGGCGATTAGCCCAGGCGATCCGGTGGATTTCGCCGCCTAGTCGCCGGGCACACCACCCCCACCCGGCGATCCACCATTTCAGCGACTTGTGTGGGTTGCGAGATAATTGTTGACCGGGTGATGTTTTCGAAATTAAGCCGTTGGGAACGGCTATGTTGACCCAATTAAAAAAAAATTTCCTATTTTATTCTATATATATATATATATCACTCTATTTTATATATATATATATAATAATTGTAATAATAATCTACCTTATATATATATATATATATATATATATATATATATATATATATATATATAGAGTGATATATATATATATATATATATATATATATATATATATATATATATATATATATATATATATATATATATATATATATATATATATATATATATATATATATATATATATATATATATATATATATATATATATATATATATATATATATATATATATATATATATATATATATATATATATATATATATATATATATATATATATATATATATATATATATATATATATATATATATATATATATATATATATATATATATATATATATATATATATATATATATATATATATATATATATATATATATATATATATATATATATATATATATATATATATATATATATATATATATATATATATATATATATATATATATATATATATATATATATATATATATATATATATATATATATATATATATATATATATATATATATATATATATATATATATATATATATATATATATATATATATATATATATATATATATATATATATATATATATATATATATATATATATATATATATATATATATATATATATATATATATATATATATATATATATATATATATATATATATATATATATATATATATATATATATATATATATATATATATATATATATATATATATATATATATATATATATATATATATATATATATATATATATATATATATATATATATATATATATATATATATATATATATATATATATATATATATATATATATATATATATATATATATATATATATATATATATATATATATATATATATATATATACTATAGTAACCAAATACGAGTGTTTATATTCACGCAAAAGATATATATATATATATATAATATATATATTATTCTATATATATACATATATCACTCTATTTTTTCCCCACAAAACACATACACACATACACTTTTAAATCAATCTCTCTCACTTTTCACAAAAATACACATACATAATTTCATATATCATGGATGATATCGACGAGTTGCTTGAGTCATCTAGTTCCGATTCTAGTTCGGAAGGTTCTACGGATCTAGACGAGGCAATCGATAGTGCGGTTGCTTTGACCATTAGTACTATGATACAAGTCGCGCAAGAGGAAGATGACGATGAAGGAGAGGCGCCTATATTTAGGAGGAGGGCGGTCCTACATCGTAGGCGGCATGAGGCAAACGAACGCTTGATGCGTTTTTACTTTGATGACGACCCGGTATATCCCCCGAGGGAGTTTAGGAGGCGCTATCGTATGACCAAGCGTTTATTTTTGAGGATAACAAATGACTTGGAGGCCGAGTATAGATATTTTCAACAGAGAGTCGACTGTCGCGGGAAGTTAGGATTCACCGCGATACAGAAGTGTACTGTCGCGCTTCGTCAGTTAGCATATGGCTCAACCGTCGACTCATTTGACGAGAACTTTGAAATGTCTGAAAGGACGTTGCGCGAGTCATTAGCAAACTTTTGTAAAGGTACAACTTTTTATTATTACATTTTAGTTTATATTACGTACTACTTTATATTACGTATTAGTTTATATTACGTATTAGTTTATATTACTTATTAGTGTATATTACGTATTAGTTTATATTACATACTAGTTAATATTACATATTAGTTTATATTACATACTAGTTTATATTGTTGGATTAGGTGTCTAAGCCATAACTATAATTGATAGAAGCACAGTCCTTTTGGATTGCCCTCGAGACTCAAAATTAAGTATAAGTGATAAAGGAGAAGAAAAATTTCTTTTGAGAAATTTGTCCCACATCGGTGGGATAGGAAAACCATGGAGGATATCCAAGGCTATAAATAGGGCCTTAGGGATTCATTCTTTTTGCTCATTCTTGGCTTGAGTATTCGCCTCCTTTTTTCTCCTCTTGGAAGAACTCTTCTATAGTTCATCCACACTTAGTTAAATTTTGAGTCGTCGGGTGTGATTCCATTAGAGGCACGACATTTGTGGTGCTTGCTTCCAAGAGATCCAGAGGGATAATTTTAGTTGTTTACTATAACAACTAAAAGGTATGTAATCCTATTTTTATTTTCTTTAGTAATTTTTGATTATTTACTTGGGTATTAGGATTTTTATTTTATGTTCATAGTTATAGGTTCAATTGTGAAAACATAGATCTTGTTTTAGGTTGCATGCTCCCTTAAAAGTTTAAGTTAGTTTGTAATGCCTAAAACCCATCATATATTACATATTAGGTATACGCGCGTTATATGGGCCGACATACCTACGTAGACCGACTTGGAGTGACCTTCAGCGCATATATGATGTGCATGAGCAGGTCCACGGTTTCCCGGGCATGATTGGTAGTATTGATTGCATGCATTGGCCGTGGGAGTTGTGTCCTACCGCATGGCGCGGTACGCACACACGTGGGGATATTGGGAGGCCTAGTATGATACTTCAGGCCGTTGCCTCGACTGACTTATGGATTTGGAACGCGTATTTTGGTACGCAAGGCTCCCACAACGACATCAACGTGTTTGAGTCGTCGCCCATTCTTGAAGAGATAATATCCGGATTGGCACCGACAGGTAAATTATTATTTTATAAATGTTATTATTATATATTATTACATATACTTACATATTATTTTGTTCAACATGTCTTTTATTCCTAATTTGTAGGTGCTTTTTACGCATACGGTAACTTTTACAAATCCGGTTATTATTTAAGCGATGGCATCTATCCAGAGTATGCAACTTTTGTGAAGACGTTCACCGATCCGATTGATGAAAAAAGAAAGTACTTTAAGAAGAAGCAAGAGTCGGCTCGCAAGGATATCGAGAGAGCTTTTGGGGTTTTGAAGAAAAGGTGGAAAGTTCTTAGTTTCCCTTCGCGATATTGGGACAAGGAGAGAATGCATGACGTGATATATACTTGTATTATTTTGCATAATATGATTTTGGAGGATGAAGATAAAGCGTATTGTCAAGACTTCAACGAGCACGACCCGACTTTGGACCCGTATTACTGGACGCAGCAAACTCCAATGGATCAACGAATTATAAACTCAAACGCCGTCAGGAGCACGGAAACACACAACATACTATTGGCGGATTTGGTTGATCATTTATGGGAGAACCGCCATGCACCTGTGAAAGAATATTGGAAGATTATTTTAGTGATGACAACTAGACTTTTATTTGTTTTTTAAATGTGTGTTTATTTTTAATGTTTTTTTTATGTTTTAATGTTTGTTTTAATGTTTTTTTTAATGTTTTTTTTAATGTTTTTTTTAATGTTTTAATGTTTTTTTTAATGTTTTTTTTAATGTTTTTTATTTTATTTTTAATGTTTTTTATTTTATTTTTAATGTTTTTTATTTTATTTTTAATGTTTTTTTTAATGTTTTTTTTAATGTTTTTTTTAATGTTTTTTTTAATGTTTTTTATTTTATTTTTAATGTTTTTTAAATAAAAATGTGTTTTATTTAAAAAATAAAGTCAAACACAAATAAAAAAATAAAAAACAAATCAATCATTACCCTACTCCACCTTCCAGGCAACTCCACTCCCCCTCTTTTCCCAGGCAACCCCAGCAACCAGGATGCCACATGGCGCGACGTGGTGAAAGTAGCCCAACCCCCGGCAATACCACTTCGGATAGCCTAAAGAGGTCAATAGGGAAGGTTGGTAGATGAATTCAAGTGACATTTACATTTATGAATGGTCAAGTGTTACTTATTGAAAAGGGAATTGGAATGAATGGCGGATCCAGAAACTTTAAAGGTAGGGGGCCTGTTTAATTTTTTTTACCTTCCTAAAAGTTTTCGAGTGAACTCTTTTTGTTTTTCGGGCTTTTGTTAAGGGACTTGGTGTATTTTGGGTTGGAACTTGAATTTTTTGTTGTTGGAAAAGTGATTTTAGAAAACAAATTGCAAAACTAGGGAATCAAACGAAATCTTTTGTAAAAGTAGAAAACACGAGCTTCGGAAAATCAGGTGATGAATTTTTAGATGGAGCCAAGCTTGTTAAACCCGGGTGACAGCGTGTTTCTTAGACTTGGGTCATACACTCTTTGCAATTTCGCAATTAGTGTGTCAATTCCACTAAAATATCCAATGCATAGCCTTTTGAACCACAAACAAATGTAGAAAGCTAAAAATGTGGAATTGATGATTTACCTCACTATTTTCAGATTGAGAATATCTTATCACCATGGTATATAAATATTGTTTGTTTATATAATGTCATTACCCGAGTTTCCCAAAAATAAGCAATTTTATAAGCTTTACTTTGTTTGTAAATATCACTAGTCTAACTAAAAATTCATAAGAACCTTATTGTTTAAAAAAAAAAAACTAACAATCTTGGATTGAGGGTGGGGTGGTGACCCCCTCATCCTTAATTGAATCCGCCAATGATTGGAATAATACAATTGAATGTCCACATGTAAATGCAATGACATGGACAAATTAAATACGGATTGTATTATCTCTGGCATTGTTTGTTTTATTCTATTTTCTTTTTCCAGAAGACTAAAGTTTTGAACATCCACAAATTGTTCGCATATCAATTACTTATAGCAACGAGAACAATACTCGTGTGTTGCTCGGGTTACACCAAATAAAACACATTTATAAGTTACATCACATATCTCACACAGCTTATATAGCATAGTACACATATATGAAGATGGACGGTGAGTATGTTAAATCCGATATCAGTAACCTACTACATACGTCTTTATTATCCATTTAAGTATCACCCCTTTCCAATTAATATAGAGTATTATTCTATACAAAAGGTGACACAATTTGAATGCAAAAAGAGAAAACCCGCATGATATAAAATTTTATACAATTTCATATTTTCATGCATAACCAAGGGTTTATTGAATAAAAAGATTGATATGAGATAGTAGCCCAACCCCAAATAAAAAGAAAACATACATGTTGTTTATTTAGTAATGAACGCCAACAACATTAACGGTGTATATAGTTAAGTGTTGAATTGAGAGCACATATTTATGAGAATAAAACTAAAATAAAATCAAATTTTTTTTTAAATAATAAATAATAATGTAATAGTAATATGATTTTTTTAAAATACTTTACAATCAAACATATTTTTAATCTATCTATCTATTGAAGTAACTAATATATATAAATTAAACTAAAATGGAAAATGAAAATGAGTGCTCTCATTCATTCAATTCAATACACGTTACCCCTGTTGCAAATTGCAAATTACACCATATATCTTTAATGGGCTTTTGACTTAAAAAGATAAAACCGAACGGTCAAACATATTTAAGGCACACTATAAGAGTATTGTTGCTTGCCACGTCTGTTACCGTTTACGTATCTTCGATCTCTTTCATCATCATTTCATTTTTAACTATATATTAATTATAGAAAAAATGTCACAAATGGTCCCTGTGGTTGTTCATATTAGCATTTTTCGCCCTGTGTTTTTTTTCCGTTGCAAACAGTCCTTTTATTTTTTATTTTCGTTGTCAGCGGTCCCTGACACTAACTTCTGTTAGTTTTAGTCGTTAAATACCCTTCACGTGCATATCACATGAGGGTATAATTGTCATTTTGCCAACCTTAGGGACTAGTTGTGATAATAATCATTTTCCTTAATTTAATATTTATAAATGTATTTATAGTTATATATGCATATCAGTATATGTATATCTGTACCTGTCTAAAATCATCGAGGAGCGTAAGCCCACCAGGCCAAAAAAGTCAAACCCCGACCAGGCAGCATTAGCGGCGACGTCGCCGCTAATACTGCGGGCCCCCATGTCAGTAACGGCTAATCTGGCAGAATATTAGCGGCCCCCGTCAGTAACAGAGTATTAGCGGCGACGTCGCCGCTAATGCCCCTGGTCGGGTTGACTTTTCCTAGTCGTGTTACCCTATGACAAAATCATATACTGCATTAAATCTATACCCATTGCTATCTAGTATCTATGTATACCTATCTAAAATCAGGAACAAGCCCCCAAATTTCAACATAGTCAAATCCTAAATGAAATGAAAAAAATACACAACAAAAGTTGAAAACCTCTTCCACCCCTTTTTTTCACTACGGCTGCCCCTCTTTCTTTCTTTCATCAAAACCCAATATCCATGGCAACCTTCTCCTATTATCTCTTATCTTTGCCACTATCCGTGGCAACCTTTGTTTTTTTTTTTTTTAACAGCCATGGCTACCTTCGATATATATTCATATCGTTTGATGATGCGATAGTAAACTGATGATCCAACTACAGATCTTAACATGCATCGTTAACCAAAAAGGAATGATTTTTTGGTGTGCATCTGTTTCATTATGGCTTTTAGATTGGTATGATAGTAATTGTATTTTTATAATTATTGGATGCACTTTCTTTATTGGAGTGCATCCATTGATGTTTATAAGTGAATATAGCTTTGCTGTCTATATAGTTTTGTGCATCCATCTTAGTTGATGTTCTATATAGTTTTGTGATGATGTATTGGTAGATTTGTGATTTAGGTAGATATAAATGAATTGATTACTATGTTTATATGAAGAAGGTGAAGACAGGAGAAAAAGAAAAAATTATGTATGTATAAAATTGAATGGGGAAGAAAAAAATTTTGGGGAATTTTTAAGTTATAGATTTGTGAAAATTAGGAATGAATAGAATATAAGGATCAAAAGATTCGGAGAAAAAAATGACCTGATTTTGGTGTTGGTGGTTGCCGGAAGAAGGAAGAAGATGGAGGGAAGGAGGAAGAAGAAGGGTGTTTTTTTATGTAAGTGGACGATTATACCCTCACTAACGGTCTTAAACTAACGACTGTTAGTGCCAGGGACTACTGGCAACGAAAGTGAAAAACTAAGGGACTGTTAGCAACGAAAAAAAACCACAGAGGGTAAAATGCAAATATGAACAACCACAGGGACCATATGCAAATAGAATTAACTTGTGATACCAATATAATTCAACATTAATCATACATACATAGAAATACCTGTTTGGAATCCTACGTACCAATATTGGTTATATGATTTGTTTGATTTATTATTAGTATATATAGGTATTTGAAAGAATTAACATATATATACGATGATGTGTACCAATTTAACAATAATAAGTTCAATTCCTATACAGCTCAATCATGAAAGTGAAACGGCAAAAACAGTGTCGTTTTGCACTGTTCACGATGGCAGAAAGGTAAATACGCTCAACATTCTGCCCTTATACAAACGCCAGAAAAACAAAACAAAAATGGCTCGGGTCAAGCCAGTTTGCTTAAACACAGAACCTGAAGGAAAAAAAAATCCCCTAAAAACACACGTGATGTCATCAGCTTCAACAAAAAAACAAACGCCTTGCTACCCACCAGATTTCGTTGCCGGTAGACGGTTGCCAAAGGTGAACGTCACGCATAAACCACCGGCTTCAACCATCTCCACTGTTGTCCAAAGCCATGAAAAAAAACCCCAAAACAGCGACCGTTTACTTAGCTGCCTTCAACAACAAAAAAAGGTCCGGAAATCACGCCACCCCCACCAGACATGTTTTCCGGTTGGTGATTGTCGTAATCGAACGCCGCCAATAAACACTGTCATACGACCAAATGTTAGTAGAAAAATATTCCGATATATATACACACTTTACACACAGTTTTAACTTTCATTATAAGTAAAAAATGAATTAAAAAAAAAAGTATGAAAAATTATACTGTAAGCACTTGATCAAATGAATGGGTAGAAAAATTAGAAAAGTTGAAAAATAAAGAGTGATTTAAAAAGTGGCAAAGTTAAGAAAGTGAAAAGAAGTTATAGAGATAGAGTGATAGAGAAAGAGCCCACAGTTTTTAATTAAATCGGTGGAATGGTTTTCCACTTTTCCTTCACTGTTAAATTAAAGTTTCTATGTAATGCAATTGTAAGGTATAATATAATAATAAATAAATAAATATCCCTGTTAAAAATGTAATACCCGATTGCAACTCTTCTCAGCCTATGACAATTCAAATTCATTATGTTTATAAGTTTATTGAATATTTATTCTAAATGAACAACGTTGTTGATTTAGGAAAAGCTCATTACATGGGTGAGTTTGTATAATCATTCTTGGTTTAATTAATTTCTTTTTGTATAACCTTTATATGTTGTGAAACAACGACCTAATAGCATATTACACCTAGAATAAGATATAGAACAATAGCAAACTATAATAGAACAATAACAAAACAATTGAGAATATGTAGTAAGAGATATCTTTCATTGATGTCCCTATTCTATGATTACAAATGATATTACTATATATAGAGATATGGTAGTCTATATAATAAATACAACCATAATGATAGAATACAAAAGATTAGGAGTTTGGAATGTGGATAGCCATATAATAATGGATTCATAACACTCCCCCTTGGCTATCGACCGGTCAAAACAATATGCCTCGTTAAAACCTTACTAGGGAAAACCCAATGGGACAAAAACCTAGTGAAAGAAAAAGAGTACATAGTTCTTTCGATACGCTTGGGGCTGTTGCCTCATTAAAAACCTTGCCAGGAAAACCCAATGGGACAAAACCATGGTCAAGGGAAAAAGAGTGCAACGCGTATCTTCTCCCCCTCATGATCACATCACTTGAACTCTTGAGTCGTTAGTATCACGAACAAGCTTCATTGATATACAATCCCAAATAGTTGAAAAATCAATGATCATTGATCTTCATGTTGATCTGCCGATTTTGTTCACTTATAAAATTCTACACACTTGATGTTAATACGTACATATAAATACATATCTGATTGTAATTGACTATCCTGCATTATCAAAACAAACTAAAACCTTTTTTTATGGGTTAGCATAATATAAAACTATATCTTTATTACCTTTAGGGTAATAAAAATATATTTTATTTTGTTCCAATGCATTTTTCATGAGACAAGGTCTCTATCTCTAACAAGGTATAGAAAACTATATATTAATTTGCATTACTAAAGGTCGAATGCTACTCAGTATAAGATATTTTGAACCAACAACTTTATCTTCTCGTTTAAGGAATGATAGAGCTTATTATCAATATCAAGCACTACATATATAAACAACTCCTTTAAGTGTACTCAATATAAATATATATTCCACAAAATGTTTTGTACATCATACAAATTCTTTGTGAGTAACTATTAATCATGGGATGTTTAAATTTACTTTTTCGAGATTTTCCATCTCACATTATTCAAATATATAATTGTCATAAAGTTCTTTTGTATAATATTTCAAGTTCATATCTCTTAAATATGTTTGAGCAAATATAATCCGTTCATAACTTCAAGCTAAATATTTAAGAAGACTTCACCAAATGCCCATTATTGACTAATAGATTTTATACCTTTGTTATTTTCATGGTAATAAAACATATGCTTACTCGTAAAAATGCATTCTCATAAGATCTCTATCTTCTCAACACATTATGATATATCCATGTACATTTTTACTAATACCTGAATCTTACTCAAATATGATATTTTAAACCAAGAACTTTATCTTCATTCTTAAAGAGGAAAGTGTTCATTATCAATATCAAATGACCATATATATACAAACCATTTGTGAATATATATCTTTCACAAAAATGTTTTTGCACACATTAAAATCCATTGTGATAAACTATTCATCACTAGAATATTCAACTTTGCTCTTTCAAGATAATCCATCTCATTCTTTCAAAGATATAATCACGATATTGATCTTTTATACAATCCGTTGGACAAATATAATAAATTTCATAGCTTTAGGCTTAATGTTCAAAGAGCCCTAAAAAAATGTCCAATATTATATTGAGACATATACAAAGGATTGGGTTTAGTGTTCTCATGAACTTTTCAGCCATGTTTCTCGCAATTTGGGTCATTAGATATGTTTCATGTCATATACTACAAGTAATCTTGAAATTTAACGAATAAGGCATACTTTATGTATTATATATCCTCCAAGACAGTATCAAATGAGCTCGAATTTATCCATAAGACGCTATTTAATTTCATATTGCCAGACTTAAAAGATATCAATAGTTGCATCCACCACATGAGAATATCTCATCTTAATCAATTAATATATATTACAATTGAGGTCGGCTTATGAATAGTAACTTGATGATGTAATGCTGACGTCAGTTTTTTTTTTTTAAAGAATTTTTTTTTTCTTAGTTCTTTTTTTGGTCTAATTTTTCCCCTTTTCTACAAAAACTCTTTTAAAAAAGAAAAAAATTTATACTTTTCCCTCGGTAATTAGACAGCTAACTAAAAGTCTAAAACATTACACTTTTTTCTTTTTTCATTGCTTTTTTTTAGGTCTAATTTTCCTCTTTTTTGCAAAAACTGTTTTAAAAGAGAAAAATAATTATACTTTTGGTCCCGGTAATTAAACAGGTAACTAAAAGTCTAAAACATTACACTTTTTTCTTTTTTCATTGCTTTTTTTTAGGTCTAATTTTCCTCTTTTTTGCAAAAACTGTTTTAAAAGAGAAAAATAATTATACTTTTGGTCCCGGTAATTAAACAGGTAACTAAAAGTCTAAAACATTACACTTTTTTCTTTTTTCATTGCTTTTTTTTAGGTCTAATTTTCCTCTTTTTTGCAAAAACTGTTTTAAAAGAGAAAAATAATTATACTTTTGGTCCCGGTAATTAAACAGGTAACTAAAAGTCTAAAACATTACACTTTTTTCTTTTTTCATTGCTTTTTTTTAGGTCTAATTTTCCTCTTTTTTGCAAAAACTGTTTTAAAAGAGAAAAATAATTATACTTTTGGTCCCGGTAATTAAACAGGTAACTAAAAGTCTAAAACATTACACTTTTTTCTTTTTTCATTGCTTTTTTTTAGGTCTAATTTTCCTCTTTTTTGCAAAAACTGTTTTAAAAGAGAAAAATAATTATACTTTTGGTCCCGGTAATTAAACAGGTAACTAAAAGTCTAAAACATTACACTTTTTTCTTTTTTCATTGCTTTTTTTTAGGTCTAATTTTCCTCTTTTTTGCAAAAACTGTTTTAAAAGAGAAAAATAATTATACTTTTGGTCCCGGTAATTAAACAGGTAACTAAAAGTCTAAAACATTACACTTTTTTCTTTTTTCATTGCTTTTTTTTAGGTCTAATTTTCCTCTTTTTTGCAAAAACTGTTTTAAAAGAGAAAAATAATTATACTTTTGGTCCCGGTAATTAAACAGGTAACTAAAAGTCTAAAACATTACACTTTTTTCTTTTTTCATTGCTTTTTTTTAGGTCTAATTTTCCTCTTTTTTGCAAAAACTGTTTTAAAAGAGAAAAATAATTATACTTTTGGTCCCGGTAATTAAACAGGTAACTAAAAGTCTAAAACATTACACTTTTTTCTTTTTTCATTGCTTTTTTTTAGGTCTAATTTTCCTCTTTTTTGCAAAAACTGTTTTAAAAGAGAAAAATAATTATACTTTTGGTCCCGGTAATTAAACAGGTAACTAAAAGTCTAAAACATTACACTTTTTTCTTTTTTCATTGCTTTTTTTTAGGTCTAATTTTCCTCTTTTTTGCAAAAACTGTTTTAAAAGAGAAAAATAATTATACTTTTGGTCCCGGTAATTAAACAGGTAACTAAAAGTCTAAAACATTACACTTTTTTCTTTTTTCATTGCTTTTTTTTAGGTCTAATTTTCCTCTTTTTTGCAAAAACTGTTTTAAAAGAGAAAAATAATTATACTTTTGGTCCCGGTAATTAAACAGGTAACTAAAAGTCTAAAACAATTACACTTTTTTCTTTTTTCATTGCTTTTTTTTAGGTCTAATTTTTCCTCCTTTTCTACAAAAACTCTTTTAAAAAAGAAAAAAAAAAAAAGGGCGCCATAAACTCACCTTAGCGATCAACGAGCTAAAAGTATGAGTAGTCCGAGAAAATGAACAGTCTAGTCTCTACGTCTATCCAAAACCTAGGATATGAGTACCAATGGTGATGATCAAATCTCACGACGACAAGTATCCTACGTACAACTACTTAGCTATCGGTCCTAGAATGCCACGACCAAGTGTGTGATTAAATGTTCGTTTTATATTTGATTCATGATATTAGTGTCATTGACATTGTTATTACAATGTATTCTCAAGTACTAATTCGTATAAACAAAGTCCAAGTTCATAAGTAATCGTCTTTTGAAAATGTCAAACAGTCATAAATGTCGCGGCGCGACCTGGGTGGCTCGCGGCGCGACCTGGGCTAGACAACACTCGCGGCGCGAGTCGCAATTAAATGTGCAGGTCCTGTTCGAAAACAACACACCTCGCGGCGCGAGGCAGACTACTCGCGGCGCGAGTGCAGACCTGTACAAGTGAAAGTGCAGTTTTTGACCTTTTTCGCCAAACCAAATCGTTTCCATTTCAATTCCTTTCATTACAACAACCAGAAACAAGTCTAAAGAGTCTGGTAACAAACCCATTTGCTAACCATTTCATAAATCCAACATTTTGATTTCAAAGACCTAATTTCTAAATCAAAGTTTCATTCAATCAACACAACCAAAACTCATTTCCTTTCCAAGACTATCTAATTCAATACTCAAAACTGAATTCAAACCTAAAAATGGAATTCAATTAAATCAAAAGTTTAGAGAAAAAGTTTACTTACCAAATCTTGTGTTCTTGAAATAATAAAGATGAAGATGGTGATGATGATGATGCCAAAACCTTAATTATTATTGAAATATGATTATTCCCTTTGAATCCCCTTTGATTTCCCCTTGCCAATTAATTTGAGAGTAGTCTTGTGTGTGTGTGTTTTGTGTGACCGAACCAAAGAAGAAGAAAAGGAGGGAGATGGGGGTGTTTAGTGGTTTACTCACGTCCACAAGAAAGGAGGACGGCCCATGTGGCCATTTTTAATATTTTTGGTACCCTTAATTTGGTACAATGCTTACGATTTAATACCGTATGACCAAAAGGTTATAATTTAAAGTAAAGGTATTTTCCCTCGTGTTATTTAAATTAAGACAAGTCAATAAAGTTTCGTCAAAGTGAACTTTATAATATTAAGTCTAGACAGTCTATTTATTTTGTACAAGACATAACCTTTAAATATTCATTTAAAGTTATTTTTAAGACTCGACATTCGTCTAGATAGCTAATAGTCTACGTCATCAAGATACGTCTAATTTGACTAAGTCAAAAGTCCAAAAGTCTAATAATTTCCACGTCTAATGACTGTCTAATTGAGATTAAGACTAACCCGATGTTAATTAATTACGAGTTTGACCATCTTAATTTCATGCTCCTTTTCTTTCGAAGATTTTTATTTGGAATCGAATTTTCTACCACTTTCAAATGTGCGTAGACTCATTAGCAATCGGAGCATTAGCAGCTGATATATGTAATTTAATCATTATCTGATAGAAACAAACTTGAGCTTAATTGAAGGTTTAATGGAGAATTTAGGTTAGTGTGTGAAAAGTGTGTTTGTGTGTGAAAGGGAGATTGAAGATGATAGGGAGGAGAGAGAAAGTAATTTAGTGGAAAGTAACTATGGATTAATATCAAAGGCTTATTACATAAAGAGGTGGTTAGGGGTTTATATACAAATCATCCTATTTATACTAAAACCCCTTCCATAATAACTAATTTACAATTTAACACCATTTTATATTTCTAACAATCTCCCCCTTGGTGTTGAATTGTAAATGTTGCATCGTCTTTGGTCTTTAAATAAACATGATGAGCCCATTTGTTGAAAATCTTCAATGTTGAATGGACTTTGAAGCTTTCTCATTGTCTTCAATGTCTTGTATCAACCTTGACTTTGAATCTTCTCAACAAACAAATATTCTTGACGATGACTTTCTAAAATTTGATCTTCCCTTGCAACTTAGAATACTTTGGAAGCATCTTTGAAATCTTTGTAGCTTTTGAGCTTTCACAACTTTAACTTTTGGATGTTGATTTCAACTTGATGTTGCTTTGAGAAGTAACTTGAACTTTGAGTAGCATGCGGAAGCTTGGTTTTGACTTTGAATTCCTTGAATTCTTTTGGTATTGCGGAAGCTTGATTTAACTCTGAATTCTTTTGGCTTTGCGGAAGCTTGGTTTTGACTTTGAAATCTCTTGGCATTTCGGAAGCTTGGTTTTGGAATGCGGAAATTTGATTTGACTTTAAAACTTCAATTCTTGGTCTAACTTGTCTCTGAATCAATAAACATCTTGGAGCACTTATTCAATAACAAATCTTTAATCTCTTGCTCCCCTCGAACAAACAATCATTTCGGAGCATATTTAACAATTCATGAGTTTTCTCTTGCTCCCCCTCAAATGAACAATCTCTTTTAACTATAAACGAACTTAATATCAAAAGAACAAACTTCATCTAATCTCAAACTTTTCATCGCTTCTCAAACATTATTCAGTCTCAAACTCTTGTAATCATCAAACAATGGTCAATTATTCAATAAATCTTTCAATTATCGACCATGTACATCATCTTGAATATACTCGATCTCGAATCAATCCTTTAACTTTCTCAAAACAATCTTTCAACGTATCACGATAATTATTCACTCTCTTCACCTAAACTAACGATCCTTTGAACAACCAAACACAATGAATATCATCAATCAAATTCTACCTAAACCTTGAACTCTATCTATCAATCAATCATTTAATCATTTATCCCCCTTATGATGAATATGTGAAACGTGTTCATCATACAATAATGATTGATAGCATAAACGGTAGATGCCAACAAACAACAAGCACACAAATTAACCCAACCCAATTCCCAATGAACCTATTGGTGAACTAGAATTTGAGGTTGCGTTGTTGGAAAAAGATTTTTAAAATGGTGTTTGTGTTCTTTGTGTTTTTGTGAAGAGAAATGAAATCCGGATAAAAATGATCCGTTGACACAACCAAAAATCGAAAGGATTAATGGTGTGGCCTAAAAATACGATTACTATTTTTAGGACTTCCCATTATCATCGAGAAATGCACAAAGCTTATCTCTAAATGCTTCGGTCTATGGCTTTTCAACCGATAGATTGCTTTAAAGAATGTAATTCATGGTCAGTGTCACAAAGGCGTTCGATAACCATATCTTACTATCCTCAAAGACTTTTGGGTAAATAAATCCGAGATCACATAGACTTCTCGTTTACTCAACAAATTCATAAAATGAAAATGTGAGACCTACATTCAACGTTGGAAATGATGTTAGCATTGGTAGGATTTCCATTCGATCATCGTGGAATATCAATAATATGATATCACTACAAATGTTCCGGCAATATCACAAAGATATGCAATGTCACAAAGACATATAAAGACTCTATGTGTCCTAGTCAAATGAAAGAATAGTTCAAGTACGCTCTAGACTCAATAAGTGATCAAATGAAGTCGGGGACCGGAGCAGAGTGTCTCCCTTTTTCAATATCAACATCTTCCAAATGAAGAGTCAATAGAAATGTGAAAATCTCCGTGAAAATAAAACAAGTATTTGTTAAGAAACACTTGAGTGGTTAGGTAAAGATGTGCATTGCTTCACTGGGTCCATGAAGTCTTCTTCAATATCGAGAAATCAACAAATGAAATCCGATAGGAACGTGTTGACCCGGCTTTTTAAGAATTTTGGGGAGGGCTTTTGTTTATTTTAGCCCTTTCTCACATCATTTCACCGTAACCTCTCACTTTTCGACTACTCCCTCATGTCCTATTTGCACAAATATCATCACCACGCTCACAAACCCTCACAATCTAGAATTGAGATTTGAACTCCAGGGTTAGATCTCATCGGCGATGACAAGATCATGGAGTATTTATGAGTGGCCTAAACTCTCATGTGCAAATCTAACACCGAACTTCTTTGAATTTGATCGAAAATGGTTTGAAAATCTTCCAAAGTGTTTTAAAATGGAAAATGAGTTTAAACACTTGGAAGTTTTGGTTTTATAAACAAACTCCCCCTAAATATATGCATGATATAAACAAAGTTTTTGCACATAAAGGGTGAGTAAAGAGTTTGAAAGTTGCTCACAAACATTAACAATGAGACAACAAAGGCAGTACACAAAGGCGTTCGATGCCTTGCATCTCATCCTAATACATTGTGAGTAACTAAAAGACAAAGTAAAAAAAAATTATGAAAAGAGAAAATCTTTTTGGATTTTTAAAATAAGAAAATGAAAATCTTTTTGGATTTTTCTAAAAAGAATGAAATTATAAACACGGTTTTTAGAACGGGTTATACACTGAAGTGTGTATAAGCCACTTTTCATCAAATCATTTGGAAATCACTTTTGGAACCCATTTGAGATTGGGTCCAATGGTTTTTGAATTCTTGAATGACCAAATGTAAGTCTCATCGATTTGATGAATGGATGTTGCATTCCACGGAGAACTAAAACCCAGTGTTTTAGTTGAAAAGATTTTTCGTGGAAGCAACGGTGAAAAATCATTTGATTTCTTTGAAAAGCTTCCAATCTTGGGAGATTGATTTGAAAAATGATTTTTCGAAGCAAAATCATTCACTTTTTGCACAACTGTTTTCACAGGTTTTGGTGCAAGATCAAAAAGTTCCGAAAATGAATATTTGAATGATTTTGACTCAACTGACTTATCTCTAGAAATCGGTTTCCATTTAGATTTAGTCAATTGAGATTTTGCTTGAGAAATGTGTGTAGAATTATCCTCGAATGATAGAAAAGAGACAAAAGTAGTAGTTCCATCAAAATTTGGTTTCTTAGTGTACTTCTTACCCTTTTGCAAGGAGTAATTAGTAAACTGAGAGACTTTTCTTTCAAAAGGTTTTGAAGATTTACCCGTGTAAACCCTCTTTGGAACATCAACTTTAGGTTTTGATGAAATAGATTTTGGAAAACTTTTGGATATCTCAGTCTTGTCACAAACACACTCAACATCAGTCTGAGTTGAGGTCTCAACGGTCTTAACAACATCACATTCCCTTGGTACAGAATAATCCACAACTTCACATACAGGACAATCAGGTTCAGTGCAACCTTCAACAACTTCTTTAGGTAGGTCAAGAGAGACAGAACAATGATTTTGACGCTGAAAAGATTTGGTTTGTGTTTGCAATTCAATCTCAAGGTCGGAAATTTTCTTTGTCAAAGATGTTTCGTTTGACTGAAGGTGCAAACACTTGTCTTCAAGACACTTGATTTGAGCACACAATTTTGTTCTTTCTTCTTCAACTTTGCTCACAAAAATGGTGGACTTGTTTCGCAACTCATGGTTTAACTCAGAAATCTTTTGTTGCCAAACAAGTTCTTTTGATTGATTGTCCAAAACAATTTTATTGAGCTCTTTAGAAGAATTGTCCAACTCATTCGTTAATTTGGAAATCTTTGATTGCAAATGATCATTTTCTTTTTGAAGACTTTCCATGTTGGATAAAATGAGATCATTTGCAGCTTTGAGTTCTTTGTTCTTTGACATGAGTTGGTCAATTTCAAGTTGAAGATTTTTGTTTTGTTCCATGAGTTTTTGACTCGTCTCATACATGTATCGTTTTTCTTGAAAACGAATGACAACACATGGAATATGTTTGTTGTTGAAAATCTTGGGATGTAAATTACATGTACAACGAAAATTTTATGATCCCAAATTTCATCCCGTGTGGGTTCTTGAATGAACATAGTCGTCAGTTTATCTGACACATTGAACTTTATTGACTCAAAATGTTCTGAAGTCTGGTACGAAGAAATAATCGATTTCAAGTCTTTAATGTCAGACACAAAACAAACACGTTCCTCACAAAGAGCTTTGAATCTCTTGGACACATCCTCAAACTCTTGATACACTCGAACAACACAAGCATGATTATTTCCTTGAAAACATGAACACTTTTGACTATTATGAAAACCATATGAACCCATGTTTGGTTCAAATTTGATCGGTATGGTTGACATATTGACTCAAAAACTTGATGACAATTTAATAAAAGAAACAACTCAAGACAAGATCACAACAATTTAGTCTAACAATTAAAAATGTAAGCCCAACAAACACTTATGAGTAGTCCAAATGACACTTAAACCCAACAAAAATAAAACTAGTAAGCCCACTAAACAAATTTATTCAGGACCAAAAAAAAAAGTAAACACGTGAGCCCAACAATAAACTAGTCCAACCTTAAAGAAAAAATAATCGGCCCAAACAATTTTCAGTCCAAATTAAAATTTAGATGACAATTCGGCCCAAAAAAAATCTAAACACATAAGCCCAAAAAAAATTTAGCCTAAATAAAACTTCTTGTCCCTTAACAACATCGGCCCAAAAAAAATTTATTATCAATGTAGAAGCCAGCTATCAAAACATTAAAAAAATAAGAACAAGTAAATTCAATTGCATGTAATCTCCTGACAACCAAAAAATTGACTAGTCACACTTTCACAACTCACTTTGACAGCACACGGTTGATTACTTTTAAAATTTGAATAGATACAATCTCTCTAAAATGTGTATAGTCAAAACTCAAAAGACAAATCACGCGTGTTTCCTCCTCCTGACAACATGTTTTGAGACACACACTCACGCGACACGTTATTCACTGCTACAAGCTTTTAGACTGATACACGCTTTTATTTGCTTTCTCACGCGTTTTCTCCTCTGAAATACTTTATCTCGAGATCTATGTTTGAATATGACACTCTAAAATAACACCACATACAATGTATACATTACACACAAAAAAATGACTTGAAATCTTTCCTTTTATCAGTCTCTCTCTCCAAAAACAAATCAAACTTATCTCAGTTTCAAATTTCTCCCACTCTCTCACACGTTAGACACAAACGATTTTCCTTTCTGTTTCTCTCTTTCACAATCAAACCAACTCTCTTTCTTTCTGTATTTTTTTATATGACACGAACACTATTATTAAAAACTTAGATAAATGAAGAAACAAAATAAAGACCAAGTAAGAGACTCAAGCAAGACTCAACCACACAGCCAAGTTTCAAGAAATGAAGATCGAAAGTGCTATTTGCCGAGGTATTGCTTCGGCAAATGGGGTATTCAGAAAATGTTTTTCTCAAATTTTCACACAAATGATGGTAAAGGATAAAAATCAAGTAGACAAAGATTTGGAAAATTTTGGTCTATTTGAACTGTTTGCAGAGATATGAGCTCTGCAAATGAGGTGTTGGGAAAAATTTTGGTCTATTTGAACTGTTTGCAGAGATATGAGCTCTGCAAATGAGGTGTTGGGAAAATTTTCTAAGACTTGAGAATTTGTATTGGTTGCAGAGGAATGAGCTCGGCGGTTAGTTGAAATGAGAAAAAGTTGATCGGAAAAATAAAAATAAAAAAAATGCTAAGTGTTTTAGTTGAACTAAGTGCCGAGCAATAAGCTCTGCAGATAGTGGAAATGAGAATTTTGGGGAAAAATTTCTAAGTATGAAGTGAGTTGTATTGGGTGCCGAGCAATGATCTCGGCATATGCGGTGTTCGGTTTGGTTTGGGTGGTTTGACCGAAAAATATCTCTGCAAATGCGAGTTCGGGTGAACGGGTCGTGAGATAAGCTCGGCAAACACGAGTACGAGTGATCGGTTAGCTCTGCAAACACGGGTATTCACGATCAGGTAAGTCGGCAATTGGTGAAAATGTTGCTGGTCGAGAATTCACTTCGGCAATTGGTGATTTTGGTTGATCGGTTATCTCTGCAAATGCGAAGATACAAGTTCAGCTCGTGAATCAACCTCTGCAAATACGAGTTTTCAGAAACGATGGCCAGAAAATTTCAACAAATCACCGGAAAGAATACAACGCCGATTACTCCTTTATTTCTTCGAATTGAAACTCGAAACTACCACCAATACACTCAAAATCAAACCGTGAACAAATCCTTGCTAAAAATTAAGCCAATTCAAGCTCGCCGGGAAATTCAACCTTTCGCCGGAAAAATCAACCGTCACCAAAAATCAACGATTCGAAAAATTAAAAGGATGAAAACGTTCAGAATTCGATTGCGAACAAAACCTTATGATTTTCAGCTTGATTCGATCAACAACGAAGAAGAAATTAAAGAGAGAAGTTCAAGAATATTTTTGTTGATTTTCTTCTTTTTCCTTTTTTTTTTTAATTAAAGAAAAATCGATGTAAACTATATTGAAAATTGAAAAAGGACTGACAAAAAGTGTTCTCTGCTTTTGAAATGTGAGTTTGACAATTTCTCAATGGATCATCACGTGACAGTTACTGTAGCAGAACATAGAAATTGACTTTTTCTTATTATAACTATTTGCAGAGATTTTTGCTTAACTGCTTAAAACAAACAGAATTTAGAAATTGAACACATATTCATCAAATTCACCAATAATCCACTCCTAATCTGTGATTAGAATCATGAAACAGCCTCGAATTCAAGAGTAACAGAATTTTCAGATTCAAAATTAAGCTCAAAAACCAGAAATTCGAACAAAATCGGTTATAAATTTGTTTGTGGATCGTTCGGATTCACCGATTATGCTCTGATACCAATTGATAGAAACAAACTTGAGCTTAATTAAAGGTTTAATGGAGAATTTAGGTTAGTATGTGAAAAGTGTGTTTGTGTGTGAAAGGGAGGTTGAAGATGATAGGGAGGAGAGAGAAAGTAATTTAGTGAAAGTTGTAACACCCCAAGCCGAGGCTCGAAATAGTACGGAAATCATATAGCACAAGGTGGAATTACGATAGAACAAGAACTAAATGCATTTAAAGATTCAGTGAATCCATTACAAGGACGAAACAAGAACCAAAATGCAAAAGGAGCAATAACCATCAAAGTTTACAAAGGAGCATCGGGAGATGGCAATTAATCCTAAGTATAATGCAAGAGAAGGCCAATGAATCCTTGATCCATAAAGTCCAAAGCCTGGGTTTAACAGCATGCAACAATCAAACTCCACGTCCAGGGATAACCTGATTACCTGAAAAGTGTACTAAGCATAGTCAACACAAGGTTGGTGAGTTCGTAGTAATGGTCCACAAGGAACCATAGACACAAATCGTAAAGTACGAGTGGAGGCTAAACATGACTTACAGTGAGCCTCCAAGAAACACAATAATGTCCAACACCAAGGTTACACAAGTACAAAAAGCGTGTAATAAGAAATGCATAAATGATATGAGTATCAATGCAATGCCATATGCGTAAGTAAGCCAAATGCCTATCTTATGCGTGATCTCCGATCACCTATGCAACGATACTCGCTTGTCATCACCATGAACAAAGCGGCATCTCAAAAACATTGAGATATATATGTCTATATACTCGGGGTCAAGATCTACATCCAAAATGGGTGCATACATCTATACACCAGGATGTCGGCAATCCCCTGCCGAGGGCTCATCAGCAATGTATGCAATGCTTACAATCAATTGTAAATGCATCAATCATAAACCAACAATCAACATATAATGAACCTGAGCCAACAATCAATATTCGTCAAACATAAGCCAACGATCAATATTCGACAAACATAAGCCAACGATCAACATTCAACAAACATAAGCAACTAACCACAATTTAAACCAACTATACGTACATACACTTAAGAGGATTCTACTTTCTTCGAGTCCCAGATGCTTATATATAGGGTCACCCGCAGCCTTCCCACCACATCTAAAACCCAATGAAGGCATAACCGACTTCCATGTATGTACGTCTATCCTAATATAAATGAAATACTTAACCACCATAAACTAAGTCAAACAACGTGATAAACCGTCTCATCAATCAAACATTTAAACCAAATCCATCAATCAATCAACAACGTAAGTAAGCACGCAAGTTTACACTTTTTAGCCCGAATCTCAAGCGAGTAGGGAGATACGAAACTCACCTTGTCCGGCAAAGAAGCTAGTATAAGATTACAAACGAGTATTAGGATCCACACGTCCACAACCTATAATTATACATCATAATACCGTAATGTCAACTCTACAATCATAAACAAGTTGGTTTAGCACAATTAAGTCAAGTCACAAACCCTAAACACCTTTACAACTTTAACGAGTAGGAACAAGACGCATTCGACTCGACCTTTTTAGAAATGAGAAGAGATTCATACAAAAAGAGTGTTACTACTAGAAACTAGACTCTCTTATGATTCCAACGATAGGCCATAAGACTTGTTTGGAGTTACGGATCAAAAGTTATTAACGTTTGAAAATCGACGCGCATATTTTCACAGAACCTATCCACTGCGCCGCAGTGAGCCAGAACCATGCTCACTGCGCCGCAGTGGCTAAGTCGAACCCAGACCAGAGCCTAGGCACTGCGCCGCAGTGGGCTAAGGCCATGCCACTGCGCCGCAGTGGCCTCTTTCTGCAGTCAGTACCTGCAGTTTATGCAGGAAACACGAACCAAAACCCCCAATTTCAACCTAAACCATACCAAAACGATTTGTAAAGACTTGTAACTTGTTTTGAAGCATAACTAAGCATCATTAACCATAAATACACATAATCCAAACCATAATTTTGACCAAAACATCAAAATCACTCCCAAATCCTTCAAACCCTAATTTAACCCAAATTTGACCTAAAACAAGATTTAAACCGATTTAAGACTTGCAAACGCTCAAGATGACTAGAAATGCATAAACAAACATAAGTAGGTACAAATGAGATGAATTAGACTTACCAAAATTCCTTCTTGAGCTAGAACCCGAAATTAGGTCAAAATGGGTAAAAATGCTTGCACTTGACTTTTTATTCTTCAATATGACGATAATGAGATGAAAGTGACTATGATTCTAATGTTATTTCAGTTCTAACACTAAATCGATGCAAGAATAGATGAAGAATGGAGATGGCTCTTTTACTTGAGAGAAAATGGAAGTAGATAGATAGATAGAAAGTGAATGGTAAAGGGGGATAAGGGAGGGGAAATGGGTCAAGGCTGATGGGTCGTGGATGACCCACGGGCCGACCCGTTTCTCCTCTCAAGCCAAAACACTAACATTAACACAATTAAACGCCGATTAAACACACCATCGACCCGAGTAACATACCATATAGTCATATAATCACAAAATGGACCCAATTAATTCATTCAACAAAATTGTTAGTCAAATTACACGTAAAGTCAACGGGTCAAAATTCACGGATGTTACATTATTCCCCCGTTGAAAGAATTTCGTCCCGAAATTCAACAAGACACTAATTATTAAATAAATGCGGATACTTAGACTTCATATGATCCTCTCGCTCCCAAGTGTACTCGGCTCCACGTCTAGCATTCCACCTAACCTTAACAATCGTGTAGCGTTTGTTCTTGAGTTTCTTTTCTTGACGATCCAAGATCTCCACCGGCTCTTCAACAAAGTTCAAATTCGAATCAACCCTAATTTCGTCCATAGGCACATGATGTGTAGGATTCGCCAAACACTTGCGCAAGTTACAAATATGAAACACATCATGCACACCGTTAAGCTCTTGAGGCAATTCTAGCCGATAAGCAACTTTTCCAACCCGTTCAAGAATCTTGAAAGGACCAATATACCTTGGCGCAAGTTTTCCCCGCTTCACGAAACGTACAACCCCTTTCCAAGGTGACACTTTTAAAAGTACATAATCGCCAACTTCAAACTCCAACGGTCTCCGCCTCACATCGGCATACTTCTTTTGACGCTCACGGGCCAATTGCAACTTCTCCTTAATTGAGATATTACCTTGGTTGTTTCAATCACAATTTCTGGCCCGATAAGTTGACTCTCTCCAATTTCCGCCCAAGCTAGAGGAGAACGACATACCCTACCATACAAGGCCTTAAAGGGCGCCATTTGAATGGTAGCATGATAACTATTGTTGTATGAAAACTCAACTAGTGGCAAATGGTCTTCCCAACTTCCACCGAAATCAATTGCACAAGCCCTCAACATATCTTCAAGTGTTTGAATGGTTCTCTCTAGTTTGCCCATCCGTTTGAGGGTGAAACGCCGTGCTCATGTCAAGTCGAGTACCCATGGCTTTTTGAAAAGCTTCCCAAAAGTTTGATTTGAAACGGGCATCTCTATCAGAGATGATGGAAATCGGCACTCCATGCTTAGATATTACTTCCTTGATGTACAAACGAGCCAATGTGTCAAATTTATCGGTTTCACGAATGGCTAAAAAGTGAGCCGACTTCGTTAACCGATCTACTATCACCCAAATCGTGTCATGACCGCTTCTCGTCTTCGGTAGTTTAGTAATGAAGTCCATTGAAATATGTTCCCACTTCCATTCGGGCATCACCGGTTGTACCAACAATCTGGGTGGCTTCTTGTGATCGGCTTTGACTTGTAAGCAAGTAAGACACTCACTCACATACTTAGCCACGTCACGCTTCATGTCCGGCCACCAATACAAGTCTTTCAAGTCAAAGTACATCTTATCCGACCCGGGATGGACCGAATAGGGCGATAGGTGAGCTTCATTCATAATAAGTGTTCTTAAGTCACCGAAAATAGGAACCCAAAGTCTTTCAACCATGTATAGCCCATTATCATTCTTCCGGTCGAATTGTTGTTCCATGCCATCTAGGTTTTCGTCTCCAAAGTTTTCTGGTAGGGTGGCTTGAATTTGGGCTCCAATGATCCGGTCATCGAATATTTGGCCCCACCGTGAGGCTCATAGCTCTACCCCGTCTTGGTTTTACTCTCTCTTTTCGGCTCAAGGCATCGGCTACTACATTTGCCTTGCCCGGATGATAACGGATGTCACAGTCATAATCACTAAATAGCTCAAGCCAACGCCTTTGCCTCATATTCAATTCACTTTGGTTGAAGATGTGCTGGAGACTTTTGTGATCGGTATAAATCACACATTTGGTGCCATAGAGATAATGTCTCCAACACTTCAAAGCAAACACAACCTCTCCCAATTCCAAATCATGTGTCGGGTAGTTCTTCTCATGCACCTTCAATTGACGAGAGGCATAAGCAATGACTTTACCCCTTTGCATAAGAACACAACCCAACCCTTGTCCCGAAGCATCACAATAAACAACAAAATCTTCGATCCCATCCGGTAGCGTTAAAATAGGAGCGTCACACAACATATCTTTAAGAGTTTGGAAGGCGTTTTCTTGTCTTTCGCCCCATTCAAAGTTTCTATCTTTTTGAGTCAAGAGGGTGAGTGGTTGTGCAATACGGGAGAAGTTTTCAATGAATCTTCTATAGTAACCCGCCAATCCAAGGAATTGACGGATTTCGGATGGCGTTTCGGGTCTTCTCCAATTCTTTACCGCTTCAATCTTGCTTGGGTCCACATGAATACCATCCTTGCTCACTACGTGACCAAGAAAGTGGACCTCTTCCAACCAAAACTCACACTTGGAGAATTTGGCATACAACTTCTCTTTCTTAGTAACTCAAGCACTTCACGCAAGTGCTCAACATGCTCCTCCTTTGTCTTCGAGTATACAAGTATGTCATCAATGAACACAATGACAGACTTGTCTAAGTATGGTTGATACACCCGGTTCATCAAGTCCATGAACACCGCCGGTGCATTAGTCAACCCAAAAGGCATCACGGTGAATTCAAAATGACCATACCTTGTGCGAAAAGCCGTTTTGGGGATGTCATCTTCATGTACCCGGAGTTGATGATAACCCGAGCGAAGATCTATTTTAGAGAAGTGCTTAGCACCTTGAAGTTGATCAAATAAGTCATCAATTCTTGGGAGGGGATACCGGTTCTTCACTGTGAGCTTGTTTAATTCCCGGTAGTCGATACACATTCTGAAGGACCCATCTTTCTTTTTGACGAAGAGGACAGGAGCACCCCAAAGAGATTGACTAGGGCGAATGAAACCCTTCTCTTGGAGTTCCTTGAGTTGAGTTTGTAGCTCTTGCATTTCGGTTAAGGCTAGTCTATACGGAGCTTTTGCTACGGGCGCGGCTTCGGGGATAAGATTAATACGAAAGTCTAGTTCACGAGTTGGAGGTAACCCCGGCAAGTCATCCGGAAAAACATCGGGAAATTCACAAACAATAGGAACGGTCTTCAATTCTACTCTTGTGATGGTAGCACTAAAGACTTTAGAATTAGAGGAATCGGAGATTTCACCTTGAACCCTAAGAATTCTACCGTTAGTCAAAGGTATCTTAACAACTCTCTCGCCACAATCAATGGTTGCATTTACCGCCATCAACCAATCCATACCCACAATAACATCAAAGCTCCCAATATCCAAAGGCATGAGGTCTATGAAGAAATCGACATCTTCCAAGGTCAAGACACAATCGCGAAGTATTTGACTAATTTTTGTTAGTGACCCGTTTACCATTTCAATGTCAAGCACATAATTTAAA
>CM067167.1:33230724-33238224 GCA_034093135.1 Erigeron breviscapus
CTAGGCACTGCGCGCAGTGGCTAAGTCGAACCCAGACCAGAGCCTAGGCACTGCGCCGCAGTGGGCTAAGGCCATGCCACTGCGCCGCAGTGGCCTCTTTCTGCAGTCAGTACCTGCAGTTTATGCAGGAAACACGAACCAAAACCCCCAATTTCAACCTAAACCATACCAAAACGATTTGTAAAGACTTGTAACTTGTTTTGAAGCATAACTAAGCATCATTAACCATAAATACACATAATCCAAACCATAATTTCGACCAAAACATCAAAATCACTCCCAAATCCTTCAAACCCTAATTTAACCCAAATTTGACCTAAAACAAGATTTAAACCGATTTAAGACTTGCAAACGCTCAAGATGACTAGAAATGCATAAACAAACATAAGTAGGTACAAATGAGATGAATTAGACTTACCAAAATTCCTCCTTGAGCTAGAACCCGAAATTAGGTCAAAATGCTTGCACTTGACTTTTTATTCTTCAATATGACGATAATGAGATGAAAGTGACTATGATTCTAATGTTATTTCAGTTCTAACACTAAATCGATGCAAGAATAGATGAAGAATGGAGATGGCTCTTTTACTTGAGAGAAAATGGAAGTAGATAGATAGATAGAAAGTGAATGGTAAAGGGGGGATAAGGGAGGGGAAATGGGTCAAGGCTGATGGGTCGTGGATGACCCACGGGCCGACCCGTTTCTCCTCTCAAGCCAAAACACTAACATTAACACAATTAAACGCCGATTAAACACACCATCGACCAGAGTAACATACCATATAGTCATATAATCACAAAATGGACCCAATTAATTCATTCAACAAAATTGTTAGTCAAATTACACGTAAAGTCAACGGGTCAAAATTCACGGATGTTACAAAAGTAACTATGGATTAATGTCAAAGGCTTATTACATAAAGAGGTGGTTAGGGGTTTATATACAAATCATCCTATTTATACTAAAACCTATTCCACAATAACTAATTTACAATTTAACACCATTTTATATTTCTAACATTATCTCATTCTGATTAGTTAACATGCTGGCAATTACTAAATGTTGTGAATGAATTATCCCACAAACTTTAAAGTTAGTATTCATTATTACTTATTTCAACTGTTTTCCCTAATGTTGGGAACATCTCCCCCTAATGTTGGGAAAACTAAATCATGTCAATGAGAAACGTAAATCATAAACAAATATCCAAATGATGACTTTATTGACTACGTTCACCTTTTTTATGTTTTAACTCATACCCAAAACAGTCATACTATTGTCTAGTTAATCAGACAGTTTCGAACTGAATCAAAGCATGAGCCTACACATTTCCAAGGCACGCTTACTTTCCCAACATTATTTCCAACATTCTTTGAGGTCTCATCTTTGTGCGTTGTGGTGGAGCAACTTTAACATATACCGCACAACCAAAAACTCTTATATGAGACATAAGTGGTGTCTGACAATAAACCAAATTCAGTGGGGAGGAAATACGATAAATTATTGGCATGATGCGAATTTATATTTGTTTATTTATTTTTGCATGTTAAATAACATGGCGCCGAAATATTTTGCTCTCAAATGATCATTATAAATTAATCATAATAGCCAAATATGGAACATGCTCACAATCACGCAAACTTCAAGTTGCGACTTTAATGACCATTTAGACGATGCATCGATTTAAAACACTAAATGGTCTTTTGAACGATGTATAGGCCTACTTACATCTTCTTTGCATATGTTCCATTTAGGTATTTGATCCTTATCGTATTTGGCACATACATTCTTATAGAGCAAATAACCACTATTCAGATAACCACTTTGAATAATCTCTTCACTCTTATATATTTCGCATCATCATTTACCAGAGATGGTCTATCTGGTCATGCCAATTAATCAAATAATCTTGATTCATAAACCTCTAGTTTATGACCGTATGTGTTTAGATTGGAGAATTTAGTACAACGGTACTTCAAAACTCTGATTTCTCCATTAACTTTATTTCAACTTCTTTTGAGCTTTCACAAAGTTCAATCTAACAAAAACTGTGACTTTAAACAATCAATGAAGTGTCTTATAAAGCATATAAAGTACATACAAACATAACTTACATATATGCGAAACTTAAAAACAGATCCAACTAAGGATTTTTTTCTTATATTTTATGTCGGTTAATCTTAACAACCTTCATAGTATGAATATACACATACATTTTTTCCTTTATTCAGGATCCAACATTTAGACAAATGTAATTTTCATATACACGGCCATAATGCGTATTTATATCTTTTTGCACAATGTCACTAGTAATTGATCTTTTCAAAATTAATAACATCTTGTCTTATCATTTTAACTATGTTATTAATAAAATAATCAAGATCCATATAATAATGTATGGACATATATATGTGTTTCAATGTAAACCATAATATCAAAATTTTAGTGTCTTCAACACTTTCCCGCGACAAATTTATATTAGTTCCTCTAGAACCTTTAAATAACTCAACATACTCAATTATAATATTTTATTGATTTATAGGTAGATGAAATAAACATGCCATTCATGTTGCCCCTACTTTATAATTGATCAACTAATAACACATAAAAAAAATTTTCTATCGAGAATAAATATAAAATATATCAAACGGTTAGTACTTATATTCCAAATTTACATTAAAGTTTAAATTTACATTAAAGTTGATGTGATTAACCAAGATATTACCATCTGCAAAAGTTATCAACCTACAACTATTAATATAAAATTTTTAATGTTGCTAACTTGCTATCATATAGACATGCAGTAAACAAATATTATAAAATTGAATATATACTACGAGATCCATACAATATACTAATAATGAAAGTCTTTCACACAATTATTATTTTCTATACAGACACACTTGCTTTGTAATTAGCACATGATCCATTTATTTATAATTCAATTCTCAAATAAAACTGACTTTCAAAATTATTGCAAAACCATATCTTAAATCCAAAACATTTTCTATATCAATATAAATTTTATATATAGATATATCTTATATGATAGCTAGATATATACGACAATATTCTGTCCTCCTTATTATGATTTCATGGATTCAAGAGTTTGATTTAACTCCGATGGTCACAATTTCAAGGTTAACATTGTATCTAACTACATAATTAAACTTGATGATACTAATCAATCCTTTTATTTAGTGTTATAAACCACATGGATATATCATCGAAACCATATAAAAACACTAGTCTTTTGAACGATGTATAGTCCTACTTACATCTTCTTTGCATATGTTCCATTTAGGTATTTGATCCTTATCGTATTTGGCACATACATTCTTATAGAGCAAATAACCACTATTCAGATAACCACTTTGAATAATCTCTTCACTCTTATATATTTCGCATCATCATTTACCAGAGATGGTCTATCTGGTCATGCCAATTAATCAAATAATCTTGATTCATAAACCTCTAGTTTATGACCGTATGTGTTTAGATTGGAGAATTTAGTACAACGGTACTTCAAAACTCTGATTTCTCCATTAACTTTATTTCAACTTCTTTTGAGCTTTCACAAAGTTCAATCTAACAAAAACTGTGACTTTAAACAATCAATGAAGTGTCTTATAAAGCATATAAAGTACATACAAACATAACTTACATATATGCGAAACTTAAAAACAGATCCAACTAAGGATTTTTTTCTTATATTTTATGTCGGTTAATCTTAACAACCTTCATAGTATGAATATACACATACATTTTTTCCTTTATTCAGGATCCAACATTTAGACAAATGTAATTTTCATATACACGGCCATAATGCGTATTTATATCTTTTTGCACAATGTCACTAGTAATTGATCTTTTCAAAATTAATAACATCTTGTCTTATCATTTTAACTATGTTATTAATAAAATAATCAAGATCCATATAATAATGTATGGACATATATATGTGTTTCAATGTAAACCATAATATCAAAATTTTAGTGTCTTCAACACTTTCCCGCGACAAATTTATATTAGTTCCTCTAGAACCTTTAAATAACTCAACATACTCAATTATAATATTTTATTGATTTATAGGTAGATGAAATAAACATGCCATTCATGTTGCCCCTACTTTATAATTGATCAACTAATAACACATAAAAAAAATTTTCTATCGAGAATAAATATAAAATATATCAAACGGTTAGTACTTATATTCCAAATTTACATTAAAGTTTAAATTTACATTAAAGTTGATGTGATTAACCAAGATATTACCATTTGCAAAAGTTATCAACCTACAACTATTAATATAAAATTTTTAATGTTTAAATTTACATTAAAGTTTAAATTTACATTAAAGTTTAAATTTACATTAAAGTTTAAATTTACATTAAAGTTTAAATTTACATTAAAGTTTAAATTTACATTAAAGTTTAAATTTACATTAAAGTTTAAATTTACATTAAAGTTTAAATTTACATTAAAGTTTAAATTTACATTAAAGTTTAAATTTACATTAAAGTTTAAATTTACATTAAAGTTTAAATTTACATTAAAGTTTAAATTTACATTAAAGTTTAAATTTACATTAAAGTTTAAATTTACATTAAAGTTTAAATTTACATTAAAGTTTAAATTTACATTAAAGTTTAAATTTACATTAAAGTTTAAATTTACATTAAAGTTTAAATTTACATTAAAGTTTAAATTTACATTAAAGTTTAAATTTACATTAAAGTTTAAATTTACATTAAAGTTTAAATTTACATTAAAGTTTAAATTTACATTAAAGTTTAAATTTACATTAAAGTTTAAATTTACATTAAAGTTTAAATTTACATTAAAGTTTAAATTTACATTAAAGTTTAAATTTACATTAAAGTTTAAATTTACATTAAAGTTTAAATTTACATTAAAGTTTAAATTTACATTAAAGTTTAAATTTACATTAAAGTTTAAATTTACATTAAAGTTTAAATTTACATTATAGTTTAAATCTCACATACAGTTTAAATTTACATATAAATATTCAAACGGTTAGTACTTATATTCCAAATTTACATTAAAGTTTAAATTTACATTAAAGTTGATGTGATTAACCAAGATATTACCATCTGCAAAAGTTATCAACCTACAACTATTAATATAAAATTTTTAATGTTGCTAACTTGCTATCATATAGACATGCCGTAAACAAATATCATAAAATTGAATATATACTACGAGATCCATACAATATATTAATAATGAAAGTCTTTCACACAATTATTTTCTATACAGACACACTAGCTTTGTAATTAGCACATGATCCATTTATTTATAATTCAATTCTCAAATAAAACTGACTTTCAAAATGAATGCAAAACCATATCTTAAATCCAAAATATTTTCTATATCACTATAAATTTTATATATAGATATATCTTATATGATAGCTAGATATATACGACAATATTCTGTCCTCCTTATTATGATTTCATGGATTCAAGAGTTTGATTTAACTCCGATGGTCACAATTTCAAGGTTAACATTGTATCTAACTACATAATTAAACTTGATGATACTAATCAATCCTTTTATTTAGTGTTATAAACCACATGGATATATCATCGAAACCATATAAAAACACTAGCCATTAACCGTAATAAATTCGAATCATCTAGCATCTATCATCTATCTTGCGTTATATATCATAAGGTATTTAGCATGAATGTGAAATTTATGATCAAGTAAACACTAATTAATCTAACATGCTTACATACGTTATATTTCAGAAAGCATTTTAATTTAATTAGCATACTAATAATCTATTATGAGTGATGAAGTAAACACAAAATAGTTAGATCACCCCAAAAATTGTAAAATACACTTCTAAAACAATTTTCTCAAGATGCATCAAATAAATTAACAAGTTAACGTACGCAAGAAGAGTACATGCCAATTTCAATTACACAGATCTTTTGGACCATGCGTTTTGTGAATATAACAAAACAATAGCAAAACAAGCATATTGTGATTTTTTTTTAGAACGGCATTCTAATCTACTCCTACTCCTAAATTACACGCATGTCTAGGATGAAACCTAGGACTCTCGAAAAATCCCTTGTGAATTACCGAATATTATAATCATCATAACATTTGTAGATTATCATATAGTGTATCTCTCATTTAAGGCAATATTTATTTGACATACGTGATGTTATTGATCAGTTCCCAAAGAAATATATATGCAATCTATTTTAAGTTCATCATTCCAAACACATTTTCACAAAACGACTATACATGAAATAATATCATGATGGTTACACGTGCTTTGTAATTAGCACATGATCCATTTATTTATAATTCAATTCTCAAATAAAACTGACTTTCAAAATTATTGCAAAACCATATCTTAAATCCAAAACATTTTCTATATCAATATAAATTTTATATATAGATATATCTTATATGATAGCTAGATATATACGACAATATTCTGTCCTCCTTATTATGATTTCATGGATTCAAGAGTTTGATTTAACTCCGATGGTCACAATTTCAAGGTTAACATTGTATCTAACTACATAATTAAACTTGATGATACTAATCAATCCTTTTATTTAGTGTTATAAACCACATGGATATATCATCGAAACCATATAAAAACACTAGCCATTAACCGTAATAAATTCGAATCATCTAGCATCTATCATCTATCATGCGTTATATATCATAAGGTATTTAGCATGAATGTGAAATTTATGATCAAGTAAACACTAATTAATCTAACATGCTTACATACGTTATATTTCAGAAAGCATTTTAATTTAATTAGCATACTAATAATCTATTATGAGTGATGAAGTAAACACAAAATAGTTAGATCACCCCAAAAATTGTAAAATACACTTCTAAAACAATTTTCTCAAGATGCATCAAATAAATTAACAAGTTAACGTACGCAAGAAGAGTACATGCCAATTTCAATTACACAGATCTTTTGGACCATGCGTTTTGTGAATATAACAAAACAATAGCAAAACAAGCATATTGTGATTTTTTTTTAGAACGGCATTCTAATCTACTCCTACTCCTAAATTACACGCATGTCTAGGATGAAACCTAGGACTCTCGAAAAATCCCTTGTGAATTACCGAATATTATAATCATCATAACATTTGTAGATTATCATATAGTGTATCTCTCATTTAAGGCAATATTTATTTGACATACGTGATGTTATTGATCAGTTCCCAAAGAAATATATATGCAATCTATTTTAAGTTCATCATTCCAAACACATTTTCACAAAACGACTATACATGAAATAATATCATGATGGTTACACGTGCTTTGTAATTAGCACATGATTCATTTATTTATAATTCAATTCTCAAATAAAACTGACTTTCAAAATGAATGCAAAACCATATCTTAAATCCAAAATATTTTCTATATCACTATAAATTTTATATATAGATATATCTTATATGATAGCTAGATATATACGACAATAT
>CM067167.1:33243224-33445724 GCA_034093135.1 Erigeron breviscapus
TCAATAGATATCGACAAACATCTATTGCATCATTGTAATCACACAAGCAAAGCTAACATACACATTTCATAATTACACATATATGTCCAATAAAACAAACTAGTTTTGGCACAGCTAGTAAAAGAAATGAAAAGTGTTTTGAGCATCATTTCCCCCCAAAGAAATAATATAAAAAGGGGCCACGAAACTCACCTCAACAAGCAAGTAGTTGTGCAAAGTCCAAAAGGTCACTAGAATCTACACAACATATATAAGTACAAGTTACAATTATGGACATAGTCAATAACTGTCCATTGTAACCCGTATTTGATGAAATACACATATGGCTCCTTTCAAAATATTCACAACATGATTTGTCATATTTTATTAAGTTACAAGTCATATAACTTAATATAGAGTATCTGTTTTGATGATTTATCATTAAATTCTACAAGCTCATATTCACTGGAATTTTTGGTAACTTTATCTATTTTTATTCTGAATGAAATTAACTAACCAAGACCCTTAATTTTTACCACTGTAACTTTTGTGTGTTAGATACTTACATGAATTTTTACAGAATTTATTTTGTACGTTAACTATTTTTAGAAATTCAAAAATTACAGACTAGTCAGAAAAGTCGTTGTTTCCGCACTAAAAAGTTTTATAAAAGTTAAAGACCTTCAAAGCTTAAAAAAAATCCATTCTTTTTGCTATCAACTTTTAACACCTTAAACATGTTCCTGGAGAAGCAACAACTTCCAGATATTAAAATAGACCAAGCTATAACTATTTGAAGTCAACACAATTCTGTTCGGAAAATCCAGCTTTGAACAGTTTTGCTATAAAATTCGTTTGACGAACTTAAACTTCATATTTTGACACGAAACCAATTCCAACAGAAAGTACACCTCCTGAACTTAAATTTAGACACCAAAAACGTGAATTAACTATCTTCCATGACCAAGATACGACTCTTCAAAGTTAACTAACTGAATCTGTCCATTTTCTAAAATAATTTCAAACACACTTTTTGAAGCCTACCTATACTCAAATAATTTTCTAGACTTTCAATCCTTACAAAAACTTATATAAATCAGTCAATAACATGTCTCTATACATATATAAATCTTTCAGATTGTCTTTATGATTTTGTCAACATTTAAATTTATAGCAACACATTGGTTTATAACGATATGGCTTATATCATGCTCCATTGATTCTATAATTTAATTAGTCATTAACCATACTTTTAATTTATAAAAATCTTATTCTATCTTTTGAAACTTGGCCATACGCATACACTCATCAAATAGATTACAAAGAATTTACATAAATATATATTATTTAATAAAAGATAAGGAATAAAAATTTTACCACCAAGGTTGATGATCACTCCTTACGGTACCTTTACAAAATAAAATAGATATAATTTATAAGAATTTTACCATAGATTTTATATGATGAAAAACCTTTTAAAACATAATGAAAAATTAGATTACTTACTAAATATCCAAGAAATCTTTGGGATGAATGCTTTGAAATAAAGTTTATAAAACTTGCTTGATGATGATTTTAATTTGCTCTTGTGGTGTGTGTTTTTGGTTTCGACGGCAGGGGAAAGCAAGCAGAAGTTTTGTTTTAGTTTCTTGATAATTAAGATTATGGATAAGTGTTTGAATTGAGTTAAAATTAGGATAAATAAATTATTATATTCAAGAATCATGTTGGGATACAATCCCTTTATAACCGAAAATTCCATGCTAGTATATAGGATATTATGTTGATATTGGATTATGACCCATTTGCTTTCATTTAATTCTCTTAAGATGTTAAATTATCTATTATCATTATTATTATATAAAAAGAGTTAAAATGGGAGTTCTGGCCGAATTACTAACGAGAGGGTTATCCTTCAATTTTGATGTATATGTATTATGCACTTTTAATATAGGATCTTATTAATAAAAAAAAAAAAAAAAAAAAAAAAAAAAAAAAAAAAAAAAAAAAAAAAAAAAAAAAAAAAAAAAAAAAAAAAAAAAAAAAAAAAAAAAAAAAAAAAAAAAAAAAAAAAAAAAAAAAAAAAAAAAAAAAAAAAAAAAAAAAAAAAAAAAAAAAAAAAAAAAAAAAAAAAAAAAAAAAAAAAAAAAAAAAAAAAAAAAAAAAAAAAAAAAAAAAAAAAAAAAAAAAAAAAAAAAAAAAAAAAAAAAAAAAAAAAAAAAAAAAAAAAAAAAAAAAAAAAAAAAAAAAAAAAAAAAAAAAAAAAAAAAAAAAAAAAAAAAAAAAAAAAAAAAAAAAAAAAAAAAAAAAAAAAAAAAAAAAAAAAAAAAAAAAAAAAAAAAAAAAAAAAAAAAAAAAAAAAAAAAAAAAAAAAAAAAAAAAAAAAAAAAAAAAAAAAAAAAAAAAAAAAAAAAAAAAAAAAAAAAAAAAAAAAAAAAAAAAAAAAAAAAAAAAAAAAAAAAAAAAAAAAAAAAAAAAAAAAAAAAAAAAAAAAAAAAAAAAAAAAAAAAAAAAAAAAAAAAAAAAAAAAAAAAAAAAAAAAAAAAAAAAAAAAAAAAAAAAAAAAAAAAAAAAAAAAAAAAAAAAAAAAAAAAAAAAAAAAAAAAAAAAAAAAAAAAAAAAAAAAAAAAAAAAAAAAAAAAAAAAAAAAAAAAAAAAAAAAAAAAAAAAAAAAAAAAAAAAAAAAAAAAAAAAAAAAAAAAAAAAAAAAAAAAAAAAAAAAAAAAAAAAAAAAAAAAAAAAAAAAAAAAAAAAAAAAAAAAAAAAAAAAAAAAAAAAAAAAAAAAAAAAAAAAAAAAAAAAAAAAAAAAAAAAAAAAAAAAAAAAAAAAAAAAAAAAAAAAAAAAAAAAAAAAAAAAAAAAAAAAAAAAAAAAAAAAAAAAAAAAAAAAAAAAAAAAAAAAAAAAAAAAAAAAAAAAAAAAAAAAAAAAAAAAAAAAAAAAAAAAAAAAAAAAAAAAAAAAAAAAAAAAAAAAAAAAAAAAAAAAAAAAAAAAAAAAAAAAAAAAAAAAAAAAAAAAAAAAAAAAAAAAAAAAAAAAAAAAAAAAAAAAAAAAAAAAAAAAAAAAAAAAAAAAAAAAAAAAAAAAAAAAAAAAAAAAAAAAAAAAAAAAAAAAAAAAAAAAAAAAAAAAAAAAAAAAAAAAAAAAAAAAAAAAAAAAAAAAAAAAAAAAAAAAAAAAAAAAAAAAAAAAAAAAAAAAAAAAAAAAAAAAAAAAAAAAAAAAAAAAAAAAAAAAAAAAAAAAAAAAAAAAAAAAAAAAAAAAAAAAAAAAAAAAAAAAAAAAAAAAAAAAAAAAAAAAAAAAAAAAAAAAAAAAAAAAAAAAAAAAAAAAAAAAAAAAAAAAAAAAAAAAAAAAAAAAAAAAAAAAAAAAAAAAAAAAAAAAAAAAAATTAAAAAAAAACAAAACTAAAAATAAAAATACAACTTACAAATGTATAGATATTAACATGTGGATGTTGTTTTTCATCTAAAGCTATTTCGCGGTCGAGTTCGGTACCACCTCCTTTGTAACGTTAGCATTTATATGTAGGGTACTGTAGCTAACCTACCGCTATATATTTCTTTTGCTCCCTTTGCTCATAAGGTACGTTTAGGTGCTTTTAGTTCGTACATCTTTTGATTCCTAATCTAAACTGTTTCTCTACGCAAATGTAACTTATGGTATTTGACACTTATATTCTCATCCGATGATAAATTCAAAGTTTCGTCAACAAGGCATTTCTTAGGATTTCGACACGTGAAATGTATCATAAACACCGCTTAACTCATGATGTATTCTTGAATTATAGGCTACTCGTAAGATTCGTTTAATAATTTTCGAATTGACTCACAAACTTACGCTAATTTGCCCTTTTACTAATTGTAAGAAAACTTCCTAAAGCGACACTTCGAGTAACACTAAATTGTTGACACAACCTTCTAAAGATTTTTGTAATAGCTCTGTTTTTAGCATCATGCCTAGCTTACATTGGGAGAATTAGTATAGTAGTTTCTTGTACAATCTCAAGTCTAGACCACTTTACTTCTCTAGTAATCTTTAAATATTTCAATCTTAATTATTAAGTAGAAATAGCTCATGGTAGTCTTTGTGTCTCTCACAAACGTACGTCTAATTAGTTCTTAGTGTAATAGTTAAATTTAAATATAGAAATAATTATCAATAACAAAAATATACCATTGATTTAAATACTTACAATATATAAAAAATTCTAAGTTTTATTTAGAAAAGCAAGACATTACTTTATGTTTTATTGGGTAGGGATCCTGGAAGAAGGTGACTTAAGAAGAGAAGAGAGAGAAAGTTGATTTTAAAATTTTGTTAACTTTTTTTTTATTTAATTTTTTATACTTTTTTAACATAATTCCATTAAAAAAAATTAAAAAAAAAAAAAATAAAAATAAAAATACAACTTACAAATGTATAGATATTTACACATGTATAAACATGTGTAAGGTATAAAAATCTACACATCTGTAGAGACTTATTTTTTATTTTTTTAAATTTTATTTGAGAATGGATATTCACTAAAAAGATTAAAAATGAAAAATAAAGAAGAAACAAATTAAAAATCAACCTTTTCTCTCTACTCTTCTTAAGTAACTTTCTCATTTGATCTTTTATTAATAAAAAAAATATGGATAATCCATACTACTATATAAAAGTTATACCCCCATGTTGAAAAGTTAAGATTTTTGGGACATGCGAAATTACCATTTTACCCTTAATGAATTAACTTACACAATCATTTCATTATATACTAAAAGATATCCACTACTCATTTAAATCAAATATTTTTATAAATAAAAATTATACCCCCAACGGTCGTCGCCGCCGTCACCATTCGTTGATGCCACCACATCACTGTCATTGCCACGCCGGCGCATTGCGCTGGTACCATGCTCGTATTATATTGAATGAAATAAGTTTTATTACTATTAGCTGATTTTATATTTGCTATTAGAAAGGGAATCGATAATCATACCATAACTTTTGATTATTCTACCAATTATGTGCATATTATGTTTGTATAGTGTGTTATTACACTTGTACCAAATGGTACATAGATAAAAAAAAAAATATGGTACTAAAATGTCCTTATAAGGCCTGTGCTTATAGAGAGTCTTGGCGAGCGTCCAAGAAGCTCCAAGACGCGGACGGCTATTGACACCGATCGTCTTGCGTCCTGCGTCCGAGCAAAAGTTCTCCACCAAGAAGTTGGAGGACGGAGGAGAGGTGGGGCCACGGAGATGTTTTCGTTTCTTTTTCTTTTTCTTTTCCTTTTTTCTGGTTTGTAAACATATATATGAATGGTGTATATATATGTCAATATATGTATTATATGTAGTTGTAGTGTGTGTGTGTAATTTGCAGGTCAAATGAGGAAGACGGTAGCACATATATACATATACTATTATATAATAAACAATTTTCATTTCTAACCCTATAGTATAATATATTTATGAAATAACTCTTGAGTTTTAAAAGCTATCAATTTAGTCCCTAAAATTAATTTATTATTTTTGTTTTGTATTTTTTAGATTTTATTAATCTAAATATGTTTTTTAATATAAAAGAATAGAAATTTAATTTTATGTTTAAGTAATTAAAATGTCCTTATAACCGCCACTGTATTGTTTTCCCTTCGGTGTGACAATGGGTGAGTGGTTGATATACCCGCTCGACCCGCTCTAAAATTGTTTAGAGATTCCAGGTTACCCATTAGACCCGCAGTCTGATTTTGAGGTTTCCCAAATCTACCCAAACAGGTTGAATGACTTACCCAAATTAACCCGTTTTCGATTGCCAGGTCTACTTAAATACATCAAATCAATGTAATGACATAAATATGGAAAGGCCGTGATTCATGGCGTAATCTTGGGTGGTAAATGCGGGAAGAGAATTGACCTAGTCATTGCCATTGTATATCCACGCTATATATATTGGTATGTATATATATATAACATTTGCTGTATACTTTCGCAATTTTATTTTCTTTATAAAGGGATTATATTTTGTTTATAGAAGTCAGTGAGTCGGTGGTGAGATGGCTTTTCTTTATAAAGGGATTTTATATTTGCTGTATACTTTGGCAATTTTATTTTCTTTTGACGATGGAGAAGAAGTTAATCCATTCGCTGTAAGTTTTTTATTATTATTACCAGTTACGGGAGGCTACATGGTTGTGGTTTATCAATCTACAATAATTTTTTTGAAATGCAATCAAGTATATTACTGGTTTTGGCTACTTGCAGGATGATAGCATACAAATTAGTGACGAAGATTTGATGTATAAGCAAGACGATGATCTTGCTGAACTGTTGATGCGAGACCATGATGTGTTTTTAAGTACTCTACGGTCTCGCCTGACAAAACTCCAGGTAGCTTATATTGGCTAATGAAGTCTACTCTTATCTATAATTTGCATGTTATATACTGTGTTTGACTTCAACTTAGGGTTTACTTTCTGGATCTCGTTTTTCTTTTAAATCTATCCATCTTTGCATTCTTCTGCTTCATCTTAATAACTTGCATATATACACACATGTGTATATATTCATATAGATGTATATATATGTGTGTACTACCGATATAGATATATATATATATATATATAGTTACATATATAAAAACGTATAGATATATATATATATATATATATATATATATATATATATATATATATATATATATATATATATATATATATATATATATATATATATATATATATATATATATATATATATATATATATATATATATATATATATATATATATATATATATATATATATATATATATATATATATATATATATATATATATATATATATATATATATATATATATATATATATATATATATATATATATATATATATATATATATATATATATATATATATATATATATATATATATATATATATATATATATATATATATATATATATATATATATATATATATATATATATATATATATATATATATATATATATATATATATATATATATATATATATAGTTGACACAAGAATGTATTTATTATATATATATATATATATATATCATTATTATTGTATATCCTATATTATATGATATATATATTATATTTGCTGTATACTTTGGCAATTTTATTTTCTTTTGACGATGGAGAAGAAGTTAATCCATTCGCTGTAAGTTTTTTATTATTATTACCAGTTACGGGAGGCTACATGGTTGTGGTTTATCAATCTACAATAATTTTTTTGAAATGCAATCAAGTATATTACTGTTTTGGCTACTTGCAGGATGATAGCATACAAATTAGTGACGATGATCTTGCTGAACTCCAGGTAGCTTATATTGGCTAATGAAGTCTACTCTTATCTATAATTTGCATGCTAGTAGTAATTATTTTTGGCTACTTGCAGGATGATAGCATACAAATTAGTGACGATGATCTTGCTGAACTCCAGGTAGCTTATATTGGCTAATGAAGTCTACTCTTATCTATAATTTGCATGTTATATACTGTGTTTGACTTCAACTTAGGGTTTACTTTCTGGATCTCGTTTTTCTTTTAAATCTATCCATCTTTGCATTCTTCTGCTTCATCTTAATAACTTGCATATATACACACATGTGTATATATTCATATAGATGTATATATATGTGTGTCTGTGCGCGCTTGTGTATAAACACATACGTTGGGTATATATGAAAATCACCGAGTTTTTTAACCTTGGAATTTTGATGAAGCTAAGTTCTAGATTAAGTGGCCTACTAATAAGTTGGTGTACAAACCCTTAATTTATAGGCAGCTCTGAATAAATAATCCTAAGTTGGGTTTTGTGGAACACTGCTTCATTTCATGAACTGCTACTTTCTTTCTTTTTTTTAGTAACCACTGTTGCTTTCTATCGTCTTCTTTGAAGGATCTGAAGAAGAAAGAGAAAGAGCTGCAAGCTAGGGAATCTGATCTAAGGAAGAGAGAAGAGGTACTTTTCAAGAGTTATTTTCGATCTATATGTTTGTTACTTTCTTGGCAACAAGCCACTACTTCAGGTTGATCCGCAAACAACTTATTTGTTCAAAGGAACATTATAAAATGTTAATCTGTTAACAGTTATAATCTAATCTTTGAATGAAGCGGCTATGGAATTGTGTGCATTAGAAAAGGAGTTAATGTAATTACGACCAGTTCACTCTATTTGATCTGCTCTCTTTTTATCTGATTTTTAATTCAACTTATTTAACAAGATAAAAGATAAGACACAAAGTGACCCATTTATAGTCCATCTAAATGTTTGAAAGTATTAGGCATAAATAGAATGTAAGTAATTAGTCTGTAATTTTTGGCTACTTGCAGGATGATAGCATACAAATTAGTGACGATGATCTTGCTGAACTCCAGGTAGCTTATATTGGCTAATGAAGTCTACTCTTATCTATAATTTGCATGCTAGTAGTAATTATGTTTTTCCAGTTTCTTGTTAATTTACCATAATGTATAACATTCTTCTGAAATGATAAACTGTGTTGAGCTTAGATATTTATGCTGCACTTTCAGGTGGTACGGCATTTTTTTGGGCAAAATGACATTTTTTATGCTGCACTAGTTATCAAATTTACCCTGTTCCAAAAAAAAAAAAAGTTATCAAATTTACCGATTCATTTCTAACTAGCAACCATGTTTTCAAAAGTATGAAATATCCTTTAGTGCTATGATTCAGAATTCCACAACAGCTCATTCATGCATACTACCAGGATAAAATAATATTGCCCTTGTCACTTGTTAATGTCATATGTTCTTATTGTGTATTCAGTACCTTGGCAAGTAATGCTACTGATATTCTATATGATTTTGTACTGGAATTTCCTGTTTCTCTTTTACTATGAAGTGCATAATCTGTTTTAGAGGGCAATATGAAAGCTTGATGATTTTTTGTTTGTTTTGGTTTGTGAAGCTTATTGAACCACATGGGCGTAGCATATTAGCTGAGGGAAAAACCTCTGTGCAGAAAAAATTAAAATCCCAGCAAGATCCAACAGAGAGAGTTAGCGGACCTAGAAGATCAACCATTTCTGCCGTTCAAAAAAAAGGAAAAAAGAAGATCAACCATGTCTTCAGACCGTGGCGGATCTAGGAATTTTTTTTAGGAGGCTGATTTTTACACTTTAAGTTTTGATTCATGTACAGAAATTGAATTTACTTGACTAATATACCCTTAGATTTATTTTATTATTTATTTAATTATTATTATTTTCATTATATGGAATTGATTACATACCACATCCTCACTTTTCAATGATTTTAATACCATTTTCATAAACCGACTTCCTCCACTTTCTTTTTTCAAATTCCGGTGACACCTCCGTCCTCCTAATTATCTGGTGTCAAAAATGAAAACCCATCACAATTATACCTCTTCTTATACAAGATCTGCAAGATCAGATATACAAGATTTCTGAAAAACCTCATCATTTTTTACAAATTTTTAAAATGAAAAACCAACTAAATGACAACCTCCCTTCTCCATTTTTTCTGCCCAACTACCGCCTCCTTCCTCCACAACTACCACCACTGCCACTATCAATATATGTATGTGAGTAATATTAATACACAAGTTAGAAAATATACAAAATATCCTTAACCTACATATATATATTTTAGGTAAAATAAAACAAGTATTAAAATAAAACAAATATATATATATATATATATATATATATATATATATATATATATATATATATATATATATATATATATATATATATATATATATATATATATATATATATATATATATATATATATATATATATATATATATATATATATATATATATATATATATATATATATATATATATATATATATATATATATATATATATATATATATATATATATATATATATATATATATATATATATATATATATATATATATATATATATATATATATATATATATATATATATATATATATATATATATATATATATATATATATATATATATATATATATATATATATATATATATATATATATATATATATATATATATATATATATATATATATATATATATATATATATATATATATATATATATATATATATATATATATATATATATATATATATATATATATATATATATATATATATATATATATATATATATATATATATATATATATATATATATATATATATATATATATATATATATATATATATATATATATATATATATATATATATATATATATATATATATATATATATATATATATATATATATATATATATATATATATATATATATATATATATATATATATATATATATATATATATATATATATATATATATATATATATATATATATATATATATATATATATATATATATATATATATATATATATATATATATATATATATATATATATATATATATATATATATATATATATATATATATATATATATATATATATATATATATATATATATATATATATATATATATATATATATATATATATATATATATATATATATATATATATATATATATATATATATATATATATATATATATATATATATATATATATATATATATATATATATATATATATATATATATATATATATATATATATATATATATATATATATATATATATATATATATATATATATATATATATATATATATATATATATATATATATATATATATATATATATATATATATATATATATATATATATATATATATATATATATATATATATATATATATATATATATATATATATATATATATATATATATATATATATATATATATATATATATATATATATATATATATATATATATATATATATATATATATATATATATATATATATATATATATATATATATATATATATATATATATATATATATATATATATATATATATATATATATATATATATATATATATATATATATATATATATATATATATATATATATATATATATATATATATATATATATATATATATATATATATATATATATATATATATATATATATATATATATATATATATATATATATATATATATATATATATATATATATATATATATATATATATATATATATATATATATATATATATATATATATATATATATATATATATATATATATATATATATATATATATATATATATATATATATATATATATATATATATATATATATATATATATATATATATATATATATATATATATATATATATATATATATATATATATATATATATATATATATATATATATATATATATATATATATATATATATATATATATATATATATATATATATATATATATATATATATATATATATATATATATATATACATATATATATTATATATATATATTTGTCCAGAGTCTCCTACTCTTTCACAAATTACATCAACAATTACATATACATATATATACACATATATGAACAGACCTCGAAGATGATTAGATGAACCTCACAAGTACATGAAGAAGAGAAAAAAAAAAAAAAAAAAAAAAAAAAAAAAAAAAAAAAAAAAAAAAAAAAAAAAAAAAAAAAAAAAAAAAAAAAAAAAAAAAAAAAAAAAAAAAAAAAAAAAAAAAAAAAAAAAAAAAAAAAAAAAAAAAAAAAAAAAAAAAAAAAAAAAAAAAAAAAAAAAAAAAAAAAAAAAAAAAAAAAAAAAAAAAAAAAAAAAAAAAAAAAAAAAAAAAAAAAAAAAAAAAAAAAAAAAAAAAAAAAAAAAAAAAAAAAAAAAAAAAAAAAAAAAAAAAAAAAAAAAAAAAAAAAAAAAAAAAAAAAAAAAAAAAAAAAAAAAAAAAAAAAAAAAAAAAAAAAAAAAAAAAAAAAAAAAAAAAAAAAAAAAAAAAAAAAAAAAAAAAAAAAAAAAAAAAAAAAAAAAAAAAAAAAAAAAAAAAAAAAAAAAAAAAAAAAAAAAAAAAAAAAAAAAAAAAAAAAAAAAAAAAAAAAAAAAAAAAAAAAAAAAAAAAAAAAAAAAAAAAAAAAAAAAAAAAAAAAAAAAAAAAAAAAAAAAAAAAAAAAAAAAAAAAAAAAAAAAAAAAAAAAAAAAAAAAAAAAAAAAAAAAAAAAAAAAAAAAAAAAAAAAAAAAAAAAAAAAAAAAAAAAAAAAAAAAAAAAAAAAAAAAAAAAAAAAAAAAAAAAAAAAAAAAAAAAAAAAAAAAAAAAAAAAAAAAAAAAAAAAAAAAAAAAAAAAAAAAAAAAAAAAAAAAAAAAAAAAAAAAAAAAAAAAAAAAAAAAAAAAAAAAAAAAAAAAAAAAAAAAAAAAAAAAAAAAAAAAAAAAAAAAAAAAAAAAAAAAAAAAAAAAAAAAAAAAAAAAAAAAAAAAAAAAAAAAAAAAAAAAAAAAAAAAAAAAAAAAAAAAAAAAAAAAAAAAAAAAAAAAAAAAAAAAAAAAAAAAAAAAAAAAAAAAAAAAAAAAAAAAAAAAAAAAAAAAAAAAAAAAAAAAAAAAAAAAAAAAAAAAAAAAAAAAAAAAAAAAAAAAAAAAAAAAAAAAAAAAAAAAAAAAAAAAAAAAAAAAAAAAAAAAAAAAAAAAAAAAAAAAAAAAAAAAAAAAAAAAAAAAAAAAAAAAAAAAAAAAAAAAAAAAAAAAAAAAAAAAAAAAAAAAAAAAAAAAAAAAAAAAAAAAAAAAAAAAAAAAAAAAAAAAAAAAAAAAAAAAAAAAAAAAAAAAAAAAAAAAAAAAAAAAAAAAAAAAAAAAAAAAAAAAAAAAAAAAAAAAAAAAAAAAAAAAAAAAAAAAAAAAAAAAAAAAAAAAAAAAAAAAAAAAAAAAAAAAAAAAAAAAAAAAAAAAAAAAAAAAAAAAAAAAAAAAAAAAAAAAAAAAAAAAAAAAAAAAAAAAAAAAAAAAAAAAAAAAAAAAAAAAAAAAAAAAAAAAAAAAAAAAAAAAAAAAAAAAAAAAAAAAAAAAAAAAAAAAAAAAAAAAAAAAAAAAAAAAAAAAAAAAAAAAAAAAAAAAAAAAAAAAAAAAAAAAAAAAAAAAAAAAAAAAAAAAAAAAAAAAAAAAAAAAAAAAAAAAAAAAAAAAAAAAAAAAAAAAAAAAAAAAAAAAAAAAAAAAAAAAAAAAAAAAAAAAAAAAAAAAAAAAAAAAAAAAAAAAAAAAAAAAAAAAAAAAAAAAAAAAAAAAAAAAAAAAAAAAAAAAAAAAAAAAAAAAAAAAAAAAAAAAAAAAAAAAAAAAAAAAAAAAAAAAAAAAAAAAAAAAAAAAAAAAAAAAAAAAAAAAAAAAAAAAAAAAAAAAAAAAAAAAAAAAAAAAAAAAAAAAAAAAAAAAAAAAAAAAAAAAAAAAAAAAAAAAAAAAAAAAAAAAAAAAAAAAAAAAAAAAAAAAAAAAAAAAAAAAAAAAAAAAAAAAAAAAAAAAAAAAAAAAAAAAAAAAAAAAAAAAAAAAAAAAAAAAAAAAAAAAAAAAAAAAAAAAAAAAAAAAAAAAAAAAAAAAAAAAAAAAAAAAAAAAAAAAAAAAAAAAAAAAAAAAAAAAAAAAAAAAAAAAAAAAAAAAAAAAAAAAAAAAAAAAAAAAAAAAAAAAAAAAAAAAAAAAAAAAAAAAAAAAAAAAAAAAAAAAAAAAAAAAAAAAAAAAAAAAAAAAAAAAAAAAAAAAAAAAAAAAAAAAAAAAAAAAAAAAAAAAAAAAAAAAAAAAAAAAAAAAAAAAAAAAAAAAAAAAAAAAAAAAAAAAAAAAAAAAAAAAAAAAAAAAAAAAAAAAAAAAAAAAAAAAAAAAAAAAAAAAAAAAAAAAAAAAAAAAAAAAAAAAAAAAAAAAAAAAAAAAAAAAAAAAAAAAAAAAAAAAAAAAAAAAAAAAAAAAAAAAAAAAAAAAAAAAAAAAAAAAAAAAAAAAAAAAAAAAAAAAAAAAAAAAAAAAAAAAAAAAAAAAAAAAAAAAAAAAAAAAAAAAAAAAAAAAAAAAAAAAAAAAAAAAAAAAAAAAAAAAAAAAAAAAAAAAAAAAAAAAAAAAAAAAAAAAAAAAAAAAAAAAAAAAAAAAAAAAAAAAAAAAAAAAAAAAAAAAAAAAAAAAAAAAAAAAAAAAAAAAAAAAAAAAAAAAAAAAAAAAAAAAAAAAAAAAAAAAAAAAAAAAAAAAAAAAAAAAAAAAAAAAAAAAAAAAAAAAAAAAAAAAAAAAAAAAAAAAAAAAAAAAAAAAAAAAAAAAAAAAAAAAAAAAAAAAAAAAAAAAAAAAAAAAAAAAAAAAAAAAAAAAAAAAAAAAAAAAAAAAAAAAAAAAAAAAAAAAAAAAAAAAAAAAAAAAAAAAAAAAAAAAAAAAAAAAAAAAAAAAAAAAAAAAAAAAAAAAAAAAAAAAAAAAAAAAAAAAAAAAAAAAAAAAAAAAAAAAAAAAAAAAAAAAAAAAAAAAAAAAAAAAAAAAAAAAAAAAAAAAAAAAAAAAAAAAAAAAAAAAAAAAAAAAAAAAAAAAAAAAAAAAAAAAAAAAAAAAAAAAAAAAAAAAAAAAAAAAAAAAAAAAAAAAAAAAAAAAAAAAAAAAAAAAAAAAAAAAAAAAAAAAAAAAAAAAAAAAAAAAAAAAAAAAAAAAAAAAAAAAAAAAAAAAAAAAAAAAAAAAAAAAAAAAAAAAAAAAAAAAAAAAAAAAAAAAAAAAAAAAAAAAAAAAAAAAAAAAAAAAAAAAAAAAAAAAAAAAAAAAAAAAAAAAAAAAAAAAAAAAAAAAAAAAAAAAAAAAAAAAAATATGGATAATCCATACTACTGTATAAAAATTATACCCTCATGTTGAAAAGTTAAGATTTTTGGGACATGCGAAATTATCATTTTACCCTTAATGAATTAACTTACACAATCATTTCATTATATACTAAAAGATATCCACTACTCATTTAAATCAAATATTTTTATAAATCAAAAATTATACCCCCAACGGTCGTCGCCGCCGTCACCATTCGTTGATGCCACCACATCACTGTCACTGCCACGCCGGCGCATTGCGCTGGTACCATGCTCGTATTATATTGAATGAAATAAGTTTTATTACTATTAGCTGATTTTATATTTGCTGTTAGAAAGGGAATCGATAATCATACCATAACTTTTGATTATTCTACCAATTTTGTGCAAAATATAACAACTCAAGTTTACCCTTAAACTTATTTAATCACATTTATCTATTGTTTAATAATATAGATGAGGCTATCAAAACTTCCAAGAATTATGATATAGTATTAGGTGTTCAGTGGTTGGCAACTCTTAATGACATAGTGTGGAATTTTAAGAATCTGATAATGAAGTTTATTTTGGGAGGTAAACAGTTTGAATTGAAGGGAGTGTGTAAGCAAGGGGTCAGTTTATGCTCCATGGAGAAGTTGCATAATATGCTTAGTCATACAGGAGTAGTGCAGGCTGAGTTAGTAACTTTGGCAGAACCCAATGGTGAAAATACAATGTGTCAACCATTGATTAAAGGTTGTCAGACTGATAAGCAATTAGAGAGGTTATTAACAAGGTTTGATGATATTTTTCAAGTGCCAAAAGGATTACCACCAAATAGGAGCTGTGATCACAAAATTGTGTTGAAGGATGATAATGTCAACCTCAACCTCAAACCATAGATATCCTAAGACACGGAAGGATGTTATAGAGGGATTGACACAGGAATTGTTGGATACTGGAGTTATTAGGCACAGTAGTAGCCCATTTGCAGCTCCATTCGTTTTAGTTAAGAAAAAGGATGGCACTTGGAGAATGTGTATTGATTATAGGCAACTAAATGCAGCCACAGTTAAGGATGTTTATCCCATTCCACTGATTGAGGAGCTTTTAGATGAATTACAGGGTGCCACCATCTTTTCAAAATTAGATTTAAGATCAGGGTATCACCAAATAAGGATGTATGAGCCTGACATTTATAAGACTGCATTTAAGACACATGCTGGACATTTTGAGTTCTTAGTTATGCCATTTGGGCTCACAAATGCTCCAGCCACTTTCCAGTCTTTGATGAATAATGTGTTCAAGCCATTATTGAGGAAAAGCACCATGGTATTTTTTGATGACATATTGGTTTATAGCCAATCCTGGTCTTAGCATATGGAGGATTTGGAGTTGGTTTTATCTATTATGAGGGATAATGACTTAAAAGCAAAGAAATCCAAGTGTGCATTTGCAGGAAAGAAAATTGAATATTTAGGTCACATTATTGATAAGGAAGGGGTTGCAACTGATCCAAATAAAATCAAGGCTGTTATGGACTGGCATGCACCAAAAAATGTGAAGCAATTGAGAGGGTTCTTGGGGTTAGCAGGCTATTATAGAAGGTTTATAAGGAATTTTGGAATAAGTGCCAAACCTCTAACAGAATTAACCAAAAAGAACAATTTTTCTTGGAATTCTAGAGCTGAAGAGGCCTTTGTTCAGCTTAAGACAACATTAAGCAACCCACCAGTGTTGAGTTTACCAGATTTTTCAAAGGTTTTTGTGATAGAAACAGATGCTTCTGGTAAGGGATTGGGTGCAGTATTGATGCAGGCCAAACACCCAATTGCTTTCATGAGTAAAGCCTTATCAGCCAGGCAACAAGTTTTGTCTGTCTATGAAAAAGAGCTACTAGAAATTCTCATGGCAGTCAAACTGTTATAACACGATTTTAACACTGAATTCAATTCATCAATGGTGGATTTGGTGAGTGTGTGTTCTTGGTGTTTGTGTGTGTTTTGAGAGAGAATCGTGAGACTGTGTGTAGATCTGGTATTAAGATAAAGTTATGTGTAAAAGTTATCAAAGGTTATGATCTCTAAGGTGTGAGAGGGCTATTTATAGTCTAATTACACAATTATGCTAATTGTCACAATTAGCCCCTCAACCTTAGTGATCATTTATCTATGACTTAACAACAAGAAATTCTTCTATTCTAGATTACAATTTATCACTATTTTTGGATTTCTAACATTCTCCCCCTTAGTGATATATTGTAATGAATGAAATACGTGTTATATTGTCTTGTAGGAATGAATTTGATGAGCCCGGTGGTTAAGACAATTGTTGTGTTGAAACAAGTCTTCAAAACTTTCTTTTTTTTTTTCTCTAAGGTGTGAGAGGGCTATTTATAGTCTAATTACACAATTATGCTAATTGTCACAATTAGCCCCTCAACCTTAGTGATCATTTATCTATGACTTAACAACAAGAAATTCTTCTATTCTAGATTACAATTTATCACTATTTTTGGATTTCTAACATTCTCCCCCTTAGTGATATATTGTAATGAATGAAATACGTGTTATATTGTCTTGTAGGAATGAATTTGATGAGCCCGGTGGTTAAGACAATTGGTGTGTTGAAACAAGTCTTCAAAGCTTTCTCTTTTGTCTTTGGAGAACTTGATTCAGTCTTGGTCTTGGTCTTGAACTTCTTGAAGTTAAATCATGTGAGGATTCTCAATGTTCTTTTAGAACAGAGAATAATGAATGCGTGTGAGTCTTGAAGAAAGAGAATAATGAAGTCGAACAAGTGTGTGACTTGAAGAACAGAGAATAATGAATGCGTGTGAGTCTTGAAGAAAGAGAATAATGAAGTCGAACAAGTGTGTGACTTGAATCTTCAAGAATTGTTGAATCATGAACCAGAGTTGTCTTTTGAAATGCGGAAGGTATAAATCTTGGTTTCGACTGTATCAATCTTCGATTCTCGAGTGAGATTCAACTTTTTGATTCTTCGGTTTTAATTCTTGAATGAATCTCATCTTCTTGAAATGAAGTTTCATGAATATGAACTCTCCCCCTTGATGTATGCATTGGAGTTTCTTGACAAAATGTTGTTGTATGACTTGAAGATCTTGAATGAAGTATGTTTGATGAAGACTCTTTTGAAGCTTTGATCTTTGTCACATCAACTTGAATACTTTGGAGAGTAAGCAATTGAATGAAGTTTGGATGAAATTCTTATGAAGTAATCATGCTCCCCCTTAATCCATGAGTATACACATTTTGGAGCATTTTTGAACTTTTGAAGCATCTTGAGTGAAAATCTTTTCATCTTTGGTTTCATTCTTATCTATGACATCAATTCAGATTCCCCCTTTTAAAATCAAATTCTCAATCAACTAAAATCTAGTGAAAATCTGAAACTATTGACACATCATGAAGAATTTTCTCCCTCTATACACAAACTTTGATAATCCTAGAACTTTGATAAGCCTAACACTTAGTGAAACAACCAAACCAAACACGAACTTTTCTCCTTGTTTCCTTATCAATCAGTAAATCAATCATAAAATTTTCTCCCCCTCATAATGACAAGATTGGGAACCAATCTCATTATGGACATATTGATTGATTCATTGTCAACAAGAATAACATGATCGAATGTACACATGGAGAACTATCAACCATCAAAACATCAACCCGAACCATTAGCCCAACCCAAGAAATCCTAGGGGTGACTAAAATGGAAGATTGAAGTTGTTGGGACAAACGTTATAGCATGGTGTTGGTGTTTTCTGTGTTTGTGTGATGAGAAATGAAACCAGATAAGAATGATCCGTTAGCATGTTCAAAAATCAAAAGGATTAATGAAATGACCGATTAAAATGTATAACATTTTTCGGATTTCCTATGTATCATTGAGATATGCACAAAACAAGTCTCTAACATAGTTTGATCTGCGGCTTTGCAACCACGAGATTGCTTCAAAGAATATAAATCATGGTTAACACTACCGAAGCATTTGATAACCACAATTTTATCCTTAAAGACTTTTTGGGAAATAACATCCGAGGTCACATAGACTTCTCGTTAACTCAACAAATTCAAAAAAAAAAAAAAAAAAAAAAAAAAAAAAAAAAAAAAAAAAAAAAAAAAAAAAAAAAAAAAAAAAAAAAAAAAAAAAAAAAAAAAAAAAAAAAAAAAAAAAAAAAAAAAAAAAAAAAAAAAAAAAAAAAAAAAAAAAAAAAAAAAAAAAAAAAAAAAAAAAAAAAAAAAAAAAAAAAAAAAAAAAAAAAAAAAAAAAAAAAAAAAAAAAAAAAAAAAAAAAAAAAAAAAAAAAAAAAAAAAAAAAAAAAAAAAAAAAAAAAAAAAAAAAAAAAAAAAAAAAAAAAAAAAAAAAAAAAAAAAAAAAAAAAAAAAAAAAAAAAAAAAAAAAAAAAAAAAAAAAAAAAAAAAAAAAAAAAAAAAAAAAAAAAAAAAAAAAAAAAAAAAAAAAAAAAAAAAAAAAAAAAAAAAAAAAAAAAAAAAAAAAAAAAAAAAAAAAAAAAAAAAAAAAAAAAAAAAAAAAAAAAAAAAAAAAAAAAAAAAAAAAAAAAAAAAAAAAAAAAAAAAAAAAAAAAAAAAAAAAAAAAAAAAAAAAAAAAAAAAAAAAAAAAAAAAAAAAAAAAAAAAAAAAAAAAAAAAAAAAAAAAAAAAAAAAAAAAAAAAAAAAAAAAAAAAAAAAAAAAAAAAAAAAAAAAAAAAAAAAAAAAAAAAAAAAAAAAAAAAAAAAAAAAAAAAAAAAAAAAAAAAAAAAAAAAAAAAAAAAAAAAAAAAAAAAAAAAAAAAAAAAAAAAAAAAAAAAAAAAAAAAAAAAAAAAAAAAAAAAAAAAAAAAAAAAAAAAAAAAAAAAAAAAAAAAAAAAAAAAAAAAAAAAAAAAAAAAAAAAAAAAAAAAAAAAAAAAAAAAAAAAAAAAAAAAAAAAAAAAAAAAAAAAAAAAAAAAAAAAAAAAAAAAAAAAAAAAAAAAAAAAAAAAAAAAAAAAAAAAAAAAAAAAAAAAAAAAAAAAAAAAAAAAAAAAAAAAAAAAAAAAAAAAAAAAAAAAAAAAAAAAAAAAAAAAAAAAAAAAAAAAAAAAAAAAAAAAAAAAAAAAAAAAAAAAAAAAAAAAAAAAAAAAAAAAAAAAAAAAAAAAAAAAAAAAAAAAAAAAAAAAAAAAAAAAAAAAAAAAAAAAAAAAAAAAAAAAAAAAAAAAAAAAAAAAAAAAAAAAAAAAAAAAAAAAAAAAAAAAAAAAAAAAAAAAAAAAAAAAAAAAAAAAAAAAAAAAAAAAAAAAAAAAAAAAAAAAAAAAAAAAAAAAAAAAAAAAAAAAAAAAAAAAAAAAAAAAAAAAAAAAAAAAAAAAAAAAAAAAAAAAAAAAAAAAAAAAAAAAAAAAAAAAAAAAAAAAAAAAAAAAAAAAAAAAAAAAAAAAAAAAAAAAAAAAAAAAAAAAAAAAAAAAAAAAAAAAAAAAAAAAAAAAAAAAAAAAAAAAAAAAAAAAAAAAAAAAAAAAAAAAAAAAAAAAAAAAAAAAAAAAAAAAAAAAAAAAAAAAAAAAAAAAAAAAAAAAAAAAAAAAAAAAAAAAAAAAAAAAAAAAAAAAAAAAAAAAAAAAAAAAAAAAAAAAAAAAAAAAAAAAAAAAAAAAAAAAAAAAAAAAAAAAAAAAAAAAAAAAAAAAAAAAAAAAAAAAAAAAAAAAAAAAAAAAAAAAAAAAAAAAAAAAAAAAAAAAAAAAAAAAAAAAAAAAAAAAAAAAAAAAAAAAAAAAAAAAAAAAAAAAAAAAAAAAAAAAAAAAAAAAAAAAAAAAAAAAAAAAAAAAAAAAAAAAAAAAAAAAAAAAATCATTGAAAAAAAAAAAAAAAAAAGAAAAAAAAAATTTGAAACACATTTGAAGGTTTGAAGGTTGTTGAAATCACAAACTCCTCCTTAAGCTATGCAAGAATAGATCAAAAATGTTCATAGAAAGGTGGATTAAAATGTATAACATTTTTCGGATTTCCTATGTATCATTGAGATATGCACAAAACAAGTCTCTAACATAGTTTGATCTGCGGCTTTGCAACCACGAGATTGCTTCAAAGAATATAAATCATGGTTAACACTACCGAAGCATTTGATAACCACAATTTTATCCTTAAAGACTTTTTGGGAAATAACATCCGAGGTCACATAGACTTCTCGTTAACTCAACAAATTCATAAATGAAAATGTGAGACCTACGTTCAATGTTGGAAAGGATGTTAGCATTGGTAGGATTTCCATTCGATCATCGTGGAATATCAATTAAGATATCACTACAAATGTTCCGGCTATATCACAAAGACATGACGCTAATGTGCCCTAAAAAAAATGAATGATAATCAAATCAATGATCAATCAAAGTAGCTCTAGACACATCGTGATCAAATGAAGTCGGGGACTGGAGCAGAATGTCACCCTTTTTCAATATCAACATCTTCCGAAAGAAGAGTCAATAGAAATGTGAAAATCTCCGTGAGAAATGAAACAAGTATTTGTTAAGAAACACTTGAGTGGTTAGGTAAAGATGTGCATCGCTTCACTGGGTCCATGAAGACTTCTTCAATATCAAGAAATCAACAAATGAAATCTGATAGGAGCGTGTTTTACCCGGCTTTTTGAGAATTTGGGGAAGGGTATCATTTTTTTTTGGATTTCCTATGTATCATTGAGATATGCACAAAACAAGTCTCTAACATAGTTTGATCTGCGGCTTTGCAACCACGAGATTGCTTCAAAGAATATAAATCATGGTTAACACTACCGAAGCATTTGATAACCACAATTTTATCCTTAAAGACTTTTTGGGAAATAACATCCGAGGTCACATAGACTTCTCGTTAACTCAACAAATTCATAAATGAAAATGTGAGACCTACGTTCAATGTTGGAAAGGATGTTAGCATTGGTAGGATTTCCATTCGATCATCGTGGAATATCAATTAAGATATCACTACAAATGTTCCGGCTATATCACAAAGACATGACGCTAATGTGCCCTAAAAAAAATGAATGATAATCAAATCAATGATCAATCAAAGTAGCTCTAGACACATCGTGATCAAATGAAGTCGGGGACTGGAGCAGAATGTCACCCTTTTTCAATATCAACATCTTCCGAAAGAAGAGTCAATAGAAATGTGAAAATCTCCGTGAGAAATGAAACAAGTATTTGTTAAGAAACACTTGAGTGGTTAGGTAAAGATGTGCATCGCTTCACTGGGTCCATGAAGACTTCTTCAATATCAAGAAATCAACAAATGAAATCTGATAGGAGCGTGTTTTACCCGGCTTTTTGAGAATTTGGGGAAGGGTATCATTTCTTTTTAACCCTTTTCGCACAACATATCACCTTAACCTCTCACTTTTCGACTTTACTCCCTCCATCCTATTTGCACGAAAACAACAGCACTCAAAATACCCTCACTATCTAATGAAAGAAGTGAATACTCCGGGGTTAGAACTCATCGGCGATGATGAAATTCATGGAGTATAATTTGAGAAATACTTATCCCTCATGTGCAAACTAATCACCGAACTCCATTTGATTGAAAATCATTGGAAAAACATCAAATGTGTGCATGAAAAAAAATTTTATATTTTGTTTTTGATTTTCTCTTTTCAAATTTTGTATTTTGGTTTTCTGGAATGTATCAAGAATTCCTTCAAATGTAAAAAGAATTAAGGTTTAAGATTTAACATACCAAGCTTGGAGATAAGAAAGTTAAACCTCTTTTCATCCAATGGTTTTGTGAACAAATCTGCAAGTTGAAAGTCAGTACCCACAAAGTAGAGCTCGATGTCACCTTTCTCAATATGATCTTTGAGAAAATGATATCTAACATCAATATGCTTTGAGCGAGAGTGGTTTACTGAGTTGACTGCAATGGCAATGGCACTCTGAGAATCACAATAGATAGGAATATGATCATATTTCAGACCATAATCAGTTAGTTGTGTCTTCATCCATAAAACCTGAGCACAACAACTAGCCGCAGCCACATATTCAGCTTCAGCCGTTGATAGTGACACACAATTTTGTTTCTTGGAAGACCAACTCACAATTTTATCGCCTAAAAATTGTAAAGTACCGGAAGTGCTCTTGCGATCAAGTTTACAACCAGCATGATCTGCATCTGAATATGCAGTTAGATTGAATCCAGTATCCCTTGGATACCAGAGACCTAAATCGGGTGTCCCCTTCAGATAACGAAATATTCGTTTCACAGCTTGATAATGTAAATCAGTTGGAGCAGCTTGATATCTAGCACACATACATGTTGCAAACATTATATCTGGGCGAGATGCTGTTAGGTACAACAACGAACCAATCATACTTCGATATCTCTTTTGGTCAAATGGTTTCCCATTTGTATCAGCATTTATGTTTGTTCGAGCAGCCATTGGGGTAGAAATTGAAGAACATGAAGTCATATCAAACTTTTTCAACATGTCATTTATGTATTTACCTTGTGATATAAAAATACCAGTTGGTAATTGTTTGATTTGAAGACCCAAAAAGTAATTCATTTCCCCAATCATGCTCATTTCAAAATGATTGACCATAAGAGATGAAAAGTTTCTGCAAAATGTTTGACTGGTCGACCCAAATATAATGTCATCAACATATATTTGAACAAGTAGAACATGCTTACCTTGTTTGCGAATGAACAAGGTAGGGTCAATTGTGCCTTTGGTAAAGCCACCTCTTAGTAAGAAAGTAGTTAAAGAATCATACCATGCTCGGGGTGCTTGCTTAAGACCGTAGAGAGCCTTGTCCAATCTGTAGACATGGTTTGGTCTTTGAGGATCAACAAAACCTTCTGGTTGATCAACGTAAACTTCTTCTTTGAGATCACCATTCAGGAAAGCAGTCTTCACATCCATTTGAAACACAGTAAAGTTTCTGAATGCAGCATAAGCTAAGAATATCCGAATGGCCTCCATTCTTGCAACTGGAGCAAAAGTTTCGTCGAAGTCAACACCAGGTTGTTGGCAATAACCCTTTGCAACAAGTCGAGCTTTATTTCTTACTACTACTCCATTCTCATCCTTTTTGTTTTTGAATATCCACTTCGTTCCGATTGGATCATCTTTTCTAGGATTTGGAACTAATCTCCATACCTTCAGTCTTTCAAATTGTGCGAGTTCCTCTTGCATTGCCTTAACCCACTCTGGATCTCGAAGAGCTTCAGATACTGTTTTGGGTTCGATATTGCTAAGAGAAAGTGCAACGAGACACTCATTCACTGAAGTACGAGTAGTTACTCCTGCTTGTGGATCTCCAATAATTTGTTCAGTAGGATGGTATTTCTGCATACGTGTCCACTTGTGATCATGAGGAAGGAGATCTTGTTGTTGAAGATCAACATCATCATCATTAAAGCTTGAGTTATGTTGAGAGATGTTATCATAACTTGGTGTAATTCTTTCCTCATAAGCTGGATGATCAAAGTCAAGTGGTACATACACACTTGGAGTGTTCAATGGATTTGTTGTCTGAGTTAATCGAGAAGGTTGTTCTTGAACATTCACTTGAGAAGAATTATTCTGAGAGAATGGTGGAGAAGTATCAGGAAACGATGATTCTTGCTCTGAAGAATTTGAAGAAGATTCATGAATATTGTCAGGAACTGGATCGTTGTTATGAAGAGGTTCATTGGGTTTAATTGGTTCAACGATGACTTGAGGTTCTTGATCATGAATCGGTTTTGAATTGTAGAATTCTTCAAAAAGAATATCTAATTCATCACTTGTAGGAGTTGGAAACTTCTTGAATTTAGAAGCTAAGGTAGAATTCCTTGTAGAAGGACTTGAAGCACTTGGATCATTACTTGTTGGTAGCAAACTTTCTTGCTCAAAAATCATGCCTGACATCTCATCAAACCAAACATTCATTGTTTCTTGAATTGTGTTGGTTCGACGATTATAGATTCGATAGGCAATTGATGTTTTGGAATAACCAACAAAATATCCTTCATCACCTTTCTTCTCGAACTTTCCAAGATTCTCCCGATCATTCAACGTGTAACAAACACACCCAAATATGTGAAAGTAGTTGATGTTGGGTTTGCGTTTGTTAACAACCTCATAAGGAGTCTTTTCGAAACGCTGATTGATAATGGACCGATTCTGAGTGTGACAGGCAGTGTCAACAGCTTCAGCCCACATATTGGATGGTAATTTGGAATAAGCAAGCATTGTCCTTGCTGCTTCTACCAGCGATCGATTTCTCCTTTCAACAACACCGTTTTGTTGTGGGGTGCGAACTGCTGAAAATTGATGAGTGATTCCTTTGGAGTTGCAGAATTCATCAAAAACAGCATTCTTGAACTCAGTTCCATTATCCGAACGGATGTAACGAACTGGAAGTTGAAGATTTACTTGAGTATTAGTGATGAAATCTATCAACATCTGAGTTGTTTCATCTTTGGATGCAAGGAACTTGACCCAAGTATATCTTGAATAATCATCAACAATAACCAAGATGTATTTCTTCCCATTTCGGCTTTGTACTTTCATCGGCCCACAAAGATCCATGTGAAGCAAATGAAGAGGTGCTAAAGAATTTGGAGATTTCTTCGGTTTATGAGAAGTTCTTTTGATCTTCCCAACAGCACAAGAAGGACAAACATGCTCACTTTCATACTTATAGTCAGGTAAGCCTTCAACAAGATGCTTATTGACCAAAGTATTGATAGTTTGGAAATTCAGATGAGAGAGCCTTCTATGCCATAACCAAGAATTCTTTGAAGTAGCCTTTGAAATGAGACAAATATTATCAGTTGGTTGGTTATCATCAAGATTGACGGTAAACAGGTTATCATCACGATCACCACAAAGAATATCAACTCCATCTAGAGTTTGGACTTTGCAAAGAGATTTTCGAAACAGAACTTGAAGATTGTTATCACAGAATTGTCCAACACTGAACAAGTTGTGACTTAATCCTTCAACATAGTGAACTTTCTTGATGATAATTCCATTTCGTTCAATGTCTCCATAACCTAAGATAGGAGCGAAATTGTTGTTTCCAAAGCGAACTGTTCCCATGAATCTTTCAACGAAATTCTTGAGCAAAGATTTATTTCCAGTCATGTGTTTCGAACACCCGGAATAGATTGAGAGCTAGATTGAGAGCTAGATTGAGAGCTAGATTGAGAGCTAGATTGAGAGCTAGATTGAGAGCTAGATTGAGAGCTAGATTGAGAGCTAGATTGAGAGCTAGATTGAGAGCTAGATTGAGAGCTAGATTGAGAGCTAGATTGAGAGCTAGATTGAGAGCTAGATTGAGAGCTAGATTGAGAGCTAGATTGAGAGCTAGATTGAGAGCTAGATTGAGAGCTAGATTGAGAGCTAGATTGAGAGCTAGATTGAGAGCTAGATTGAGAGCTAGATTGAGAGCTAGATTGAGAGCTAGATTGAGAGCTAGATTGAGAGCTAGATTGAGAGCTAGATTGAGAGCTAGATTGAGAGCTAGATTGAGAGCTAGATTGAGAGCTAGATTGAGAGCTAGATTGAGAGCTAGATTGAGAGCTAGATTGAGAGCTAGATTGAGAGCTAGATTGAGAGCTAGATTGAGAGCTAGATTGAGAGCTAGATTGAGAGCTAGATTGAGAGCTAGATTGAGAGCTAGATTGAGAGCTAGATTGAGAGCTAGATTGAGAGCTAGATTGAGAGCTAGATTGAGAGCTAGATTGAGAGCTAGATTGAGAGCTAGATTGAGAGCTAGATTGAGAGCTAGATTGAGAGCTAGATTGAGAGCTAGATTGAGAGCTAGATTGAGAGCTAGATTGAGAGCTAGATTGAGAGCTAGATTGAGAGCTAGATTGAGAGCTAGATTGAGAGCTAGATTGAGAGCTAGATTGAGAGCTAGATTGAGAGCTAGATTGAGAGCTAGATTGAGAGCTAGATTGAGAGCTAGATTGAGAGCTAGATTGAGAGCTAGATTGAGAGCTAGATTGAGAGCTAGATTGAGAGCTAGATTGAGAGCTAGATTGAGAGCTAGATTGAGAGCTAGATTGAGAGCTAGATTGAGAGCTAGATTGAGAGCTAGATTGAGAGCTAGATTGAGAGCTAGATTGAGAGCTAGATTGAGAGCTAGATTGAGAGCTAGATTGAGAGCTAGATTGAGAGCTAGATTGAGAGCTAGATTGAGAGCTAGATTGAGAGCTAGATTGAGAGCTAGATTGAGAGCTAGATTGAGAGCTAGATTGAGAGCTAGATTGAGAGCTAGATTGAGAGCTAGATTGAGAGCTAGATTGAGAGCTAGATTGAGAGCTAGATTGAGAGCTAGATTGAGAGCTAGATTGAGAGCTAGATTGAGAGCTAGATTGAGAGCTAGATTGAGAGCTAGATTGAGAGCTAGATTGAGAGCTAGATTGAGAGCTAGATTGAGAGCTAGATTGAGAGCTAGATTGAGAGCTAGATTGAGAGCTAGATTGAGAGCTAGATTGAGAGCTAGATTGAGAGCTAGATTGAGAGCTAGATTGAGAGCTAGATTGAGAGCTAGATTGAGAGCTAGATTGAGAGCTAGATTGAGAGCTAGATTGAGAGCTAGATTGAGAGCTAGATTGAGAGCTAGATTGAGAGCTAGATTGAGAGCTAGATTGAGAGCTAGATTGAGAGCTAGATTGAGAGCTAGATTGAGAGCTAGATTGAGAGCTAGATTGAGAGCTAGATTGAGAGCTAGATTGAGAGCTAGATTGAGAGCTAGATTGAGAGCTAGATTGAGAGCTAGATTGAGAGCTAGATTGAGAGCTAGATTGAGAGCTAGATTGATATCTATCTCTATATCTAGTTGAACCATTTGATGTATCTTTAGTTAGCGAAACTGAGCTAGACTTAGACACCTTAGGTAAAAGCTAGATTGAGAGCTAGATTGAGAAGCATTAGGATAGTCTTTCGGAAGTTTCACTTTGGTGTACTTTGTCGTGTGTGGGTTTCAGCTTGTTCCTTTTTGACATGTTTCACTGGGGTAGCAACAAAGGTTTCTAACTTAATGGTCTTTGGTTCAGTCTTGACGAGTTTGGTCTTAACTCGTTTCTTTGAGTAATATGAAGTTGGAGCTTTGGACAATGTTTTTGAGATTCCACTTTTGTTTCCACTTTGATTTTGGTAGATTCAATCTTTTTCTCAGTTTCTGAATTAAAAACATATTCTCCCTCCATGAATTTATCAAAATCATTCTTTGTGAAATCTTTGGAAAATGAAAATTTCAATGGAGATTGATTAGTTTCAGATTCATTTGAAAGTTTTGAAAAATCAGGAATCTTTGTGTCCAACTTCACATCATGGGTATTCTCAGAAATTAGGTCAACTTGAACTGACACATCTTTGGTCTCACAAGAAAATTGAGTAGACGTATCAACACCTATACTAGCACTAGGCTTAGGGTGAACAACTAACTCATCAACAGTGTTGCATGTGAAAAACCTATAGAAGTACCATATCAAAACTAAACTATGTGCAAGTTCTTCATCAGAAAAATCAGATTGCACACAATCATCAGCTATAAAAGTAGCAGTATTTTGACAAGTACATTCAAGAGAATCAGTCAAGGTCTGGGTAGAGGTATTGGTGGATGAATCACAAGTAGTTTGGGTAGAATTTTCTACTGAGGCACTTTGGTCAGTTTGAGTAGAAACATTCTCACAAACTTTCTTAGTATCAACAGCAATACATTTATCCTCTGAGTTCGGACTTTGAGACTTGAGGTGATTAATAACTTTTTGTTGAGATTCCACCTTTTGTTGTAAACCCTCTATTTGTTTTTCCAAAAATGTGGTTGGAAAGTACATTTTAGTTGGTTTGGGTGGATTACCGACAGATTCTTGGTTTTGAAAATTTGATTCAATTTCTTCCAATTTGAAAATTGAAGATTCTTTTGTTTTGTATGAATCATTTATTGCATCATAATTAACCAAAAATTCCTGTTTTGGTGTTCTCTCAACGTCATCAGTCTCAAATTCATCATTCAATGGACGAATAAATTGTTGTATCATACCAAGTCGTAGAAATTTTTCATCATACAAGGGTTCAATTTCCTCTTTGGCTTTTTGCAATGGTGTGATATTCTCAAATCCCAACCCGAGAAGAAGTTCTGTTTTGTCAATTTTTGACTTGTTGAAATAGGCAGTGAAATTCAAGAAAGGATTTTGTTCAACTTTATATAGCTTTTCTTGATAGAAAAGTATATTCTTTTTAAATTCCTCAACTTGTTTTTCAAGATTCTCTATCTCAATGTCTTTTAAAAAACAATTATGATTTAAATCAGAAATCTTCCTTTCGAATTCAACATTGTTTGGTTTAGCTTCTTGAAGCTTTTTATTGAGAATATCAACATCCATTTGTCTTGCATTTGCCCGAAGCCATTCATTGGTCTTTTGAATTTCAAGATCTTGAATGGTCTTTTCTAGATTTTGACATTTTTGTAATAACTTAAAATCAGGAGAGACATTCAACTCACATTCTTTAACCAACATCTTTTCTTTGTAAGCTTGAAAATCTTGTTTAATAGCATCATATTCAAAAAGTAATTTTGAATGTTCTTCAAGAAGTTTTGTAAATTCACTTTTAGAAAATGAAATGCTATTTGTCAACTTTTTATTTTTGTTGGCTAAAGAATTGATATGAGTTGTTAAATTAGATAAAGCTAATCTACAAGACTCTTTGTCTTTAACCAAAGAAAAAGTAGAGTCGAGATTTACCTCATCATCTGGGTATTCATCATCAGTGCTTTCTGCTTCAAGGACTTTGTTTTTGGCCAATCTTGCCATATAGCAAACATTAGCGGAGAGATCTTGATCTTCATCATCAGTGCTTTCTGCTTCAAGGACTTTGTTTTTGGCCAATCTTGCCATATAGCAAACATTAGCGGAGAGATCTTGATCTTCATCATCAGTGAGCAACAGCCATTTGTCATCTTCAGCAAGCAATGCATGTCCTGCTTCAACTTGTTTGGCTAACAGCATCTTCTGCTTGTAGTACTCATAGTCCCGCTTTCGAGGTTGTTTGCAGTCAACGGCAAAATGTCCAGGAATACCACAATTGTAGCACTTTTTGTCTGATGCCTTACCCTTCTCAACAGTTGGTTTTTCATAGGCTTCCTTCTTTTCACCATACCTTGATCCATTAGCTTCACCTTGCTCATTGCTCCTTGGATGATAGTGTTCCTTCTTGGGAAATGCAACGATCTTGAGTTAACCAGGAAATGAAACGATCTTGAGTTAACCAGGAAATGAAACGATCTTGAGTTAACCAGGAAATGAAACGATCTTGAGTTAACCAGGAAATGAAACGATCTTGATAAGATCAGGAAATGAAACGATCTTGAGTTAACCAGGAAATGAAACGATCTTGAGTTAACCAGGAAATGAAACGATCTTGAGTTAACCAGGAAATGAAACGATCTTGATAAGATCAGGAAATGAAACGATCTTGAGTTAACCAGGAAATGAAACGATCTTGATAAGATCAGGAAATGAAACGATCTTGAGTTAACCAGGAAATGAAACGATCTTGAGTTAACCAGGAAATGAAACGATCTTGAGTTAACCAGGAAATGAAACGATCTTGAGTTAACCAGGAAATGAAACGATCTTGAGTTAACCAGGAAATGAAACGATCTTGAGTTAACCAGGAAATGAAACGATCTTGAGTTAACCAGGAAATGAAACGATCTTGATAAGATCAGGAAATGAAACGATCTTGAGTTAACCAGGAAATGAAACGATCTTGAGTTAACCAGGAAATGAAACGATCTTGATAAGATCAGGAAATGAAACGATCTTGATAAGATCAGGAAATGAAACGATCTTGAGTTAACCAGGAAATGAAACGATCTTGAGTTAACCAGGAAATGAAACGATCTTGAGTTAACCAGGAAATGAAACGATCTTGAGTTAACCAGGAAATGAAACGATCTTGAGTTAACCAGGAAATGAAACGATCTTGAGTTAACCAGGAAATGAAACGATCTTGAGTTAACCAGGAAATGAAACGATCTTGAGTTAACCAGGAAATGAAACGATCTTGAGTTAACCAGGAAATGAAACGATCTTGAGTTAACCAGGAAATGAAACGATCTTGAGTTAACCAGGAAATGAAACGATCTTGATAAGATCAGGAAATGAAACGATCTTGAGTTAACCAGGAAATGAAACGATCTTGAGTTAACCAGGAAATGAAACGATCTTGATAAGATCAGGAAATGAAACGATCTTGAGTTAACCAGGAAATGAAACGATCTTGAGTTAACCAGGAAATGAAACGATCTTGAGTTAACCAGGAAATGAAACGATCTTGAGTTAACCAGGAAATGAAACGATCTTGATAAGATCAGGAAATGAAACGATCTTGAGTTAACCAGGAAATGAAACGATCTTGAGTTAACCAGGAAATGAAACGATCTTGAGTTAACCAGGAAATGAAACGATCTTGAGTTAACCAGGAAATGAAACGATCTTGAGTTAACCAGGAAATGAAACGATCTTGAGTTAACCAGGAAATGAAACGATCTTGAGTTAACCAGGAAATGAAACGATCTTGATAAGATCAGGAAATGAAACGATCTTGAGTTAACCAGGAAATGAAACGATCTTGAGTTAACCAGGAAATGAAACGATCTTGAGTTAACCAGGAAATGAAACGATCTTGAGTTAACCAGGAAATGAAACGATCTTGAGTTAACCAGGAAATGAAACGATCTTGAGTTAACCAGGAAATGAAACGATCTTGAGTTAACCAGGAAATGAAACGATCTTGAGTTAACCAGGAAATGAAACGATCTTGAGTTAACCAGGAAATGAAACGATCTTGAGTTAACCAGGAAATGAAACGATCTTGAGTTAACCAGGAAATGAAACGATCTTGAGTTAACCAGGAAATGAAACGATCTTGAGTTAACCAGGAAATGAAACGATCTTGAGTTAACCAGGAAATGAAACGATCTTGATAAGATCAGGAAATGAAACGATCTTGAGTTAACCAGGAAATGAAACGATCTTGAGTTAACCAGGAAATGAAACGATCTTGAGTTAACCAGGAAATGAAACGATCTTGAGTTAACCAGGAAATGAAACGATCTTGATAAGATCAGGAAATGAAACGATCTTGAGTTAACCAGGAAATGAAACGATCTTGAGTTAACCAGGAAATGAAACGATCTTGAGTTAACCAGGAAATGAAACGATCTTGAGTTAACCAGGAAATGAAACCATACCTTGATCCATTAGCTTCACCTTGCTCATTGCTCCTTGGATGATAGTGTTCCTTCTTGGGAAATGCACTTGTAGAAGAAGTGCGGAGATTGTTGTTTGTTGGCCTCGCTTTGTAGAATTTCCTCTTGAAATGCTTTGTTACCGCGGCAAGAGCTTGATATAGTTCATCTGAAACACCATCTCTTGTAGCCATCAGATCATCTCCCTCCTCATCAGACGAAGAAACAACCACCATTTGCTTCTTAAGAGCTTCAGAAATCTTCTTCTCAACTATCAATGCCAAAGGATCAGAAGATACAACTTCTGGCATTTTGTTTGATGAAGCTTTGCTTAGTACTTGGTTTTCATTGAGTTTGAAGGATTCATAAAGAGTATGAATGGTGAACTTGGTCAGATTTTGATGTTGCTTGATCTGTGTTCCAAAATCTTCCCATTCTGGACCAAGAGCTTTGATGAATTTGATGTTTAGCTCAATCTCAGTTTTCTTGACATTGTTCTTCCTTAGCTCATTTATGACATTGCAGAATCTGTAGTAGACAGCTTCAAGAGATTCATTAGGCAATTTGGAGAAGTTGTCAAACTCAGTCAGAATATTTGTCAATCTTATGGTCGAAGTCACGTCAGCTCCCTCCATCTGTCTAGCCACCTCATCCCATATCTCCTTGGCTGTGTCATAAGAATCAACAGAACCATAGATTTCATCCGGTAGAGCTTTGTATAGGCATGACCTAGCTCTGTTATCTGCAGCTGTTCGATCCTTTTGTTCAGCATTCAACAGATCAGGAGTCAGAATAATTGCATCAGTAGTGGGATGGCGATGAACGGCAAGTCCATTAAGGATGGAATCTTTCATCATGTGACCATTTGTCTGACTTTCCACATAGTCCATAAATCGTTTCTTCCATAGTCCGTAAGAACCACGGTAGAGAACTGGAGGTCTTGTATCTGAACCCAATGCCAATGCTTCACGAGAAGCCATTAGAGATTGATTTGATTTGAAAAATTGTATTGAATTAAAAGTGGAAATGAAACGATCTTGATAAGATCAGGAAATGAAACGATCTTGAGTTAACCAGGAAATGAAACGATCTTGAGTTAACCAGGAAATGAAACGATCTTAATGAAGATCGTCTTAAGTTCAGAGGGAATGAGACGATCTTGGTGAAGATCGTCTTAAGTTCAGAGGGAATGAGACGATCTTGGTGAAGATCGTCTTAGGTTTAAGGAAAATGAAACGATCTTGATAAGATCAGGAAATGAAACGATCTTGAGTTAACCAGGAAATGAAACGATCTTGAGTTAACCAGGAAATGAAACGATCTTGAGTTAACCAGGAAATGAAACGATCTTGATTCAAAAGAAATGAAACGATCTTGGTGAAGATCGTCTTAAGTTCAGAGGGAATGGGACGATCTTGGTGAAGATCGTCTTAAGTTCAGAGGGAATGGACGATCTTGGTGAAGATCGTCTTAAGTTCAGAGGGAATGGGACGATCTTGGTGAAGATCGTCTTAGGTTTCGAAGAAATGAAACGATCTTGGTGAAGATCGTCTTAGGTTTCTAAGAAATGAAACGATCTTGGTGAAGATCGTCTTAGGTTCAGAGGAAATGAGACGATCTTGGTGAAGATCGTCTTAAGTTCAGAGGAATGGGACGATCTTGGTGAAGATCGTCTTAAGTTCAGAGGAATGGGACGATCTTGGTGAAGATCGTCTTAAGTTCAGAGGGAATGGGACGATCTTGGTGAAGATCGTCTTAAGTTCAGAGGAATGGGACGATCTTGGTGAAGATCGTCTTAAGTTCAGAGAATGAGACGATCTTAGTGAAGATCGTTCTGGTCATCTTCTTCAACTCAACAGTTTTCCAGAAAAACTCCATTAACAACTTTTAAAAACTTCAATATCTTTTGAATTACTGGGAGTTAGATCATGAAATCACTGGCAAACTGTTTGAATTCATGTCCGCAACACGTTTATGAACAAAATTCAACACAAAACACAACAGAATCAAATCCCAAAAATTCACGCCAAAACTCAAAAATTCAATCTCGAGATTTAGATTGAATTGAAACTTGAAACTTGACAGGATTATGTTTTCAACTACCACAAATCTATTGATGAACAAATAATTGTGATTTTATGTGATTTGAAGTGTGAATTTTGATGAACCAGTAGGTGAAAAGTTCGAACAGAATTTGTGAATAACTTTGATTTTGATGAATTTGTGATTGAATTCAGGTATGGATCGTCATCAGATTGATGTTTCGCTCTGATACCACTTGTTATAACACGATTTTAACAACTGAATTCAATTCATCAATGGTGGATTTGGTGAGTGTGTGTTCTTGGTGTTTGTGTGTGTTTTGAGAGAGAATTGTGATACTGTGTGTAGATCTGGTATTAAGACAAGGTTATGTGTTCAAAATTATCAAAGGTTATGAAAAGGGTTATTCAAGGTTATTATCTCTAAGGTGTGAGAGGGCGGATATGTTGTTTCAAAAGAAGGAATTTCTATGGATCCCTCTAAGGTTGATGCCATCAGATCATGGCCAGTTCCAACTACAATCACTGAAGTAAGAAGTTTTCATGGACTGGCGTCATTTTATAGAAGATTTATCAAGAATTTCTCTACAGTTGTAGCTCCAATTACTGACTGTCTGAAGAAAGGCGTGTTCAACTGGCCGAGTTCAGCCCAACTGGCGTTTGAAGCACTAAAGGATAAGCTCAGTTCAGCTCCAGTCTTATCCTTACCAGATTTTGATATGTTATTTGAGCTAGAATGTGATGCAAGTGGAGTAGGTATTGGTGCAGTTTTAGTGCAAGCAGGGAGACCAGTTGCATACTTCAGTGAGAAGCTGAACAGATCTAAACTGAAGTACAACACTTATGATAAAGAATTTTATGCCATTATTCGTGCTATCACTCACTGGTCACATTATCTGAAGCCAAAGCAGTTTGTCTTATTCTCTGATCACGAAGCACTGAAGTTTATAAATGGCCAGCACAAGCTTAATGCTAGACATGCCAAATGGGTAGAATTCTTACAGTCTTATTCATTTGTTTCAAAACATAAAGCTGGAGTTTGTAATGTTGTTGCTGATGCACTGTCCCGAAGATACTCATTATTATCTATTCTAGAAGCAAGAGTGCTTGGGTTTTCATTTATAAAGGAGTTATATGCTGCAGACCCATATTTTTCTGAAAAATTCACTGAAGCTAATCAGAAGGGACCATTTACTGTACAAGATGGTTTCTTATTTAAGAATGGAAAGTTGTGCATTCCCAGAGGTTCGATTAGAGATTTACTGATAAGAGAAGCACATGGAGGAGGTCTAGCTGGTCATTTTGGCATTTAACAAGACTGGAGAGATCCTCACTGAACACTTCTACTGGCCAAGTCTACTGAAGGATGTACAGAGTATTATCAGTCGCTGTCCAACTTGTCACCAGGCGAAGACTACTTTTCACAAAGGATTGTATATCCTCTTCCAGTTCCAAACCAGCCATGGGAAGATCTCAGTATGGATTTCATTGTTGCACTGCCCAGAACCCAAAGGGGAAAAGATTCAATAATGGTGGTTGTTGATCGATTTTCGAAGATGGCACATTTTATTGCTTGTAACACAACCAATGATGCTTCAGCAGTAGCGAATTTATTCTTTAAAGAGATTGTCAGATTGCATGGAATTCCAAAGACAATTGTGTCAGATCGAGATGTGAAGTTTCTGAGTTATTTCTGGAAGACTCTATGGAGGTTAATGGGTACCAGATTGTTGTTCAGTACGTCTCACCATCCTCAGACTGATGGACAGACTGAAGTCACGAACAGAACAATTGGCATGTTATTGAGAACACTGGTGAAGAAGACACTGAAAGATTGGGATCTGAAGCTTGCTCATGCTGAGTTTGCTTTCAACAGAGCTCCTAACTATTCTACCAGTAAATCCCCGTTTGAAATCTGCTATGGTGTCAATCCACTGACTCCCATTGATTTGATTCCATTTTCGATTGAACCAAAAGCAAGCATTGAAGCTGAAACCAGAGCAAAAGAGATAAAGAAAATTCATGGAGAAGTGAAGGCCAGAATAGAGAAGGCAAATGCCAGTTACAAGGCCAGAGCAAACAAGAATAGAAAGCAGCCCAGTTTTTCACCAGGTGATCTTGTGCGGGTGCATCTAAGAAAAGAAAGGTTTCCAGCAAAGAGAAAAAGTAAACTGATGCCCAGAGCTGAAGGACCATTCAAGATTCTGGAGAGATATGGCGATAATGCTTACAAAGTTGAATTACCTGAAGATATGGTTGTTTCAAGCACGTTTAATGTGGGAGATCTGATGCCTTATCTGGAGGATGAGTACCTCGAGGACTTGAGGACAAGTCCCTTTTCAGAGGAGGAGAATGATGCAGAGACGTCCAGGTTCACTGAACTGGAGGAACCCAGCGAACTGAAGAAGTCAACCGAGCTGAAGGAAATTGAGCTGATAATGCCATCTGAACAAGCCATGTTGATTCTACCAGGAGTGGCCCATTTCAGACAAGTCTTTTCTGAACCAGTCCAGTCACCAGTAGTAACACTTCTCTAGTGGCAACATCCTCCAGTGACCAACTCTGAAGGTCCACCAGATGAATGCTCCAGTGACCAACACTGAAGGTCCACCAGATGAATGCTCCAGTGACCAACACTGAAGGTCCACCAGATGAATGCTCCAGTGACCAACACTGAAGGTCCACCAGATGAATGCTCCAGTGACCAACACTGAAGGTCCACCAGATGAATGCTCAGTGACCAACACTGAAGGTCCACCAGATGAATGCTACAGTGACCAACACTGAAGGTCCACCAGTGGCAGTCCAGATTTATGTCCCATTGTCCAGATAATAAAGTCCCCACTGAAGACTTATATCTGTGGGTCCAATAAAGAAGGAATGACAGCTGTCAAGGAAGGAGCGTGTGACTAACAGTATTGTGGGGCCACGTGCAGGGGGGAATGTTTCTAGAAGCTTTACGTGTCCATTTTCCATTGGATAAATAATTAGTGGTGGTCCGTAGCACATGACAGCTTTTTGAATATTTTATTGTATTTCGTTAATTCCTAGGTAGAGCATGTGGCTATAAATAGAGGTTATATTTCTCTTTGTAAAGTAGTTGATGTTGAATGAAAATTAATAGAGCAGCCTCTATTTCTTACAAATCTTCTTTTACCTTTATAGATCTTTGATCTTGGTGGTTGGGAGTGACCCCTTTATCAATATTTGTGGTGGTTTGTCCTTTATCAAATATTGTGGTGAGGTCTTTTAAATCTTCGGTTTCCTTTATCTATAATCGTGGTGGGATCGATTATAGTGGTGGGGCGGAGTGTTTCCTTTATCCTTGATACCGGTGGCTTAGCCTTTACGAGTCTTGGTGGTGGATTCTTTTATCTATCAATTACTTTATTGTCTCGTTTAAATTGTTTGTTTCATATAAAATCCAGAAAATACCAAAAATAGTCTTCCGCTGTCGTTTGTCGCGTGATTTACGCATCATGTTTGTGTTCGTAGTGTTTTTTTAAGTGTTTGTCTTCTTTCATCAATACAAAGCCAAAATGAACAAACCAATCTTTACTAAAGGTAAACCCGTGCAAAACGGCACGATGACAATGACGGTGTGATAGTGGCGGCGATGACTAGTAGTGGTGGAGGAGGCGATGACTCGTGGTAGCGACGGTGGTGGTGGTGGCGACAAGGTACGATGACGGAGACGAGTAGTGTAGGTTATAATTGTAAAAATAGAGGGAACGATTTTGTAAATTATTTTATTATAAGTATTTTTTATAAGGATGTAGGTAATAATAAACCAGAGGTATTGCTGTTATTTGCGTTACTTGTACTTAAATGGGGGAAGGGTAATATGTTTTATAAGGAAACGAACATGTCAAAACATGTTTATAGATATTTATCCGTTTCGTAAGTTAAATAAAAGTTAAAACACAAACAAGTTCTTATTTATCTCTACTACTTTATAAAAATTATCACACTCTCTCTCCTAATACTTTTCAACACTCTCTCTCATAAAAATGTCCTCATGCGAAATGACCATTCTACCCTTAATGAATTAATTAGTTATCTCTCTTTTATTCATTAACTTAAATATGTATAATACTCTTAATGAAATAATTTACAACATAGATCCAACTCCTAAAATAACTACACTACCCATTTTACATTATTTATTTTTACAATAATAACCACACCGCCACCACCTGTCACGCCAACACCACAACCAACCACCACTGCCGCATTACGCAGGTAAAATGCTAGTGTTATTTTGAACTATCTATTGCCCTAATGGTTCCGGAGAATGAAAGACACATCAAGTGTCATGTGATAAATCATGTCCGTTAAGCCCTTGCTAGTGAAAATCCCCAAATGCATCAAAAGACCAACACGATCATTTTACGACTATCTCATGAAAATTGTCCCACAAGTTTGAGGGTTCGTTTGGTTTACAGAATATATGAGAATCTGATGAAATGCAATTTGATTTTTTTTATGACATGTTTGATTAACATAGAAAGTTCTAAATTTTATTCCACCTGATTCTTATAAATTCTGAGAACCAAATGGTCATTTAATTTCTCGAACTAAAATTGAAACAACCTTATTTGAAATTCAGAAAAATAGTACATAATGGATCATTTTTGGAACCTATGATCAAATATAGCGTCAAAGAACCGTCTATTCATTCTCGTCTTCGATTGCGGCTTATCTCGTGCGCAGCCAGTGAGTCGCTAGCTAGTGGACGACTAGCTCACGGGGCCAACTTGACTGCCTGCAGGAAGGATGAATTAAGACGTAATTTTATCACGGGTATATATTTTTAGTACTACGTTCGTTTATAGAAAATGAGGGTTCCATGCTATCACCTAAATTTAAACTTGTCCGAAATTGCTTTTTGATATGCGGCGTGAAGTCAATGATTTTCTACAAGTTGGGTTAGTCTTTATATAAGATTAAGACTGTAAAATATATGTCCATTTAATCTGCATGAAAAATTGTACATTTGGGTCATATCGATAGTTTAATTTAGGTGGACTACAATCATTTGGTTGGTGATACGAAGTGTAATCTATACTCCTATTATAAGCATTTAACAGGGGTAGTCTCGGTATTTTATCACTGTACAATCAAAACATGCATAAGTACAAGCATCTTAATGCACCATAGTCTTAAAAGTCTTAATATTAAGACTCTCTTTATCAAATATCATCTGTACAAGCATAAGAAGCAGGAAACCCTCTTTTTTTTTCCATTCATCTTTAAATATTTTTATTTCTCTCTCCCTTTCTCTTATCTCTCCCTGATCAACCTTTCTAATCTTTTTCCATTTATCCCTTTCTATTATCTCTCCGGCTCTCCCCCAAATCAACTACTCCACCACGACCGCCGCCTATCACCACCGCCATACTAAACCGCCTCCTATCACCACCACTGTCCACGACCGCTGTTTATCACCATCACCATACACAGCCGCCGCCGGAATCTTCAGCCTATCACCACAGCCATCCACGACCACCGTCTATCACCACCACCATACACAGCCGCCGTCGCCGCCGGAGAATAATTGATCTGTCACCACCACCATACATAGCCACCGGCCGCCGTCGTCTTTGATATATCTGATTCTTCTCTTTTCATAATCTTTTAATTTTCATATTCATAATCAATTATTTGTTCCTAATATTGTTTTTTTCCCCTTTCTCAGATGCAGCAACCGCTGCCGGAGAATAATTGATCTGTCACCACCACCATACATAGCCACCGTCGCCGCCGTCGTCTTTGATATATCTGATTCTTCTCTTTTCATAATCTTTTAATTTTCATATCATAATACTCATTATCTTCATACTAACACTACATTATACTTCATACATAACACTACATCATACATCATATCATAACACTACATTATACTTCATACATAACACTACATTATACTTCATATCATAACACTACATTATACTTCATATCATAACACTACATTATACTTCATATCATAACACTACATTATACTTCATACATAACACTACATTATACTTCATACATAACACTACATTATACTTCATACATAACATACACTACATTAACTTCATATCATAACACTACATTATACTTCATACATAACACTACATCATACTTCATATCATAACACTACATTATACTTCATACATAACACTACATCATACTCCATATCATAACACTACATTATACTTCATACATAACACTACATCATACATCATATCATAACACATACTACATTAACTTCATATCATAACACTACATTATACTTCATACATAACACTACATCATACATCATATCATAACATACAATACTGCATATCATAACACTACAATACTTCATATCATAACACTACATATACTTCATACATAACACTACATCATACATCATATCATAACACTACATTATACTTCATACATAACACTACATTAACTTCATATCATAACACTACATTATACTTCATACATAACACTACATCATACATCATATCATAACATACACATACATCATATCATAACACTACATTATACTTCATACATAACACTACATTATACTTCATACATAACACTACATTAACTTCATATCATAACACTACATTATACTTCATACATAACACTACATCATACATCATATCATAACACTACATCATACATCATATCATAACACATACTACATTAACTTCATATCATAACACTACATTATACTTCATACATAACACTACATCATACATCATATCATAACACTACATTACTTCATATCATAACACTACATATACATCATATCATAACACTACATTATACTTCATACATAACACTACATTATACTTCATACATAACACTACATTAACTTCATATCATAACACTACATTATACTTCATACATAACACTACATCATACATCATATCATAACATACAATACTTCATATCATAACACTACATATACTTCATATCATAACACTACATTACTTCATATCATAACACTACATTATACTTCATACATAACACTACATCATACATCATATCATAACACATACTACATTAACTTCATATCATAACACTACATTATACTTCATACATAACACTACATCATACATCATATCATAACATCACATTACTCCATATCATAACACTACATTATACTTCATACATAACACTACATCATACATCATATCATAACACTACATTATACTTCATACATAACACTACATTATACTTCATACATAACACTACATTACTTCATATCATAACACTACATTATACTTCATACATAACACTACATCATACATCATATCATAACATACATACTTCATATCATAACACTACATATACTGCATATCATAACACTACATATACTTCATATAATAACACTACATTATACTTCATACATATCACTACATCATACATCATATCATAACACATACTACATTATACTTCATATCATAACACTACATTATACTTCATACATAACACTACATCATACATCATATCATAACATTACTTCATATCATAACACTACATTATACTTCATACATAACACTACATCATACATCATATCATAACACTACATTATACTTCATACATAACACTACATTATACTTCATATCATAACACTACATTATACTTCATATCATAACACTACATTATACTTCATACATAACACTACATTATACTTCATACATAACACTACATTATACTTCATATCATAACATACACTACATTAACTTCATATCATAACACTACATTATACTTCATACATAACACTACATCATACATCATATCATAACATACATATACTGCATATCATAACACTACAATACTGCATATCATAACACTACATATACTTCATATCATAACACTACATATACTGCATATCATAACACTACATATACTCATATCATAACACTACATATACTTCATATCATAACACTACATTATACTTCATATCATAACACTACATCATACATCATATCATAACATGCACTACATTACATATCATGAGGGACTGCATTTCAGGTCTCAAAGGTCAACTACATAACCCATATCACCTCCCGTGTAACCCCGTATACCCATAAACAACATAAGTTACCAATTGGGAAGTTATAATTATGAAACCATTCTTTTCGTTGAACCCTCAGCATGTCAAAAGTGGTGTATCTTACCTCAAAGAAGCGCACGACAAATGATAACTACGTTACCGTGCAAAGCAAGTATTCCTGACCTCCTATAATCATTAAGCAATCATTAGACAAGCTAATACCCACATCATTAAGGTCACAACTCAGACCTAAACACCTATCAACATGACCCATGACAATGCTTTATGCATTGGAGGTTTGATTAATACATTAGGACTCATAAATCCGACGAAACTCGACCTTCACTCACTAATTCAACCTTTCAGGCAACTTGACATCAAAATCATACTTTAAAAGCATTACCATTAGAAAATAGACCCTCTCACGATTCCGTGGATAGCTTATTTGTCAAAAACGGAGTTACGGTTCAAAAGTTATGGTCATTTGAAAATTTTGTCGCTATTGCATCGCAATGGGGAAATTGCGTCGCAACTTAAGTCACTGCAATTGAGTTGCGCCGCAACTATGTAGTTGCGCCGCAACTAGCCCAGATTCAGCAAAAATCTCATTGTTTAACCTCCAAAACTTAACCAAACACACCCCAAACGACCCCAAACCTTATGAACGACTTTTGTACCTCAAAATTCATCATTTTAAGACCATAATGATGCAATGAAATCATTGATTAATTCTTACTTAATTTGCATCACACAATTAAACATTCTAGGTCAACGAATCAACCAAAACACTAGTTTAAGACATCAATTGATCCTCTAATGACCTAGATCACTTATGGATCTGATTTCAAATGAATCAAGGGATTGGAATGACATGAAATCAAAGTAATAATACCTGTAGATTGCAAAAGGAATGCTAAAACTTGATCAAAACACCCTCAACTCCACCAAATAATGATAAACTTGATCAAAATGGTGCTATGGGGCTAAGGATCGGCTAGGGCTTGATAAAAAGGAAGAAGAAACTGATTTGTGAAGTTAATTAGGATCTAATAAACCCCTAATCTCGTTTTTAAGATTGGCCCTATACTACTCAATAAACACTTTGAACACCTCAAAAGGCATAAAACTACATCTTTAACACATTACTACATCAATCAATGAGACATTCAAGTCTCCCACATAAACTACGTTAATCACACATAAGCATTAAATCTTCCATAGACTTAACGGACACGTTATGTTGACTTAACGACTCAAGTCAACCGTTAATTAAAAAGTTTGGGATGTTACATTAATGTTTATTTTAATTTTATACTATATTACTTTTGTTATCGGATTTGATCATGTATTCATATTATTTTTGACTATCGTGCAGATTGAAGTTCAATTCAACACGAATAAAGATGTTACCAACCCATTCCGTGATGTTTTCATGGTTTCACAACATTCTAACCTCGCCAGCAGGTTGTTTTCTTGCATTTTTTTTATCTTCTTGAGTTCTTTATGAGTTTGAATTAAAGATCAAAGATGGACATGAATGGTGATAGTTTTCATTTTAGTATAGATAGCAGATGTATGTTAATTTTCTTGTGGCATGCTTCGTTTGAAAATCACCATTCATCTAAACATGTTTTACAAGTATCTTTCAATGTGTATATTTCTCATAAACAAATTACTTAATAAAACTACAAGCTGTTCTTTTTGTTGTTTCTAAAGTTGAGGCCTGGTGTTAATAAAACCACATTTTAATATGGTCCCATTGAACTTGTTTTATTCATTTTCGGTTAATCTTGTTTTGATGGTCCCAAGATTTTCAAATGTTTTCAATCTTGAAATTAATATGGTCCCAAGATTTTGAATCCTGTTACCTTCATGTGTATTGTTGTACTAGAAAAAGAGTGAAGATGGTGACTTGTGAGTCATAAGGCCAAAAAAGGACTTATCATTTTTTTTATCTTCTTTAGTTCTTTATGAGTTTGAATTAAAGATCAAAGATGGACATGAATGGTGATAGTTTTCATTTTAGTATAGATAGCATATGTATGTTAATTTTCTTGTGGCATGCTTCATTTGAAAATCACCATTCATCTAAACATGTTTTACAAGTATCTTTCAATGTGTATATTTCTCATAAACAAATTACTTAATAAAACTACAAGCTGTTCTTTTTGTTGTTTCTAAAGTTGAGGCCTGGTGTTAATAAAACCACATTTTAATATGGTCCCATTGAACTTGTTTCATTCATTTTCGGTTAATCTTGTTTTGACGGTCCCAATATTTTCAAATGTTTTCAATCTTGAAAATTAATATGGTCCCAAGATTTTGAATCCTGTTACCTTCATGTGTATTGTTGTACTAGAAAAAGAGTGAAGATGGTGACTTGTGAGTCATAAGGCCAAAAAAGGACTTATCATTTGGACAATAATTTGACTATACAGACTTAGTAGTTAGTACCTATGACAAACTTTGGAAGTTGGAAGACTTGGTGGACATATATTGGAACTATAGAGACTTTGGACCTATGTGGATGTAATGTATTAAACCTACAATATAGTGAGATTAAAATTAGTGATATTATAAGATATATTAGACCACAATAACAACAACATTTACATTTGAATTGGTTAGGATATAGATAATGTGTGAAACCACAAGAACATGGACATTTATATTTTGAATTGGCTAGGATATAGATAATGTGTGTATAGCTAATGAGATGCATATTCTATCTTAAGCATTTGTGTCTTTGTTGCATTATGGCAAGTATAGTGTTATAATGTTAGACATGCTTTTGAAATAAGGTAAAAGAAGGTAAAAACCTGGTTTACTTTGGGGAGGTGGATATCAACTCAGATGCTACTACTTTACAAAAAAACAATTAACTTACAACATGTCTTTGTTGCATTATGAGTGTTATGTCATTTTCAAGTGACTTACTTTGGTTGTATTATAATGTCAACAATTTACCCCTTTTTGATTGCAAGGAATCTGCTATGTGGGCTGACTCATTCCAGTAACACATATATAGTATAATGTCAACAATTTACCCTTATGTGCTATGTGGGCTGACTCATTTTGTTTTGTTTTTGAAAACAGGATACGTGGAGAAACCAAATATACTTGAAGGAGTAAACAAGATAAAGATAAAAGAACTAAAGAAGATAGATAGATAAAACAAGCTAAAAACCAAATTTACTTCAAGGAGGTCAAAATAAAGTCATTTACTATTTTTGGTAAAGATAATCCTCTATATAATAGTACTACTTAGGGTCAAAGTACTCATAAACCAAGTCTACTGTCAATTCTTCTATTAGTTCAAGGTAATTTTTTTACCATCTTTTATTTATTCATAAGTGTCTATGGTTCATGAATATGAGTAATGACTAATATACAGTTCTTTGTTGCTTCTTCATGCAGATTGAATTCATCAATTAGTAAAGATATTTAGTATTATCTCACTTTAACCTCTGTAAGTATAAATTCTCATCTTTAACTTTTCACTTTAAATATATTACATGTTTACAAACCACATGTTACTTTGATATATATATATCTATGTGTACTTTGGTTAGTTTGTGTATGGAAGTTGATAGTCTTTTTTTATTAATCTGAATACTTGCTTTCTTTTTCTTTTACTTTTTTGATTGATCTGTACTTATAAGCCATAAAAGAGTCATTTTTATTTCTTTTTGCTTACCTCTCTCTCTTGTGTCTCGATGTAGATTTGTTAAACACATATACATGGATGTGATTATTTGCTCCTTTTTTTATTACTTTTGCATATCCATCTTTACTTTATAAGTCATAAAAAAGAACCAACAACATTATAGTACATAACCTATAGAATTAATAAAAAATTACCTCATAACTTAATTGAAATGTTGTATAACACCAACAACTAAAAGATATAACAATACACCATCAACGTATATGTAACTAATGTCTTTTCTTTTTTAACATTTCTACTAACTTATTCTACTAAATTCTATGTATATATAAAATAACAGAATGTCTTTTTTCCTGGTATATATCACCTAATAAGTCTATATTCTCAGACCATGGGTGGTGGTTATCTTTCAACTTCAAACGCTTCATCAGTGACAAACTCTCCGTCTCCAACTTCAAACCCTCAATCAATGACTAACCCATGGTCTTATGATCCGAATCCTTTGACGGATGAAGAGCTGAATTGGGTATATGATTATACCTTTAATCAGTGTCTTCTTTCTATTGCTGTGTGTGTGTCACTACCATTTCCTTTTATGTCATTTTAATGGAATATATGATTATGATTATTATTAGATTTTCTATGCTTTGAAATCATATATAGTATATATTATTAGATGTCAACAATGTACTGCGGGTATTTTTCGGTATTGAATTGCATGAAAATCTCATGCCCTCTATTCTTTGGACCTTTTGACTTGATAACTTTCTAAATGTTCACTTTTAATTCAGTTATTTACTAATGTATAGTCTTAATTAAGCCCAGAAGTATACATATTTTTGGTGATAATCTAATGTGATTTTTTATGAGAATTATGGCAAATGGCATGAGTCGGTGTGGTTTATTGTGGCTACGAAATCGGGTGCAGTCGGCATGAGAGTTTTGGTCATGGTATTTAATGGGAATATTTACGAAATGTCAATTGTCTCTATAGATGTTCCTTATAGTGATATAGCCCTTTAATAAAAAGTTACATAACAGGTTGAGAGTTGAATAAACAGTTATTTACGGCTAATACATTTCATATACACACAAGATACATATGCAAACAAGCCTAATTGTGGCCTTTTTTTGTTGCATTTTGCAGAACGATTTTGTAGTCTGCGGGACATGGTACTGGGAACTCACAGAGAGAGAGAGAGAGAGAGAGAGAGAGAGAGAGAGAGAGAGAGAGAGAGAGAGAGAGAGGAAAGGGAGAGAGAGAGAGAGAGAGAGAGAGAGAGAGAGAGAGAGAGAGAGAGAGAGAGAGAGAGAGAGAGAGAGACAGAAGAGAGAGAGAGAGAGAGACAGAGAGAGAGAGAGAGAGAGAGAGAGAGAGAGAGAGAGAGAGAGAGAGAGAGACAGAGAGAGAGAGAGAGAGAGAGAGAGAGAGAGAGAGAGAGAGAGAGAGAGAGAGAGAGAGAGAGAGAGAGAGAGAGAGAGAGAGAGAGAGAGAGAGAGAGAGAGAGAGAGAGAGAGAGAGAGAGAGAGAGAGAGAGAGAGAGAGAGAGAGAGAGAGAGAGAGAGAGAGAGAGAGAGAGAGAGAGAGAGAGAGAGAGAGAGAGAGAGAGAGAGAGAGAGAGAGAGAGAGAGAGAGAGAGAGAGAGAGAGAGAGAGAGAGAGAGAGAGAGAGAGAGAGAGAGAGAGAGAGAGAGAGAGAGAGAGAGAGAGAGAGAGAGAGAGAGAGAGAGAGAGAGAGAGAGAGAGAGAGAGAGAGAGAGAGAGAGAGAGAGAGAGAGAGAGAGAGAGAGAGAGAGAGAGAGAGAGAGAGAGAGAGAGAGAGAGAGAGAGAGAGAGAGAGAGAGAGAGAGAGAGAGAGAGAGAGAGAGAGAGAGAGAGAGAGAGAGAGAGAGAGAGAGAGAGAGAGAGAGAGAGAGAGAGAGAGAGAGAGAGAGAGAGAGAGAGAGAGAGAGAGAGAGAGAGAGAGAGAGAGAGAGAGAGAGAGAGAGAGAGAGAGAGAGAGAGAGAGAGAGAGAGAGAGAGAGAGAGAGAGAGAGAGAGAGAGAGAGAGAGAGAGAGAGAGAGAGAGAGAGAGAGAGAGAGAGAGAGAGAGAGAGAGAGAGAGAGAGAGAGAGAGAGAGAGAGAGAGAGAGAGAGAGAGAGAGAGAGAGAGAGAGAGAGAGAGAGAGAGAGAGAGAGAGAGAGAGAGAGAGAGAGAGAGAGAGAGAGAGAGAGAGAGAGAGAGAGAGAGAGAGAGAGAGAGAGAGAGAGAGAGAGAGAGAGAGAGAGAGAGAGAGAGAGAGAGAGAGAGAGAGTGGATGCATATTAGGTAACACGTCTTGATGTAAATGTTAATTTGAAGTGGAGTTTTGATTAACCGGTAGGAATGTAAGGGGTTAAACCTGTACCTTGTATACATTAGGTAATGTCTCTAATAAGAGCTTGGATTTTTTCTTTTTAATATGGATCGATTAGTCGTGCAAGTGGTGAGTTTAGGCATTTGGTTCACTTCTATCTTTACTGGCAATGCATTTGGTTCACTTCTATCTTTACTATCGAAACTATCTATACTATATAAAGCACTTTGTTTCTTTACATTTTAGTCCAATCTTGAATTTTGTTGTCCTAAATCTTGATGAAATTAATGTGGTAATTTGTTAATATAATTTTTAGTTCAGTTAGGTGTTTTGTGGTTTTATATATAAAATTTTAAATTTTGCTGTCAATTGGAATTAATGTAGTTCAGTTAGGTGTTTTGTGTTGTCAATTGCAAGTAGCAGCACCAACACATTTGAAGTTCAGGAAAGCTACTTGTACAATGAACAACCAAAAACGGACCTTTCTATCTATGAACAGCTGCAATTCATCAATATGTGGGTGACCAAGAGTCATGTTGAGGTAGCTATGGTTGTGCTTGGAACTTTTGAAGAAGAAATAATCCTTTACATAGCCTGGCAATTTCAAGTTTTTTTTGTATATATACCCGTTGAATTGGTTTGTCCTTGTATTTTTTATAACCAAACTTTTCAAATTGTGGTCATTCATAAAGAATTGGGTTTCCAGTGAAGTTTTTTTGGCATCTGTTGTGCCAAGTCTTATACGATTTGTTTAATTTTTGCATCTAAAGTAAAGGCTATAAAAAAATGATACACAGTTAGATGCTACTTTGAAAATGTTAGTATTGTCGCAGAAAAAATTAAACAGTTAATAAATTATTACCGTTACGACATTTCACGCGCTTTGAACCGTCGCCGCTGCAACGCGCGGGTACTAGACTGGTGTGTATATAAGAGGCTTCCCAGTACCAGGATTCATCCCCAGAAAGACTAGTCTCAGTCAGCACCACATCAGCAAAAAACGCCCAAGGACTAATACCCCAAAAACATACCCAATGAAAAGGATTAGTCTTGGACCCACCTTTTATACCATTAATCCCTTGAACACCACATACACTCTTTATATTAGACTCGTCCCCGGAAGAACTAATCCCCCAAGAACAAGTTGCGGACGATTGGGGACTAGTGAGGGACTAATTGCATTGGGGAGCCTCTAAGAGCATTCACAGTGTCTTTCACTCATCCTCCAAGGACTAGTCCTTTTCAGCACCACATCAGCTCTACATCAGCCCAAGGACTAACCAAGGACTAATCCCCCAAAACACCCACAATGCCAGGACTAGTCTAGGACCCACCATTTATTTAATTTTAAACATTTAAAAATACAATATATATATATATATATATTTATATATATATATATATATAGGAGGGGTTATTTGAGAACCCATAAAAAAAAAGAACTCAAGAACCCCTCTCCACCTTGGATCAAAAAAAATGGATGGACCAGATTAAAAATAAAAAACCCCTCCCAACACTAGAGGGGTATTTTTGTCACTCCTTTTTTTTTCTCTCTTACTTTATTAAATTAATATAATTTTATCTAATTCACTAAAAAACTTTTATCTCACAAACCGTAAATCGTTAGACGAAAAGAAAAGCATGGGTAGTCTTAGAATTTCGTCCTCTTTAATTAGAGATCAACAACAACAACAACAACAACAAGGGTACCCAATCCCGGCATAAGCCGGGCTATGGGGGAGGTATGATGTAGACAGACCATACCTCTACCCAAAGGTAGAGAGGCTGCTTCCGGATCCACCGAAGTGGAAGGGACCTCCGGCCCGGGGTGAAAAAATAGGGTTAGATCCACCGAAGTGGAAGCTTAACCGGGATCCTCTCGATCTCAAACTCTCAATCTCAATCTCTCAATCACACTCCCAACCCCAATCTCGGATCTAGATTTGGATCTAGAGAGCCGTTGGGAGTTGGGGAGGAGAGAGGGCAGAGAGAAAGAAAGTTGTCCTCTTTAATTAGAGATGCGACTCGATATACTTTTGACGACTTTTTAAGTTTCGTTTTTTTCCCCATCACATTCATCTTACACATGTGTAAGTTATTATTCTTTGATGTCCTACACATGTGTAGGATGAACCTTTTAATGGTTTCCACTTGTCTTACACATGTGTAGGATGAACCTTTTAGTGATTTTCACTTGTCCTACAACTCACCAGTTCCAAGTCTTTCCTACACATGTGTAGGTCGTACTTACCCATGTGTAAGTTATAAACTTACCAGTTCTGGCTACCTATTTTGAACTTCATAAGTAACTTACCCATGTGTAGGTTGTACTTACCCATGGGCAGGTTATACAACTCACCAGTTCCAGGTGTTTCCTACACATGTGTAAGTTATAAACTTTCCAGTTCCGGCCAACTATTTTGAACTTCATAAGTAACTTACCCATGTGTAAGGTATACAACTTGTGCATTGAAAACTTAGACTTAAATTTACATTGAATTTCATTCAAGTAACAAAAGTAAATCAAGTAGCTAGAGTAAATCATCCAAATGCATTGCTAAACCTACACATCTTTAGGGTTTAGCATTTTGGGTTTTAGAATGCGTCATTCCCCTACCACATCCCGCTCTAGGGTTTAGGGTTTGAAAGTCGAGGGTTAGCCGAGCTTCAAACCCTAAACCCTAGAGTGGGAACCCTCATCCGTTTTAGGTTCTTAGGGTTTAGCATTTTGGGTTTAGATTTTTCAGGGTTTTTAGAATGTAGCTTCCCCCTCGGATTAGCAATTAAGCTTTAGGCTAACCCTACAACTTCAAACCCTAAACCCTAAAGCGTACCGTATACATCTGTCCCCCTACTACATCCCGCTCTAGGGTTTAGGGTTTGAAGGTCGAGGGTTAGCCTAACCCTCGGGCTTCAAACCCTAAACCCTAGAGTGGGAACCCTCATCCGTTTTAGGTTTTTAGGGTTTAGCATTTAGGGTTTAGATTTTCAAGGGTTTTTAGAATGTAGCTTCCCCCTCGGATTAGCAATTAAGCTTTAGGTAGCCTACCGAGAAGGGCGAAGCCCCCCCTGAACGGGCAACGCCCGTTCGACTAAGGCTACCGCCCGTACCGTATCCATCCGCCCTCTGAATTAAAATGTCGTCGAAAGTATATATTAAATGAACCTTTTAGTGGTTTCCACTTGTCCTACACATGTGTAGGATGAACCTTTTAGTGGTTTCTACTTGTCCTACACATGTGTAGGATGAACGTGATGGAAAAAAAAACGAAATTTAAAAAGTCTTCAAAAGTATATCGAGCCGCATCTCTAATGAAAGAGGACGAAATTTCAAGACTACCCATGCTTTTTTTTCCGTCTAACGATGTACGGTTTGTGAGATAAAAGTTTTCTAATGAATTAGATATTTTTACTAATTTAATAAGAGGAGAGAGAAAGAGAGAGGGGTGGACTTTTTCATAATGACAATCATGTCCTTCTTGATCTTGATGAATGGAGGGCTGAGATTGGTTCTCGCATTCTTTTTTTTTAGTGGTTCTCAAAATAACTCACCCCTATATATATATATTTAGGGTAATCATCAAATACATCTAATTTCTAAATGAGAACGAATAAGAACAGATCTTAGCCTTTAAAATATAAGATCGGTGGTTAAGAAATTTTGGAGGATTTTTTATTTATATTTAATAGGAAATTGGCAAAATTGGAATGAAAATATTGGAAGGCCCACCACATTATTTAAAACCGTCTCCACAATTCCAAAAATACATAATTAAATTCAGTCCCTTCCCTATACATATTTTTGTATGGACTCTCAACTTTTCTTTTGAGTTCTTGATCATCATCTTCGAAGCATTTTCTTTTGGCACAGGGTATCCCCACCAGAAAACAAAATCTCCAGATCTGTTTTATATTATATATCTATTTACTTCTCTTCTTTCTTCACACAATATTTCCCTCTCAACATCAAATTGTTTCCCCTTACTAGATCTTTAGGTGAAAACTCATACACACGAACGACATAATACATATAGAAAATATTATTTTAAATTAACCCCAACTTCTATCTCTTTTAATATGAAGTGGTTATGCTTGCCAAGACGGTGTGGATGATTATCTTTGGCGGCGGCGATGGATGTTTATGCTTAGTAGCGATGACACCATACAGTTTGACGATGGTGGTAGAAGGAGGCGGCGGTGTAGTGGCCGGGATTATTGTGGATGCATTTTCATTATATCTTTGTGGATGCATTTCCAATATATTTTTTGGATGCATAATGCTAACTTATAAATAAGGGTTAAGTATCCCGGAATGTAAGTAACTTTGCAACTTTTTCTATTGTGTGTATGCATCAAAAATTTTGAACATTGTATGTAAGTATCTCACTAAATTGAACGATTAATGTAAAAATGTATACGTGGCAACCATATGAGCTGCCCACGTAGAAGTTTTTGATTGGTCAACGTAAAAATTTTACATTAATTGTTCAATTTAGCGAGATACTTACATACAATGTACAAAATTTTTGATACTTACATACAATAAGAAAAGTTGCAAAGTTGCTTACACTCCAGGATACTAAACCCTTACAATAATATATTCTTTACATTGATATCAATTTTTTGTTTACTATACGCATTTGGCATCCGATTGGGGGGAAAATGGATGCACTTTTACAAAATGAGATGGATTATATTTATAAAAAAAATGGATGCAATTTCACAAAATGCGATGGATGCACTTTTACAAAATGAGATAGATGCACCTTTACATATATGATGGATGCACTGTTATATTTATAAAATTATTTCACAGATATTATAAAAATTGATATCAATGTAAAGAGCATAACAACATGAGTTTAATGATTAAATTTGTTTTGGTGAAAAAGTAGATGGTGTTTTGATATTATCGATCTAAAAAGTTGGGTGTAAAGTTTATGGAAGTTATGATAGTCTGGTACAAATAAATAAAAACATAACCTGAATTAAATTGAAAAAGAATGTCAACATAGAAATTTCCTATTATGTCCTTTGTTCTCACTATTCTTATTTTATTTTAAGGGTGTTCTCACCGGAGTGTTACCCTATATATTTAATTCTAATTATATTAACAATAAACAATAACAAAAACCATTCAATTAATTAAAAAAACATACTTCATTAATAAAAATTAAAAAATATATAAAAAAACTTAGAAAAAAAAATTACAACACACATTAAACAAGAAAATTTAAAAACAACACATATTAAAGTCCGGTACAGAATAATTATTAAAACAACATATTAAACCCATTAAAAAACCAACTAAACACCGTCGGGACCTCGGATGATGCCACCATACTCTGCCATCAGCTTCTTCTTCGCGTCTTTGATGAACCTCTTCTCCTCCTCGTCCAATTCGGTTGTCCCCATGAAAGAAAGTGCCGTATACATCGTCCGTTTCGTTTCTTCCTCGCGAATGAAAGCGAGGGACTCCTTCTGGGACTCCATAATCTCCTGTCGGGTGTTACAGTGCCTCTCAAGTCGGGCGGTAATGTCGGATGCTGATGACCGAGCTGAACCCGCATCGGAAGACACGGTATTGTAGCCATTGTTGATATTGGTAGTCGTTTGGTGATGGTATGTAGGGTGGATATTGTGGTGTGGATGGTGACGTGTGAGATACTTGAGATGGAGCCGACGAGTTGATGGGCGAGTTCTGGATTAGGGAAGTACACTTCTTGGGTCATGTAGTGAATATGGACGGAATCCATGTGGATCCATCTAAGATCGAAGCAATAAAGAAGTGGGAAGCCCCTAAGACTCCGACAGAAATCCGCCAGTTTCTTGGATTGGCTGGATATTACAGGAGATTTATCGAGAACTTCTCAAAGGTTGCTCAACCTTTGACGTTGTTGACTCAAAAGACCAAGGAATTTATTTGGCAGGATGCCCAAGAAAAGGCATTTCAAACGTTGAAAGACAAGTTATGTAATGCTCCTATTTTAGCGTTACCGAATGGAATTGAAAACTTTGTGGTATACTGTGACGCATCACATCAGGGCATGGGATGTGTACTTATGCAAGAAGGTAAGGTCATTGCTTACGCTTCAAGACAGCTCAAAATCCACGAAAAGAATTATACAACCCACGATCTCGAACTCGGAGCGGTTGTTTTTGCCTTAAAGATTTGGAGGCACTACTTGTATGGTACTAAGTGTACGGTATTCACAGATCACAAAAGTCTTCAGCATATATTCGATCAGAAAATGTTGAATATGCGACAAAGACGATGGGTAGAATTACTCAGTGATTATGATTGTGAACTCAAATATCATCCCGGTAAAGCAAATGTTGTTGCTGACGCGCTGAGTAGAAAGGATAGGATTTCACTATCTGTAATAACAAGAGCAAGTTCTTATCTTGGCTCGTCATTAAGGGATAAAGTTTTAGATGATCAAAACGAGGCCCTACAACCAGGGCGTATTGAGAAAGAAGCATTGTGGAATGCTGAACGTTTATTTGAATTGGATGGTGATGGGATCCGACATGTCAAGGGCAGAGTGTGGATTCCCAGGTATAATGGACTTAGAGAACTCTTGATGAACGAGAGTCATCGATCTAAGTATTCAATCCATCCTGGTGCTGACAAAATGTACCATGGATTAAAGGATTTTTATTGGTGGCCTGGTATGAAGAGAGATATCGCCACATATGTTTCAAAATGTTTAAATTGTTCAATAGTTAAGGCGGAGCACCAAAAGCCTTCTGGGCTGCTCCAGCAACCCCAAATTCCTAACTGGAAATGAGAACAGATCACTATGGACTTCATTACGAAGTTACCTCGAACCCTGAAAGGATACGATACTGTTTGGGTCATTGTTGATCGATTAACGAAGTCTGCGCACTTCATTCCCATACGGGAGAATTGGAAGATAAAGAAATTGTCTCAATTATATATTGAGAAGATCGTGTCACTTCATGGTGTTCCTGTGTCTATTATCTCTGATCGTGATGGTCGTTTCACTTCACAATCATGGAGATATTTTCAAGACGCTTTAGGCACTCAGTTGAATTTGAGTACGGCTTACCATCAACAAACGGACGGGCAAAGTGAGCGTACCATTCAGACTTTGGAAGACATGCTTCGGGCATGTGTTATTGATTTCAAAGGTAGTTGGGATACCTTTTTGCCGTTAGCTGAATTTTCATATAATAACAGCTATCACACTAGCATCAAATGTGCTCCTTATGAGGCTTTGTACGGACGAAAATGTAGATCGCCTGTTTGTTGGCTTGATGCTGGTGAGCGTCGTTTGTACAAATATGGACTGGTTCAGAAGACTACTGACCAGATTGTTGAAATTAGGGCACGGCTGAAGGCGGCTCAAGATCGCCAAAAGAGCTATGCAGATCGTAGAAGGAAACCACTTGAGTTTCAAGTGGGAGATAAAGTTATGTTGAAAGTGTCACCTTGGAAAGGCACTGCACGTTTTGGCGTGACAGGAAAACTCAGTCCTCGTTATATCGGACCATTTGAAATTGTTCAAAGAATTGGTTCCGTGGCATATAAGCTCGATTTACCCCAAGAGTTGGAACATGTTCATCCCACATTTCATATATCGAATCTTAAGAAATGTTTGACTGATGAAACATTGGTTGTACCTGTCGAAGAGTTGCAAGTGAATGACTTTCTTCAATTTATAGAGGAGCCTGTTGAAATTGTAGACCAACAGCTCAAACAACTTAGACGTAGCCGTATCAAGTTGGTCAAAGATCGTTGGAATTCAAAACACGGGCCCGACTCGACTTGGGAACGTGAGGATTATATGAGGGATAAGTATCCTCATCTTTTTACTAAGCAAGACTTGATTTCGGGACGAAATCCTTAGAAGTCGGGGATGCTGTGACAACTCGTAATTTATTAACGACAGGTTAGTCTTAATCTTGATCATTATTATAATTTCGTTTAATTTCGAGATTATGACGTGGAAATTATTAGACAATTGAACATTTGATATAGTTCAAATTAGACATATCCTGATGACGTAGACTATTAGCTATTTAGACGAATGCCGAGTCTTAAAATAACTTTAAATGAGATATTTAAAGGTTATGAATTATGCACAGTAATTAGACTGTCTAAACTTAATATTTTTAAAGTTTAGTTTGATAAAGTTTTATTAGCTTGTCTTAACTAAAATGAGACGAGGAAAATTACCTTTACTTTACATTTTTACCTTTTGGTCAAACGGTATTTAATCGTAAGCATTTTACCAAATTAGGGGTATTAAAAATACTCAAATGAGCTGGAAAATGAAATGAGAGGCAGGGAGTAAAACACCCCCCTTCCCTCCTTTCTTTCTTTTTGATCGACCCAAACACCACACACAAACACAAAACACACACAAATCACAAAAATCACACAAACTCTCCAATCTCTCTATCATATTATCATCAAGAATCTGATTTTGGCAAGAGAAGTAATCATCTTTTAGTTTCAAGAGTTTTATTATCATCTTCATCTTCATCTTTTAATTCAAGAACTTCATTTTGGTAAGTAATTCTTTTTGAAATTTAAACTTTGATTCTGGATTTGATTCAATGTAATAGGTTGTTTTAGTGTTGTTAGATTGGTTTAAAGGCTATGAATATGAAATGGGTCTTGTGGTTTAGTTGGATAAAGAAACTTGAATTTGATTTAGGTTTGGAAATCAAAAAGAGTTGGATTGTGAAACGGATAGGAAATGGGTTGTTTTTCCAGGTCTTTGAAACATGTTTTTAGTGGTATAACTGAAAGGAATTGAAATAGAAACGAGTTGGTTTGGCGAAAATGGTCGAAAAACTGCATTTTGCTCGTTCAGGTCATATATCGCGCCGCGATCCCTCCAGGTCGCGCCGCGAGGTAGTAGAAAATAGGCATCGCGTCGTGACCCTCCAGGTCTCGCGCCGCGATGTAGTGTAAAATGAGAATCGCGCCGCGAGTTTTCGGTCTGTTTGACATTTTTAGTTTTTGACAACTTGAACGTTTGAACTTGGTGAATATCGAATGGTACTTTAGACTACCTTATAATGACTATGTCATTGATATTACCAACTAAAGTTAACTAAAATGAAAGTTTAACACACATTCTCGGTTAAGGCATTCTAGGGTTTATAGCTAAGTAGTTCTACATAGGATACTTGTCGTGTGAGCTTTGATCCTCACTATTGGTAATCATATCATAAGTTTTGGATAACGTGGAGAATTGACTGTTGATTTTCTCGAGCTACTTTGCACCTTTTAGCACTTAGATCGCTAAGGTGAGTTTATGGTGCCCTTTTTCCTTTTACTTTGGGCCTGAAAAGCATGTGTTATTGTATACACGATTTGTTAAATAAATGATTGTTTTGTGAGTATGCCATGTGATTTGGATGCTTAGATCATTATGCCATGTGATTTGGATGCTTAGATCATTTGACTTAAATTTGCCATGTTGATGGTTGTCGAAAATGTGTATACGTGTCATTTATTAAATGTTGAATGAAATGACGTTGAATTGTCGTGTGATGGCTGATTAAGTGGTTTCCTTGTGTTTGAAAAACTAAAATGTTTCCCCTATTGGTTGTATTGTCGGATCTAGATATCTCGACTGTCTTTGTTGTGGTCCGCACCCCATTGTTGAAGGGAAATCCTGTGCGAGTATAGACATTGTTATGGTCCGCACCCCATTGTTGAAGGGAAATCCCGTGCGAGGCATATGCTGTCATCAGATCTAGATATACTGATTGACGTGATATAAGATTTGTCATATCTAGATATACTGACAATCTTGTATTAAGGTCGGATTTAGATATACCGGCTGTTGTGTTATAAAAGTGTTGTCAGATTTTGATATACTGACTGTCTGGTCTTTTATAACTATTATGTCATTGTGTTGTATCAATGACGATTAAACATTTGGTCAAACACACTGTAAACTCACCAACTATTTCGATAGTTGATCCTCTCAAATTTCATGCTTTTCAGGGAACCAATAGTAAGTATTGGAAGCGTATATGGCATATTATAAGCCATCTTTTGAACTTTGGACGTACAATTAGCGTCAGACCTCTGAGGACTATCGTATTATTAGTCCTAATTGTATTAGACTGTCCAAATGTTATTATCATATTTAGTGGGCCCATTTCCAATTGAAGATAGTTTGTATCCGTGTATTGGGGTCCACATCTGAACGATTATACTTGTAATAAACTCGTATTTGGATTAATGGATGTAATCTCTATTTACCTTCTGATTAGTACGCGATTATTTGTTAACCCTGTATTTCCGCTACAACGGGGTGTGACAATTAATGGTTTGATTATTACGGTCTTCTTGCTTAGTGCTCCCGACTACCTATAATTAATAAACGACCACTAGCAAGTTAACACTCACGTCATTAAGGTCATATCTCAGGCCTACGCACCTAAAAACATGACTCAAGACACGACATATGCATTGGAGGTTCAAATGTTACTTCATTTTAAACTTAGACTTTGTTGCGCCGCAACACCCCATGTTGCGCCGCAACTTAACCCTTCTGCCTTTCAGTTGCGCCGCAACTAGCCCGTTGCGACGCAGCCCAAACCTCCAGTTGCGCCGCAGCTTATACATTTTGGAATCCAGTTGCGCCACAACCCATTGCGAATCTGCACAACTTCGATTGATTTCACCCCCAAACCAGATCCAAACGATTCCAAATCAAATTCCAGACCTTAATACATCAAAATCCTTCATTTTATGAACATTCAAATGCAATAAACTTCTTCATTAACAACATGTGATTTGCATCATTAAAATAAACGTTATTTCGACATCAATTGATCCTCCAATGACCTAATTCCACTTTCTAATGATTCATACAATTAAAAAGACATAAAATCATTGATAATATACCTTTACAACCTGAAGATCACAATGAGGATGCAAAAGACTCGATCAAACACTCCTTAATCACACGATTCGAAGGGTTTTCGTCTAGGATTTAGTAGGGGATCAAAGGGAATGGCCAGGGCTTGAGAGGAGGACAATATTTCTGCAAATAATGATCTAATGACTCCTTCCAAGTCTCTAAACCCGTTTTTAACTTTCACACCAAGTCAAAATTGGTCCCTAAGCTTCATAATGTCATATTTTTAGCCCAAAACGCCTCTATGGACTATATACAACTCATTAAACACTTTGAACACTTCAAAAAGGCATTTAACTACTTCTTAACCACATTACTACATTAATCAATGAAACATTCAAGCCTCACACGTAACACATTAAAACCATATAAGCATACTCATACATCGAAGACTTAACGACACGTAGTGTTGACTTAACGACTCTAGTCAACCGTTAAATAAAAAGAGATTGGGATGTTACAATTACCTCCCCCTTAAGAGGATTTCGTCCCCAATCTCATCAGAAATGAACAACTCTGGATACTTCTCTTTCATCACGGACTCGGTTTCCCAAGTGAGACTTTCACCATGATTGTGCTTCCACTTGATCAACACAAGATCAATCATTTTCCTGCGTAGCTTCTTTTGCTTTCTTCCAAGTATAGCTATAGGCTCCTCAATCATTCTTTTACTTGGATCAATGCTCACATCTTCAATAGGAATCACACTAGTCTCTTCGGCTAAACATTTCCTCAAGTAGGATACATGAAATGTGCTGTGAATTCCATCCAATTCTGGAGGCAATTCCAGCTGATACGCCACATCCTTGATACGTTTTGCACTTTAATTGCTCCAATAAATCTTGGACTTAGCTTACCTTTCTTTCCAAAGCGAATGACTCCTTTCCATGGAGATACTTTCAGCATCACCATGTCACCAACTTCAAACTCAACCGGCCTTCTTTTCTTGTCAGCATATGTTTTCTGTCTCTCTCTTGCCACACGTAAAGCTTCTTTAACAATATTAACCTTCTCAGCTGAGATCTTATAATTTCAGGACCTGTAATTTACTTTTCACCGGGCTCCATCCAACAACTTGGAGTCCTACACCTTCTACCATACAACATTTCAAATGGCGGCATTCCAATGCCTGCATGGTAGCTATTATTGTAAGCAAACTCAATCAATTTCAAATGATCGTCCCATGATCCACCATACTCTAAAACACAAGCCCTCAACATATCCTCCAATGTTTGTATCGTCCTTTCACTTTGCCCATCAGTTTGAGGATGATAGGTTGTGCTCAAGTTCACTCTCGTACCAAGGGCTTGCTGAAGTCCCTTCCAAAAACTAGATACAAACCTCGTGTCTCGATCAAAAACAATAGATAAAGGAACTCCATGCTTTGAGACAACTTCATCTATGTACATCTTTGCCATCTTGGTCAATGGCACATCTTGGCGTGTTGCTAAGAAATGAGCACTCTTCGTCAATCTATCAACAATTACCCATACCATATCATTACCCTTTCGGGTTCTAGGTAACTTAGTCACAAAATCCATTGTTATATGATCCCATTTCCATTCGGGAATCTCCAATTGATGCAACATACCATATGGCTTTTTGTGATCTGCTTTAACGCGTGCACAAGTCAAACATTTTTCCAAAAAATGTGATACTTCTCCTTTAATGTTCGGCCACCAATAGATGGGCTTCAAATCTGCATACATCTTTGTATCACCTGGATGTACTGAATATCTCGACCTATGAGCTTTTTCAAGGATCAACTCACGGTTACCATCTAGCAATGGTACCCAAATCCGACCTTTATATGTCCGAAAACCACGGCTGTTCGTTTCCATCTCTAGTCTTTTCTTCTTTCCAATACTTTCCTTGTCGACATTATCTTTCAACAAGGCCTTAACTTGGGCTTCCTTGATGCGGTCAAGTAACCCAGACTTGGCTTGTACAACCATACTCATCAACCTACAAGAAAAATTCTGCACTTTCCTACTCAATGCATCCGCCACCACATTAGCTTTACCGAGATGATACTTGATTTCACAATCATAATCTTTCAAAAGTTCCATCCATCTTCTTTGTCTTACATTCATTTCCTTTTGTGAAAACACATATTGCAAACTTTTATGATCGGTGAATAAGGTACACTTAGTGCCATATAAGTAATGCCTCCATAGCTTCAATGCAAACACCACAGCAGCTAACTCAAGATCATGAGTCGGGTAGTTCTTTTCATGAGGCTTCAATTAACGTGAAGCATATGCAATAACTTTGTCCCTTTGCATAAGAACACAACCCAAACCCGAGATAGAAGCATCACTATAAACAACAAGATCATCGGTACCTTCGAGTAAGGCTAGGACATGAGCTTCACATAACTTTGTCTTTAGCGTTTGAAAGGCCTTTTCTTGAGCTTCAGTCCATACATACTTCACCCCTTTCTTTGTCAATTTTGTCATTGGTTTAGCTATTCGGGAGAAATCTTGAATAAACCTTCTATAATAGCCCACTAAGCCAAGAAAACTCTTGATTTCCGTGGGTGTCTTTGGCTGCTCCCATTTAGAGACAGCTTCAATCTTTGCGGGATCAACTTCAATACCTTCAGAAGAAATGACATGCCCGAGAAATTGAACTTCTCGAAGCCAGAATTCGCACTTTGAAAACTTTGCATACAACTTTTTTTCTCCCTAAGAACCTCAAGAACGACTCTTAAGTGCTCACGGTGCTCAGCTTCAGACTTTGAATAAATAAGAATATCGTCAATGAAGACAATCACGAAATGATCTAAGAATGGGCGACATACCCGATTCATTAAATCCTTAAAAGCGGCAGGAGCATTTGTCAACCCAAATGGCATGACATGGAACTCATAGTGCCCATAACGTGTACGAAAAGCTGTCTTGGCTACATCTTCCTTCTTGACTTTTAATTGATGATAGCCGGACCGCAAGTTGATCTTTGAGAAGTAAGAAGCACCATGAAGCTGATCAAAAAGATCATCAATGCGTGGGAGAGGATACTTATTCTTAACCGTTCGCTTATTAAGCTCACGGTAGTCTATGCACATACGCATAGAACCATCTTTCTTTTTGACAAAGAGAACAGAAGCTCCCCATGGCAAGGAACTAGGACGTATGAAACCCTTGTCAAGTAGCTCTTGGAGCTGAGACATAAGCTCTTTCATTTCTGTTGGAGCTAAACGATATGGTGCCTTTGCAACAGGAGTAGCACCAGGTACAAGATCAATCTGAAATGTGACCTCACGGTCGGGAGGAATACCGGGAAGATCATCGCGAAACACGTCAGAGAATTCAGAAACTACATCAACATGTGCAATGGAAGACTTCTCCTTTCGTACATCAATAACATAAGCAAGGAAATGGTTCTTATTCTGTCGTATACACTTGAGAGCCTTCATCAAATTGATGATCTTTATGCTCCCTTTCTTCTTGTCTCCATAGACCGAAATGACTTTACCATCCGGAGTAGGAAACCTAACTATCTTTTGAGAACATAGTATAATAGCACCATTTTGAGACAACCAATTCATACCTATCACTATATCGAACCCAGCAAGTGCAGTAGGCAATAATTGGACCGGAAAGGAGCGACCCTCTATCTCAATGGAACAATCATCATAACCTTCTTGAATGTCACTAATAGTACCGTTAGCAATTTCTACTTCTATAGAACAATCCAGGGGAGTAGTGACCCTATCAAGCTTAGGAGCAAACAAAGTAGACACAAAAGACCTATTTGCACCCGAATCAAAAAGAACAGAAGCAGGTTTTGAGTTAACAAGAAATGTACCGCTTACTACCTCATCATTTTCCTTGGCAGCTTCAATTGTCATCTGAAAGGCTCGAGCTTTAGGCTTTTGGGCAGCCGTCTTCTTTCCATCATCTTTTCCTTGCGGGCAATCCTTGATGAAATGACCGGTTTGGTGACACCGGTAACACTTTGGCTTGTCTTTGCACTCTGCGGCAGGATAACCCGTACCACCACAAGTATCACACCTTTGAGTCTTATCCGAACATGGACCCGAATGAGGTGCTTTACAAATACCACACCAATTCTTCGGCTTTGCATTGCTGCTGCCCCCACTCCTTGAAAATGAACCTTTCTTGAACTTTCTATTTGATCCATTCGATCCATCATGCTTCCTTTTAGAATCAGATTTCTTGTCATCATTCGCCTTCACAGTAGCTTTCTCAGTCTTGAAATCATCATCCAGCTTCTTAGATTTTTTGATAGCACCTGCAAGAGTAGCATGTTGCCTGCAGATACCTCGATAGCTAGCTGGAACTCCATCTACATAAGCAACAACTTTATCTTCTTCATTAGGAACCAAATGTTCCACAAACTTTATCTTTGACATGAATGAACGAGCATATTCAGCCATGCCTCCAACATCATCTTTAAGGGCACGAAATTCCTTCTCAAGTAATCTCTTCTCGCGTGTACCAACATACTCTTCCATGAACTTTTCTTTAAACTGATCCCAAGTTAAAGCGGATCTCACAGCAGGGGTCATAGAAACAGTAGTGCCCCTCCACCAATCACGTGCACTTACTTTCAACATTCTAGTGGCACACAACACCTTCTTATCTTCAGGGCAATCACATGAAGCAAAGACAACTTCGATATCCTCAAGCCATTCCATACAACCCACTGCATCCATTGTGCCATCAAAATCCTTGGCACCACATCTTTTGAAACTTTCAAACTTGAATTCCTTAGGTCGAGGAACGTAACCAATAGGAATCACATTACCTCTTGCATTAACATTTTCAGCATGAACAACAACCCGATCATCCACTGGTTCATCCTGTGTCCCTTGAATAGAAGGCTCAACACGGTTAGAGCGGTTGGAAGCCATGTGCTCTTCCCCATGTGAGTTCACTTCTCTTTCAGCCCTCACTTGAGCAAGTTCTTGCTCAGTTCTTAGTAGTTGAGCTCGCATAGCCCTTATTTCTTCAAACATTTGAGCTTGAGTCGGAACCTGCTCAATAACCGGGTTTGCTCGATCAACTTCGGACCTAGTTGGTTGTTCACCGAGATAAGGCCTTCGAATAGGCGGTTGGTTACCCGGATTTCCAGCCCCATTTTGGTTAGTAGGAGCGTTACTAGCGACAGCTCCATCACGTTGGCTGTTACCTCGAGTGTTAACCATTTTGTCTACAACATAACGACGGTGATTAGGGACGAACTAAGCGAGAACAAAAGAGAGGTTATGGCTTAGTTCATTATCATAAACATATCTAAACATAAAAAAAAGCCTCTAACCTACACTCTCACTCATCCCAACCCGTCCTATAGACATTTCTTCATAAGGCTAAAGCTTTACTACTTAAGCCTATCATTTCTCATACGGTTTAAGTCCAAAATCCTATGGTCTTGGTTGAATTTTGGTTCACTTAAACCATTGCTCTAATACCAACATGTAACACCCGTCGTTTAAAAACCTGGATTTTCAAAAAACTTTGCCAAACGGCGTTTAAAATGTAGCGGAAAAAGATCACTTTAAAACTGCCCCATCCATAACCGGATGGTACCTTTATAAAATGGTGTTACTAGCGTGCATCATCAAAACAATATAAATGAAATCCAAGTTATGGCACCAACATAAATGCCATCATATTACATGTTCATAAATCATAAATGAAGTATAGCCAAAACATAAGGCCAAGGGAAGTCTAAGCATTAAACAACTATGCTAGTCTTTTTTATTACTTCTACCCATCTCACCAAGCTATTCCTTTCCTAGCTTAAGCTTGATTATCCTGAAGGCACAACATTTTCAAAGAACAAGTGTTAGCTAATAAAATTAGCTAAGTAAGATAACACATATTTGAAAACATTTGCCAATTCATAGTATATTAACAAAATCATCTTTTAATGTTAATATCACATACAATCATGACATATCATAACACAACACATTAGGATCATCGTATTCCTAATTGTGCCTAACTTTACTTTCTTTATCTTTCTTTCTTTTCTTTCTTTACTTTGTTTCTTTGCCCAGACGTAGGCTAAGTGACTTACGCCACTTACTTTGGGATGTGGGGTTGTGTGTAGGCGGTCATAAGACCTTATATGGGATCCTCACACCCGACTTGATGGGTTGACCTTACGGGGTCCATCGTCGTCGTTAAGGAAAGACAATGTCAATCCAACTGAATAAACCGTTTATGCCTTTACGCATTGGTGGTTAGTTACTCCACCCGGAATACTCAAACATAACTATGCCACGGGAGGTATCATGATTCCCAACCACGTGACCACGTACGCACCAGCCCCGATGAGCTAGCACGGGTTAAGCTTAACACAAGACTTTACTTATTGCTCGAGACTTTAATCTTTATATTAGTTTAGGTTACACTTTCACCTAAGCTAATCACATATCGTCTTTTACTTTAGGGGCCTTAATGTGCACGTGGCATGGCAATCCTAATCATAGTCTAGTGACTAGGTGTTCAAGCCATGCATGCATACATACATCATACACATTTCATATTTTCATGATCACATGACATAAACATTTCATCATTACATAACATGTAAACTTACCTCACACCTTTGCAACCTGCACAAGTGTGTCATACATCATAAAGGGTAAGTATAATATCCCTTAGCAACCTCCCATAGTCACCCATAAACATAAAATGTACCATCAGGTGACAAAAGATGTTATCTTACCTCGATACAGCTTACCAACCAGTTTCAAGTATCTTAGAGTGCTTGCTTAGTGCTCCCGACTACATATAATTAATAAACGGCCACTAGCAAGTTAACACTCACGTGATTAAGGTCATATCTCAGGCCTACGCACCTAAAAACATGACTCAAGACACGACATATGCATTGGAGGTTCAAATGTTACTTCATTTTAAACTTAGACTTTGTTGCGCCGCAACACCCCATGTTGCGCCGCAACTTAACCCTTCTGCCTTTCAGTTGCGCCGCAACTAGCCCGTTGCACCGCAGTCCAAACCTCCAGTTGCGCCGCAACATGCCATGTTGCGCCGCAACTTATACATTCTGGAATCCAGTTGCGCCGCAACCCATTGCGAATCTGCACAACTTCGATCGATTTCACCCCCAAACCAGATCCAAACGATTCCAAATCAAATTCCAGACCTTAATACATCAAAATCCTTCATTTTATGAACATTCAAATGCAATAAACTTCTTCATTAACAACATGTGATTTGCATCATTAAAATAAACATTATTTCGACATCAATTGATCCTCCAATGACCTAATTCCACTTTCTAATGATTCATACAATTAAAAAGACATAAAATCATTGATAATATACCTTTACAACCTGAAGATCATAATGAGGATGCAAAAGACTCGATCAAACACTCCTTAATCACACGATTCGAAGGGTTTTCGTCTAGGATTTAGTAGGGGATCAAAGGGAATGGCCAGGGCTTGAGAGGAGGACAATATTTCTACAAATAATGATCTAATGACTCCTTCCAAGTCTCTAAACCCATTTTTAACTTTCACACCAAGTCAAAATTGGTCCCTAAGCCTCATAATGTCATATTTTTAGCCCAAAACACATCTATGGACTATATACAACTCATTAAACACTTTGAACACTTTAAAAAGGCATTTAACTACTTCTTAACCACATTACTACATCAATCAATGAAACATTCAAGCCTCACACGTAACACACTAAAACCATATAAGCATACTCATACATCGAAGACTTAACGACACGTAGTGTTGACTTAACGACTCTAGTCAACCGTTAAATAAAAAGAGATTGGGATGTTACAACCTATTCCTGAGCTAAGGGAACAGGTGTCTCAGTTAATACCTCTGTAGAAGGACCCCCTTGGATCACAGAGGAGGGAGTCGAAGGAGGAGCAAGAGCAACAGATTTGAAGACAAGGCTGGACAATGCAGGCTGCCTGTCAATCAATTGCTTGAAAGACATCTCTGCCAATAAAGATATCTCAAATTAGTACCTAATAGCATATTACAAGCAAAGAAGAAGACAGAAAGGGGACAACAGCAACCTACCCTGACCATCACACTCAATAGAGAAATCCTCCTCACCATGTTCCCAAAACGAAGCAACATGGGACTTAAACAATACAGCCTCTGGGTATATACACAGCTTAATACCATAAGAAGACAGGCGATCAACATCAACCTGCCTCACACCAAAAACACTGGGAACACCTATGGGTTTATACTTCAACCTACTTCTATCCAATAAACCGACACGCCCAGGAGGTATCAAAGAATGGCTAACAAAAACAAACGTATCCTTCCAATCCCTAACCTCTATACCACTAGCAACAAACAACTCACAATCCCCATTCTTCGAGACAGTAACCCAATCACCAGATTCCTTAAGTTTATAAAAAAGGTTAAACAATGCTACCGATGGTTCAATAAGATTAGCACAGCAAAGGACTTGGAAAGCAATTATTTTTGCGATTCCAGTCGGATGAACAGTAGAGATGTGGCATTGGTAATAATCCAAGACGGCGAGAAGGAAGGAGGACAGCGAAATCCTAAGATTGCTAAGGGTGAAAGATTTAACATACAATCCAACAAAATCAGCAGGAGGATCGCAGATGGAATGGCCTCTTTCCGGACACCGAATTAAATAAGGGTTTCGCAAGAAGAATGTAGAAACGAAGTTCTGATAAGCAGAACGACTAAATACATTGGTTATGCTGCCTATTCCTCTCTTTGACATTGTAAGGGAATAAACGATAAAGAAGGATGAAGAAGGTTACCTGATGAAGATCGATGACAGAGCAAGCGAAGAAAGAATTTTTCAGTGTAAAATACAATGAAAAGGCAAATACCCCTTTTTGTGGTAATAAGTAGGTATTTATATGGGTAATACTCACGGGTAACTACCCAGTGATAAGTTGCACCGGGTTCCGCGCCAACAAGTTGCCACCAAGGGTTAAGCCGTCATTATGACCCTGTTATGCGAGACTTTAATGCCGTTTATATGATTGATTAAGCTGATACGATGGGCAAGTTGCGTCACGGAGTAACGAAGCAACGGAGCACATTTTCGGAGTCTAACTGGACATCCTGAAGACAACCTCTCCAGTTAGACTGGGGGCTTGATGATATACCCTATACGGAGCTCTAGCTCCGTATCCGAAGTAGAAGCAGAGGCACCTTCGTACAGGTAAGATTACTTATCCATATACCCAAAACGGAGCTTAACCTCCGTTCAGCACAATTATTCCGGAGCTCTCAAGGTAATAAATACCCAGCTCCAAAAGATCGGATATAGATTCTTTCCATGATTATCCGAGCAAAACAATATACTTAAGGTCCGATTACCTCGGACACGGCTCGCTAAGAGATCATCTCAAATCTCCTCAAGAAAGAAATAAGATATTCTTAAAAGAGGAAGAGATTTACCCTAATTCTCTTACCTCCTCTCCAAGTTTCTACCCTCTATATAAAGAGGAAGACATCATACGGCATCATCATCTTTTTGCCCTCTAAAAACACACACAACCTATATACCACGCCGACTCTCAAAAGTCCGGCACAATACACAACAATCATAGGTGTAAAGCGGCCGTGGCCCTATTACCGTAGGGAATCGCCTACAAATCATCATCAACACCTTAAATCCATTACTCAAACCTCCGGTTGAGCCATAGTGCGATTATTTGATCAAACACTAATAATATAAGCAATGTATCACACAATGAATCTCGTAGAAACGCCACAAATATATAGGCAATATGGGTGTGATACAGTCAAGGAATGTATAAGAACGGGTTTAAAAAGACCGACTCACCTTTAGAGGAGAAAACTGCCGGTTTATGAGTCCTTGTATAGGTACTTGAAAAGTTTTCCAAATGTGAATACTATCTTGCGGTATCCATTGTCATAGAGCTTCAACGCTTCATAGTCCACAGTCACTTATACTGGCAATGTGAATCTTGAAAGCAGCCCCAACAGCAGCAACCTACAACTAAACAACATCATTAGTTGGAAACCAACAATAAAAAATTATAACAATATTAATATAACGACATTATTATACATTACTCGATGAAATTGTCATATTCAATAGACTTGTTCTTGCCACCAGACTTGTCATACTTGGAAACCAGCAAAATCCAAAATGACAAGTGAAACTGCAAAACCGAGGCTCATAAGTGCCTCTCTTTCTATGTAATCAAACTTGTCACTGCCATCTCTATCAAATTTCTCAAAGTTTAACTGAAAAAGACAGATGAGATCCATATTCATTGTTTGTCAAAAACATGATCATCTTACAATATCAGAAGGATAATAGACAAAGAAACTACCCTGTAGGATGTAAAAAAACTGAGTAAATTTCTTGCGCCCCGATATCGTCATAATATTTTTTTATAAGCACATTAATGTACATACTAAAATTAAATCTAAAAACTACCCATCACCAGAAAATTAGATAGCACATTAATGTACATACTCAAACAAAATTCAAAAATTCAACTCATATATACTTTAACATCATCTGCTAATAAACTTAGTACACTATAAATGGCACCTATATTTAACCATATATTTGTTGGCTTGGTACACTATAAAAAATCCCGCCCTATAACAAATCTTACCCTACCAAATCACTATCCGTACGCTCTTTCCTTCAACATGAAATTCGGAAAAAAAAAAAAACTAAAAACTGAAAACGACATTTGGCTATGCTAAAAACCCCAGCAGCAGACACGTCATCAAAATTTTCACATCAACCAGTTTTATTTCGCATCAAAAGCTAAGCAAACTTAGAAGGAAAAAAGACAACAGTAAAGGATGCCACTTTTACCGTTTAGATGAAAATTGCATTTGTACATACCTTAATCATCATGTAAAACTTCTCTATACACGACATTTGAAGTGTAGACAACAGGAGGAACAACATTGACAGGAACGGAAGGGAAACATCACCTGCATTGGGGTTCAAGGTAGAGCCATAGTGAGACATAGTTTATCGTTCATATATTGTACAAAATATCTTGAACTATATTAACAACAAAGTCTACATGATTATCAGCAAATAAACGCATAGGTGCTGTAGTAGTTGGTATATAGCAGTAGAGGAAATGTGTGAACAACTCAAGATATGATTTCGAAGCAAAAAAAGCTTTCAAAAAACGTAATCAAACATATTATGACTTCTATGAGTATGCCCTCTAAAGACGTATAAAACTCTGAGTAGAGTCGTAGACATGTAGCCATGAATCCTTTAGTCAATCTTAGATGTTAAAAGTCTCTTCCTTCAAGCAACTTCAATATAAACAGATTATACCTTTTGGTAGTCAAGGAGTTTTATGGTTACTTGAAGTCTTTTAGAGTATTGTGTAAACTTCTAAACATCGAAAAGTAACATTAAGTGTCATATATACCACACGGCTATACATATGACCATACAAAAAAATGAGTTTATGTAGAATTCGACCATTTAAAAATAAGGAACCACTCTTACGGTCAAAGTTGAAGTATTTACCGATGATAAATGATTAACAACACAACCATTAGGCTCATTTGCGTAATTACACTCTTAAGAAAATAACAGAACAATATGAAGAATGCACTAGCTTCGTATTAATCAAACCTAATCTATTACAAAATATCCTCACTACAATAACACACACACTCAAAATTTATAGAATAAGAACAGATCAAAGATGGAGAAGACAAGAGAGAAAGATATTTTCTCTCAAACAATACAATACGAATAATATGAAAAACTAACTCTCAAACCCTAATCTCTAGCTATTTATATAAAGCTAAATATTACAAATAAGCTCATGCACTTCTTCTTCTTGTCACAACCTGCATAAAGAAATAGAAAATACAGAAACTAACCTCACCTTTCTTACCTTATGACAAAGAAGGTCCTTAAGCTTTCCTACACTTGATAAACAGATTTTAAAGTATAAAATCTTAATTAATCATGATTGAATTACTTATTTTAACATCCCTCCTTAATTCAATTATGAAAACACATTGAAAAGTTTGAGTTTATCACATAAAAACTTATGTTGTGCATTGGACAAACTCTTGTTAAAAATGTCTGCTGTATTATCCTCAGACTGAACTTTAACTATATCAATAACCTTCTTGTTCAGTTTTTCTCTTACAAAATGTAAGTCCAATTCAAAATTTTTTGTTCTATCATGCATCACAGGATTAGCAGCTATTTGAATTGCAGACTTATTATCACAATACACAACAGCAGGCAGCAATGAATTAATGCCCAGATCAACCAGAATTTTTACAAGCCACATAATTTCACATGTAACAATACCCATGGCTCTGTATTCAGCCTCAGTAGATGATCTAGAAATAGTAGACTGTTTTTTACTTTTCCAAGATAAAAGATTATTTCCCAGAAATACACTGTAACCAGTGACAGACTTTCTGGAAGTAGTACATTTACCCCAATCAGAATCAACATAAGCATATAGGTTCAATTTATCACTTTTTGTGAAAATCAAACCTTTACCAGGAGACAATTTCAAGTATCTAAGAAGTCTCATTGCAATTTTAAAATGTGAAACCAAAGGAGCATGCATAAATTAAGACAAGCATTGAACTGCATATGATATGTCTGGTCTAGTCATAGTAAGATAAATAAGCTTTCCAATAAGCTTTTGATACTCAGTGACATTAGTTAACAACTCATCAGAATCTTTCTTTGTTTTTACACTTGAAATCACAACATTAGTTTCAAGAGGTGTTAAAATAGGTTTGCAACCAAGTAGACCATAATCAGAAAGTAATTCAAGACAGTATTTCCTTTGAGACAAACACAACCCTTGATCACAGTTTATGACCTCAAGACCTAAAAAATACTTTAAGTTTCCAAGATCCTTAATAAGAAACTTTGACTTCAAAAATTCTTTCAATTTAAGCACCTCATCAACCTTATTACCAGTTATGACTATATCATCCACATATACCAACAATATAACAATATTACCAGACCAAGACTTTATAAACAAAGAATAATCATTCAAACTTTGTGTAAAACCAAATTCAAACAAAGCAGAACTTAATTTCTCATTCCATTTCCTAGGAGCTTGTTTTAAACCATATAAAGATTTAACCAACTTGCATACTTTATTTGGTGAATCAGTGTAATAACCTTCAGGTAAATCCATATAAACATCTTCTTCTAACTCACCATATAAAAAAGCATTATTTATATCAAGTTGAAACAACTTCCAATCAAACTGAACAGCTAAACTCAATACACACCTAACAGTAGCCATTTTAACAACAGGAGAGAAAGTTTCATTAAAATCTATACCTTCTCTTTGATTATACCCTTTAGCTACAAGTCTAGCTTTAAACCTTTCAATTTCACCAGTTGATTTATACTTAACTTTATAAACCCACTTACAACCAATTGGTTCTCTTCCTTCAGGAAGATCAGTAATAACCCATGTGTTATTCCTATGTAATGCTTCCATTTCTAAATTCATTGCTTCAACCCAATTAGAATCTATAACAACTTGTTTATAAGACTTAGGTTCATCAATTTTATTCAAACTAGACACAAAACATAGACATTCACTATTCAACTTTGAATAGTTAACAACTTTATCAAGACCATACTTTACTTTACCTTCAACAACAAAGTCTTTAAGTTTAACAGATAGACTCTTATTTCTAGCAGACTTTCTAACAATTTGAGACTCAACAGTTTCTAAATTATGACCAGAACCCTCAGAACTGTCTTCACCATTGTGATTATCATCACTAGAAGAATCAGTTTGATCACCATCCTCAGATGTTGCAGAACTGGCACCACCACTTGGATTCACATGTGAACCGTCAAGGGCACCACCCAGACTACCCTCATCCTCAGGATCCTTTCTCCCTTCATCATTGGGAATTTTATAATGTATGGGTGTATCAAAAAAATTTAAGTGGTTTAAAGTATTCTCTTTAAAAACATTTTCATTTTCTTTTACTTTAAAAGTTTTCTGTTTGAATGGATATATTTCTTCAAAATATTTAACATCTCTTGAGTAAAACAAAGATTTGTTTTCAAGATTAAACAACTCATAAGCCTTTTTTGAACTTGAATAACCAACTAAAACACATTTATCAGATCTACTACTAAATTTATCACAGTTATTTAACACATTTGCAAAACATAAACACCCAAAACACTTTAAGTGGGAGAAATTTGGTTCTTTATTATAAACTAACTCAAAAGGACATTTTCCTTTTAGCACAGAAGTTGGAAGCCTGTTAATCAAATAACATGCAGTTTGTAAGTCCCAACTCAATAGATGGTACTACCTGAAGACACCTCTATGTCGATGGTGGAGTTACTTTGCAATATAAGCGCTGAACTGGAGATGACCAGTTACAGGAGTATATACCAAGTTCTAGATAGATTACTTATTTAAGTGACAATAAGTAAAGAACAATGCAATAATATAAAATACTTGTAAAGTAAATTGGTGAGACAATATGTAATTTTCAAGTGTAATTTATTTATTAACTTTAAATAAATTACAAGGTTGTTGCGGAACCAAGATAATACAAAGTATGTAAATATCCTAACAACCTATGAACTACAATTGATCTACACTTGGAATTTCTCTAAACAATCGAAACACTTAAAGTTGTGAAATGTTCCTTTTAGCGATTGAGAGAATATTGCACAAGTTCACCAAGAATATTGCAGGTTTGCAAAGTATGTGTTGTGTGTTGTGTTATTCTTGTTGTGCAATGACTTGTATTTATAGGCAAAGTTGACATTGGGATGTCAACTTTGGCCGTACAAATATGGTTGAGAACATTTAAGGAATAACATTTAATTCCTTAAAATGCTGTGTAAAGTTGCAGTATAAAGCAACTTTACTCAACCAGCTTTATGTACCTTTTTGTACTTTACATAGATAAATCCTTTTATCCGTGTAATAGCACATAAAGCATAAAGTCAATTCCTCGTAATCAGTGTAAAGCTTTGTAAGAGCTTTCCACTAATGGTCTCCAGTTTGTAACTGACTAGAATGTCAACTGGGCTTTCGCTGCCATTGTCATTCTCTATCTTCCACTTGTTGTCTTCGACTTCAACTGGAATGATTCTTCAACTGGTCAGTTCTCAACTGGAGGAAGTCTTCAGTTGCGTTAACTGTACGTTGCAACTGGACTTCAATATATTTCGGACAAATCTTCTTAGTCTCCAGGTGCAACTGGAGACTGGCCAGTTTCACCGAAACTGGTCCTAACAAATTCCCCCTATTTGTCCTGAAATATTGCCAAGTCTTTTTCATATCTTGTATCTGTACAAGTGTGAACTGGAGAGACTTGTTCGATTAAATCTATCTAAGTTTTCAAGGCATTTTTATAGATCAATAAATGCCTTGGGTTTTTCTTTTGAGTCAGTTAGATCTAATCTATTATCTATCTTGTGGTTACAAACTGGTAACTTCATTTATACAGAGAAATGAAATATACACAAGTTACAGAATGTAAACAAAATTACAAGCAGATAAACTGAAAGGAAAATTTAAGATGGCCCTTCACCAATTCTCCTTTTCTTTGTCACTGAAGAGATAGGCTGAGAGTCTTCAGGATCAATATTCAACTTAAGCTCCAGATTTTCTTTGTGTTGAATCTTGCCCTTCAAGAAGTTAACCCAAGCTTTCTCAAACCTATTCTTTTGTGCCTTTGCTTCTAAAAAGTTTACCATTTCCACCCATTCCGAGAACCCATATTGCATTGCACCAGGATTGTCAGTTCTAACCAGTGGCCCTCTAGCATAACTGAGTATGATTAGATACCTGGGTGCTCAAATTATCAATGCTGCCTCTCAACTGGTTGATCTCATTAGTGAGTGGGGCCAGATCAACCTGAGGAGTGGCCAGCTTGGTGATCTCAGCTATCACCTTTTCAATCAACTGTGTATCTCTAGCACCCAGCGTATCATCAATTTTCTGACCAACTGAAACCATCAACTGCTGCCCAAGCTCAGTCACATTCAACCCAGGCTTTTCAACTAACTCTTTCACCTGCTTTTCAATCTCCCTTAAGTCAAGTTCAGATCTTCTGACAGTGTTATCTAGCAAATTGGAGATTGAGGTTGTGACATTGGACTGAGTGAGGTCGAAGGCCTCGTTTAGTGAAGTTGCCAGATTGTTGCAGCCTCCGACCAGCTCATTGAGCTTCTTTAACACCAAGTCTTCATTATTTGAAAACTTGTTAATCCCTAGATCAACCACCTTAATATTGGTCAGATGATCCTTGTGGTATCTGGAGAAGGACTTGGTGTTTTTGTCAAGTGTCTTTTGAATATCCTCTACCCTGGTAAGAAGGTTTTGGATATCGGCTTGAACAGACACAACTTGACTGTCCAGTGACGTAGGAGAAGGTGTCACTGGACCAGCAGCAGTTACTACTGGAGTAACTGGAGGAGGCAAATTAAGGGAAGCCTCCCCAGTTGACGTCGCAGCAGTCAAGGAAGTAATAATAGGAGTGGTAGAAGAAGAAGGGACTGAAGTAACAATGTGTTGTTCATGCTGAGAATGCTCAGGTGTGAACAACGACGGCGGTAGGGGTGGCATTTCTCAAAGGAGTGAGAACTGCCCAGAAGGTGATGGTGTCATACGTCCGTTTCCATACATATAGTTATATGTTGGGAATGGTATTTCAGTAGGCTCATTTACTTAGGATGGTAAAAGTGAAATTGAAGCATCTGGAGGCGAGACTTGAGATGAAGGGTTTTGATCTTGTACAGAAGAATCAAGAATCTCCAAGTCTGATGCAGTACCTTCTGAATCCGAAGATTCAATAAGGATTTCCTCGTCATTAACATCCATGTCCAGATCCATGAATGTAACTGAGGGCTGACCAGATGGGTTAGTCTCCAGATGACCTTCTCCAGTTTCCTGGAAGGTTGCATCTGTTGGAGGATCAATTACCAAGGTAACGTCACCAGGGATAGAGGTCACTGGGGTTGCCTCAGTTATAATTGCTCTATCCACAATCATAACATCATCAGCCGTAGAGTTGGGAACCTCAGTCTCCAGCAGTGACTGGCCAGAGACGTCGTCAGTTCGTGCAATAGAAGTGTCAGAACATAGGCCGTGGACACTTTGTGCTGACTCAAACTCTAATCTGGGTTGGGGTAGCCCAGTTTCATCTTCACCACCCTCTCCTACAGAAATTGAGAGGGTGGCTGCTTGCGGTTGTCCCGTTTGACTATCTCCAGGTTCCTGTTGGGAGGAAACTGGAGGGCTGGTCAGGTTTCTATTGTCAGTGGCAAGTGCTGTTAAGTCCTAATGCGACGTGTTCTTGTTGCCTTTGGAACACCTGAAAGACCTGTTGGGAGGTCTCCAGGGTAAATGGTTGTGGGGACAGACACGCTGGAGCTGGAGGGGTTAGACTGTTGCCCGGGTTCGGCAATGGTCACAATTCTAGCAGACGAACTGGTGGGTCCCTCATTATTTTGAGGCCCGCCCAGTTGTCTTTCCGACTCACCTTGGATTGGTGCATCGGTTTTTGCGAATGCCAGCCGCATTCTATTTGGAATCTCGACCTCTCCAGCTTCAGATACTAGAGAGTCAAGATTCCTCAACAAATCTGGGACAGTGTAAAGTGAATCTGTGCTTAAATAAGCTTTACTGCCCAGAATTTGTAGAAAACAAAGAGAGAGAAACCTGGAGAAGGGGATACATAGTCCCCTGGTGCCCTTCAGTTTTTAAACCAGGCTTCTGAATAGGATATCAGCAAAATCCACTCTCAATCCATTCCACAGGCAGTATGCCATTTCTGCCTGTGCGGAGTTAATCTGGTCAAGTCCACCAGAACTCCCACCCATACTTTCCACAAGGTGGATGAAAAGGTACCTCCATGAAGGTGTAAGGCCCTTCATGGTCATCGCACCTTTTGTCTTCAAAACCCCTTTTTCGAGGCACTCCTTGTGTCCCATATCAAGGAGGACCTGGCGAAAATTGATGTTTAGGGAGATGACAACAGGAGACTCTCCTTGTCTCCAGTAATTGAGGTGTAGAGCATCCCTCAATACATCTGCTGATAAGGTACACCGGACTGTTCCACCTTTTAATGTGAAATTGATGGAGGAGCAGTCGAAAGAAAGAGAAGCGGTGTACCAAAACTCACACAAGTAGTCGTGAAACATCTTGCGTGGGTTTTGTAAGTCCCAACTCAATAGATGGTACTACCTGAAGACACCTCTATGTCGATGGTGGAGTTACTTTGCAATATAAGCACTGAACTGGATACGACCAGTTACAGGAGTATATACCAAGTTCTAGATAGATTACTTATTTAAGTGACAATAAGTAAAGAACAATGCAATAATACAAAATACTTGTAAAGTAAATTGGTGAGACAATATGTAATTTTCAAGTGTAATTTATTTATTAACTTTAAATAAAATACAAGGTTGTTGCGGAACCATGATAATACAAGAATGTAAATATCCTAACAACCTATGAACTACAATTGATCTACACTTGGAATTTCTCTAAACAATTGAAACACTTAGAGTTGTGAAATGTTCCTTTTTACGATTGAAATAAGATTGCACAAGTTCACCAAGAATATTGCAGGTTTGCAAAGTGTGAAGTGTGTTATCTCACTTGTTATTCAACACTTGTTATTCTTGTTGCGCAATGACTTGTATTTATAGGCAAAGTTAACATTGGGATGTTAACTTTGGCCGTACAAATATGGTTGAGAGCATTTAAGGAATAACATTTAATTCCTTAAAATGCAGTGTAAAGTTGCAGTATAAAGCAACTTTATTCAACCAGCTTTATGTACCTTTTTGTATTTAAATAATAAGATAAATCTTATTATCCGGGTAAAAGCACATAAGGCATAAAAGTCAATTCCTCGTAATCAGTGTAAAGCTTTGTAAGAGCTTTCCACTGACGGTCTCCAGTTTGTAACTGACTAGAATGTCAACTGGGCTTCGCTGCCATTGTCATTCTCTATCTTCCACTTGTTGTCTTCGACTCCAACTGGAAGGATTCTTCAACTGGTCAGTTCTCAACTGGAGGAAATCTTCAGTTGCGTTAACTGTACGATGCAACTGGACTTCAATATATTTCTGGACAAATCTTCTTGGTCTCCAGGTGGAATTGGAGAGTGGCCCCATAGCCAGTTGGTGTCCTCATCAGCTTTGGTATAGAAACATTGCTCTTTTTGAGCTGGTTCCATATCCATGATGTACACATTTCCTTTTCTTGGTGCAATCATCACCACTTTCCAATCCTTGTTAAATATGGTGCCTTGTGCAATATCGAACAATACTCTGAAGCCATCATCGCAAAGTTGGCTTACACTGATCAAGTTATATTTCAAACCGTTCACAAATGCAACTCTTTTGAATTCGACTTGTCCATTATTGAGCACACCATATCCTTCAGTCTTTCCAGATTGATCGTTACCAAACGTCACTGTCGGTCCATCTTGGACAGTGAACTCTTCCAGTAGGGGCTTACATCCGGTCATGGTCCGGCCAGCAGCGCTGTCCAGATACCAGATATTTTTCTTTCGATCGCCCTACACACACACACAAAAATCATTAGTTCTTTTTGTGAACCCATCTTTTCTTGATGGGTCCACTGGACTTCTCTACAGAAGCCACAGTCGACAGTTGTGGTGTTGAACTGGAGGATACATCTGGAGCATTATCACCAGCTCCAGGTGCAGGAGTAAAAACAATTGGTATTTGATACTTACTCCCTTTAATTTTACCAGATTTTGTTCCAGAAGGAACATTCTTTTGTTTAGGTATTAAAGAGAGTGGTTTAATATTTTGTTTGAAAACTGGAGGTGATAAACCTCCTTCCAGATTGTTAATCCGGGCAGTACAACTCTGAACCTGCCGAGACAAAAGTTGGAGTTGTCTTTCCAGATTAACCAAAATATTAGTTTCTTCAGGCAGTTGAACCTTGGACCTTGGTTCAACTGGTGCTTTAGTCTGTCGGGTCTTGGGCTCCTTAGACTTTTGAGGTAAAGGCTTGTTACCAGTGGCCTTTTTGACTGGAGCTTTAGCCTGTTTGGCTCCAGTTTTAACCTCAATGGGGGTGGTTTCAGAGGTTTCAGTTTCAACAGCTTCAGGTTGATCATAAGGTGTTTCAACCTGGAGAGCTGGAGGCAATGCATGAAGATCTGGTATAAGAGCTGCCATCTCCAGATCTTCAGATTTCCATGCATTTTTCTGGGCATCGATAGTTCTTGAAAATGCATCATAGTTTTTCTGGGCATCGATAGTTCTTGAAAATGCATCGTAGTTTTTGCCAGATGCTTTTACCCATGACTTGATAATCTTTTGTGCTTTTTCAAAATCAGAAAATAATTTTTGATTATCAAGTTCCAAAGCCTCAATCTTTAAAACTGACTCCTTGAGAGCCAACTGGACACTTTGTAAATCATTTAGTTGTGGTTTAACATTGTTCAGTTCAATTAGGATAGTGTCAAGATATCTTTCACTATCAGCTCTTACAGTTTCCACAAATGCCAAATCACCACTTAATGATTCAGCCAGGTCCAGTTTTAGTTCAGGGTCAACCTGGTTATCATAGTCACATACCTTCTTCAGTATGATGTCCACCCATCTTCCAGAGATGACATCTTCTTTCACCACATGCTGTTGTTGTTGATCTTCCAAGGCCATGAAACACATGTCCCTTTCCTCTTCTTCATCATCAGATGAGTCATCAGAGTACTCCCATTTTCCCTCAGTTTGTGCTATTAAGCACTGATCCTTTTTCTTTTCCATGGACAGGAGGGCAATCTGGGCCTTAAGCTTCTTGTATTTAGCTTTGTAGCTATCATCAGGCCGATTGAAATTTGGGACAGAGGGGCCAGTTTGGTTGTTCAACTGACTAGATCTGCACTCCTTCATAAAATGACCTTTCTTACCACACTTATAGCATGTAAGATTGGTCTTATCCAGAGAGCTGGAGCTGGAAGCATTATTGGGGCCATTAAATCTTTTGGATTTATGCTTAAACCTATTAAAGGTTTTGGCAATCATGGCGACCAGATCATCATCGTCAGTTTCATTACAACCATCACTGTTTTCAGTGGTCAGTCCAGAGTTTAAGAAACTGTTCAACATCTCCTTCATCGAGTGTACCTGGACACTCTCAGCAGACATTAAAGCAGCACAAGGTCGCTCAGTTGTACTAGCAACCTTGGGACTCTGGGCATGGTTCATGGCATCTTGCTCAGCCACAAGTCTTGCAGCATTATTATCTTCAGTGAATCTGAAGGCTCCATAGAGCGATGCAAGAGTGTGAGTGTGCAAGGTTTTACCTTGTCTCAAGACAAGAACCATGTTTTCCCATTTGGAAGGAAGAATATCACAAAACTTATCAAGAAGAATATCCTTATCCTTCTCTACACCCAATCATCTCAACTGATTGATGAGGCTAGAAAATCTGGTGTATGTACCAGTTAGACTTTCATTGGCAAGGCAAAGAAGGATTCATACTTCTTGTTCAAAGCAACTTTTCTGGTGACAATAGTGTCATCACCTCCTTCAAATTGAATCACTAATTCATCCCACATAGACTTGGCACTGGGAACAACACAAGTGTTGGAATTAGGTCTTCAGGAACAGCCCCAAGGATCATGTTTTTTAGTCTGGTGTCCAAGTCCACCAGTCTGCGATCCTCATCAGACCAATGGTCTTCTGGCTTTTCCCTTGAACCTCTTCTTCCAGTTGGATCTAGAAGAGGACTAACCCCAAGGGACATAGGTATATATGGTCCATCCTTAAGGATTTTCAACATATACCTTTCAATCCCACCAAAATGCAAAAGCATTCTAGCCTTCCATGTACCGAATGTCTCACTGTTTCCATCAAATTTTGGAACAGGAGTGTTAGAGTAGTGTACATGGACATGGTTTTGGGGCAGTAGGAGGAGGAGGGTTGGTGTTAACATTTTGAAAAGGTTGTGAGTTATTATTTAAAGGGTTTTCACCTGAACCAGAACCATCTCCACCTTCAGTAGTGTTCATCTTAGCAGATGTAGGCAAGTTTATTAGCCTTCTGCTCTGATACCACTTGTAAGTCCCAACTCGTTAGATGGTACTACTGAAGACACCTCTATGTCGATGGTGGAGTTACTTTGCAATATATGCACTGAACTAGAGACGACCAGTTGCAGTGTGTATATACCAAGTTCTAGATAGATTACTTATATAAAAGACAATAAGTAAAGAACAATGCAATAATACAAATAACTTGTAAGATAACTTGATGAGACAATATGTATTTTTCAATGTGTAATTTATTTATTGATATTAAACAAATTACAAGGTTGATGCGGAACCAAGATAATACACGAATGTAAATATCCTAACAACCTATGAAATACAATTGATCTATACTCGGAATTTCTCAAGACAATCGAAACACTTAAAGTTGTGAAATGTTCCTTTTAGCGATTGAGAGAAGATTGCACAAGTTCACCAAGAATATTGCAGGTTTGCAAAGTGTGAGTTCTATCGAAGAGTATTCGAAGAAGTAATATTCTTGGTTGTGCAATGACTTGTATTTATAGGCAAAGTTAACATTGGGATGTTAACTTTAGCCGTACAAATGTGGTTGGGAGCATTTAAGGAATATCATTTAATTCCTTAAAAAGCAGTGTAAAGTCGCATGTTAAAGTGACTTTACATAACCACCTTTATGTACCTTTTAATACTTAAATAATAAGATAAGGCTTATTATCCGGGTAAAGGTACATAAAGCATATAAGTCAATTCCTCGTAATCAGTGTAAAGCTTTGTAAGGGCTTTCCACTGATGGTCTCCAGTTTGTAACTGACTAGAATGTCAACTGGGCTTCGCTGCCATTGCCATTCTCTATCTTCCATTTGTTGTCTTCGACTTCAACTGAAATGCTTCTTCAACTTGGTCAGTTCTCAACTGGAGGAAGTCTTCAGTTGCGTTAACTGTACGGTGCAACTGGACTTCAATATATTTCTCGACAAATTATCTTGGTCACCAGTTTCACTAGTCTCCAGATGCAACTGGTGACTGGCAAGCGTGAACTGGTGACTGGCCAGTTCCAGGTGAACTGGTCCTAACAAATGATTATTAGGATTTTTTATTTATAGTTAATCTAAATGATGATATAAGCGATAGTCAATTTGATGAAATTGAGCGATTTGATTGGTTAATAAGTCATTAGTTCAACTGTCTTATAGTATATATTAAGATTAAGATTAAGATTAAGATTAAAGTTTGGTTAGATTTTAAATGTGTGATAATTTTTATGTAACATATTTATAGTATCTCTAAATATATATAAAAGAGAAACCTTAATTCATAATTGGAGAAGTATGGACTCTTAGATGAAGTTCAATTTTTAATTAGAGCCATTAGATCAAATGATGATGTTATATACCTTATTTAACTTTTTTAGATTTAATTTTATTTTAATAAATTTAAATTATTATTATTTGCTTATTTAAGTTTGTAGACATTAATAATTAATGCTTTTAATGATATAACTGTAGAAACTAATACTTTTATATTTTACATCATTTTTTATCTTTAAAATTAATTTTTAATGTTTTACAATAAAGTTTTTTTTTTTAATGTAATACGTTTTTATCAAATTATATTTTTGTATAGGATTCTTATCATATAACGAATAAAATTTGGTTATAAGGATTTTTGTATAGGATTTTTATCATATAACGTTTTTATTAAATCAATGTTTTAAAAACCGGACCGGATGTCAAACCGGCCTTCTTTAACTAAAAAACAAATATGGAGTCTATAGTAAGCTATCAAAATTATATATCATAAAAATAATTGTATGAAAATTGCAATGATATTATGCATAGTTTTAAGTTAGATTAACACAACACCCGACATAGATTGATAATTAAATTGCTTAACTGTACGGTGCAACTGGACTTCAATATATTTCTCGACAAATCATCTTGGTCACTAGTTTCACTAGTCTCCAGATGCAACTGGTGACTGGCAAGCGTGAACTGGTGACTGGCCAGTTCCAGGTGAACTGGTCCTAACATAACTGGTGACTGCAAGGAACTGGTGACTGGCAAGCGTGAACTGGTGACTGGCAAGCGTGAACTGGTGACTGGCAAGCGTGAACTGGTGACTGGCAAGCGTGAACTGGTGACTGGCAAGCGTGAACTGGTGACTGGCAAGCGTGAACTGGTGACTGGCAAGCGTGAACTGGTGACTGGCAAGCGTGAACTGGTGACTGGCAAGCGTGAACTGGTGACTGGCAAGCGTGAACTGGTGACTGGCAAGCGTGAACTGGTGACTGGCAAGCGTGAACTGGTGACTGGCAAGCGTGAACTGGTGACTGGCAAGCGTGAACTGGTGACTGGCAAGCGTGAACTGGTGACTGGCAAGCGTGAACTGGTGACTGGCAAGCGTGAACTGGTGACTGGCAAGCGTGAACTGGTGACTGGCAAGCGTGAACTGGTGACTGGCAAGCGTGAACTGGTGACTGGCAAGCGTGAACTGGTGACTGGCAAGCGTGAACTGGTGACTGGCAAGCGTGAACTGGTGACTGGCAAGCGTGAACTGGTGACTGGCAAGCGTGAACTGGTGACTGGCAAGCGTGAACTGGTGACTGGCAAGCGTGAACTGGTGACTGGCAAGCGTGAACTGGTGACTGGCAAGCGTGAACTGGTGACTGGCAAGCGTGAACTGGTGACTGGCAAGCGTGAACTGGTGACTGGCAAGCGTGAACTGGTGACTGGCAAGCGTGAACTGGTGACTGGCAAGCGTGAACTGGTGACTGGCAAGCGTGAACTGGTGACTGGCAAGCGTGAACTGGTGACTGGCAAGCGTGAACTGGTGACTGGCAAGCGTGAACTGGTGACTGGCAAGCGTGAACTGGTGACTGGCAAGCGTGAACTGGTGACTGGCAAGCGTGAACTGGTGACTGGCAAGCGTGAACTGGTGACTGGCAAGCGTGAACTGGTGACTGGCAAGCGTGAACTGGTGACTGGCAAGCGTGAACTGGTGACTGGCAAGCGTGAACTGGTGACTGGCAAGCGTGAACTGGTGACTGGCAAGCGTGAACTGGTGACTGGCAAGCGTGAACTGGTGACTGGCAAGCGTGAACTGGTGACTGGCAAGCGTGAACTGGTGACTGGCAAGCGTGAACTGGTGACTGGCAAGCGTGAACTGGTGACTGGCAAGCGTGAACTGGTGACTGGCAAGCGTGAACTGGTGACTGGCAAGCGTGAACTGGTGACTGGCAAGCGTGAACTGGTGACTGGCAAGCGTGAACTGGTGACTGGCAAGCGTGAACTGGTGACTGGCAAGCGTGAACTGGTGACTGGCAAGCGTGAACTGGTGACTGGCAAGCGTGAACTGGTGACTGGCAAGCGTGAACTGGTGACTGGCAAGCGTGAACTGGTGACTGGCAAGCGTGAACTGGTGACTGGCAAGCGTGAACTGGTGACTGGCAAGCGTGAACTGGTGACTGGCAAGCGTGAACTGGTACTGGCAAGTTTCTACTAGTGCTCCAGATGCAACTGGTGACTGGCAAGCGTGAACTGGTGACTGGCCAGTTCCAGGTGAACTGGTCCTAACAAATGATTATTAGGATTTTTTATTTATAGTTAATCTAAATGATGATATAAGCGATAGTCAATTTGATGAAATTGAGCGATTTGATTGGTTAATAAGTCATTAGTTCAACTGTCTTATAGTATATATTAAGATTAAGATTAAGATTAAAGTTTGGTTAGATTTTAAATGTGTGATAATTTTTATGTAACATATTTATAGTATCTCTAAATATATATAAAAGAGAAACCTTAATTCATAATTGGAGAAGTATGGACTCTTAGATGAAGTTCAACTTTTTAATTAGAGCCATTAGATCAAATGATGATGTTATATACCTTATTTAACTTTTTTAGATTTAATTTTATTTTAATAAATTTAAATTATTATTATTTCCTTATTTAAGTTTGTAGACATTAATAATTAATGCTTTTAATGATATAACTGTAGAAACTAATACTTTTATATTTTACATAATTTTTTATCTTTAAATTAGTTTTTAATTTTTTTACAATAAAATTTTTTTTTTTTAATATTACGTTATTAATTTTAATATGTTTTATTTTAGGTATGAATTCAATGATATGGAAGGTTTCCCTAGTGAATGAATGTTAAAAAAAAAAAAAAAAAAGAGAATTAAATGTTACTTTTTAATTAAGACGTCCAGGTCCAAATCCAAGTCGAACTTGGAGAGCTATATCTTCCGTATGTCATATATATATATAACCCAAACCAATAGATAATCATCACAAATCTCCCTCCATCGATCGAAACGAAAATAAAAGCAAAACATCCCTATTAATTGTTTTCGTAGGCACTAGCAGAATTAAGAATCGATCGATCCTTTGGTTTTCAACTTTTCATTCGTGGACAAAACACAAGCTGTTAAATTCCAACAACAGCAGGTAATAATGCCTGGATTCGCTAACCGAATGGAACCCAGATCGCAAAGTCGTAACAGCGAATTCTGTTACTATGCTGACCGTGATCGGCATCGGCGTGATAGAGAGAGGGAGAGGGATTCAGAGAGATATATGGAAAGAGATGAGGAAAGGGAAAGGGCTAGGATAGACAAGTTAGCGGAGCGACAACGCAAACAGGAACTCGATGCGATTAAGGAACAGTATTTATTAGGAAGTAGGCAACCGAATAAGAAGAAGAGGCCATTTATCAAGCCTAGTGACAAGTTTAGGCCCTCGTTCGATTATGACTATGAGGAGGAGGATACGTCATCTCGTAGTAGTTATATGACCGTGTTGTGTCCGATTCCGACCTTGTTGTTTAGGACAGGGTTTCTAGCCGGTATGGATCGACTAGAGCAGAAGAAGCTTCACAAGGAGTTGAGAGATGAGATTCTCAGGAACAACAAACATGGGATCATTCAGGAAGATTCTGCTGCTGCTGCTGCTGCAATGTATGACCGTGTTGATCGGCATTGGTCTGAGAAGGAGTTGGAAAACATGAGCGATAGAGATTGGACGATTTTTCGGGAGGATTTTAATATATCTTACAAGGGCTCCAAGATTCCGAGTCCTATGAGGAGTTGGGCTGAGAGTGGGTTAAGTCCCCAGCTTCAGAAAGCTGTGGTGGATAGGGCCGGTTATAAGACGCCGTCTCCTATTCAGATGGCTGCCATTCCGCTTGGTCTTGAGCAGCGTGATGTTATCGGGGTTGCACAGACTGGCTCGGGTAAAACTGCTGCTTTTGTGCTTCCTATGTTGACTTATATAACTAGGTTGCCTCCTATTACTGAAAGGGCTGAGGGGGGGCCTTATGCCGTTGTTCTGGCACCTACTAGAGAACTTGCACAGCAAATTGAGAAAGAGACTGTTAAGTTTGCTCGCTATCTAGGTATTAAAGTTGTTTCCGTTGTTGGCGGGCAGTCGATTGAGGAACAAGGGTTTAAGATTAGCCAAGGGTGTGAGGTTGTCATTGCTACCCCCGGTCGTTTGCTTGATTGTTTGGAGAGGCGGTATGCTGTTTTAAATCAGTGTAACTACGTTGTTCTTGATGAGGCTGACCGTATGATTGACATGGGTTTCGAGCCACAAGTTGTGGGTGTTCTTGATGCAATGCCGTCAACTAACTTCAAACCGGAGAATGAAGATGAAGAGCTCGATGAGAAGAAGATATATAGAACCACTTATATGTTTAGTGCTACTATGCCTGCTGCTGTGGAGAGGCTAGCTAGGAAGTACTTGAGGAACCCTGTTGTGGTTACGGTTGGAACTGCAGGGAAGCCTACTGATCTCGTTACTCAACATGTTATCATGGTGAAGGAATCGGAGAAAATGCCTAGGCTGCAAAGCTTGCTGGATGAACTTGTGGATAAGACCGCCATTGTGTTTGTAAACACTAAAATATCTGCTGATCATGTGTCCAAGACTTTGGAAAAGGCGGGTTACTGTGCTACAACTTTTCACGCTGGCAAGTCACAAGAGCAAAGAGAAATCCGTCTTGAAGGCTTCAGGACTAAAAGATTTAATATTTTAGTTGCCACCAATGTTGCAGGACGTGGGATTGATATACCGGATGTGGCTCATGTTATAAACTACGATATGCCCGAGACTATTGAAGATTATACTCATCGTATAGGACGTACAGGGCGTGCTGGGAAGACGGGCACAGCTACAACATTCTTGACTCTTCAAGATTCTAAGGTTTTTTATGATCTCAAGCGGATGCTTATAGATAGCAATAGTTATGTGCCTCGTGGACTTGCTAGACATGAGGCTTCTAAGTTCAAGTCCTGATCAATTCCTGATATAGAAGACGACACAGTAGTGTTTCCGCATTGAGGCATATATTCTAGTAACGATGTTTTGTTACATTGAGAACTTTATGTGGGAATATGTTTCCTGGTTTTGTTGAAGCTAAGTATTCCAGAAATTTTTTTGCAAACTTAAGTTGGTGTTATTTATTTGCAAAACTTTTTCTTATTTGATTGCATGAATTTTCATAGATGTTTAATTCAGTTTGCTTCTTGATTTGTAGGATCGTTTACTTCATAATCAAAAAAAAATTAAATCATGTAAGTTTGGCAGCTAAATATTTTCAGTTATGAAGAATACTTACAACACTAAATTCCTCAGGACTATATATATTCTTAATTGTTCAAGCAAGTATAGTTAAATACTAAAAAAAATGCGCACATTGCACTTATATTGCTGTCCATATCACTCTAATTTGTAGTACGGAGCATAGCTTGACTGCATTATGTATTTCAAGTTTTCAAGCATTAGATTGTATCCTTGTTTGATGATTAGACTAAAAAGTGGACCCAAAAGAGCAAAGAAGTTGCAAGTTCAAGTCTCATATTTCACGACTTTATGCTTCCTTGCTCGAAAAATAAGTAAAATGTTCAGCACATTACAAAATAACTTTACATGAGATGAATACACTGCACGAGTCACAGAAAAAGGGGGAAGAATGGAAATGCATTAAAGAATAGAAATGATAGGAAAGAGAATGAGTATTTGGAAAGAGAAAAATTACATTGTTTGGTAACAACAGAGAATAAATATAAGAAATATACAAAAAAATAAATATTATGAAAAAGTAATTTAACAAAATATAATTATTTTATCATAATATAAATAACTAAAATAAATTAGAATAAAAATCCATGAGAAAAAAAAAAGAAAAAAAAATGTAACTTGATTCCATTCTCATTATTCCTCACCATTTTGAAAGGAATGATGAGAATGGAATTGTTTCCCACTTCTACCTCATTGATTCCATTCCTTAATGCAACCAAACAAGAGAAGTTATTCTCATTCCTTTTCCACCATTTTCATTTCATCCTACCAAACACTCCCCACAATACAACGTAACACTAAAAAATGCTCTTCTAAAAGTCGACCCATACAATCATATAGCACCAAGGCGGTGTCAACACGTCTTACGCTAAGAATAAGGCCGACAATTTCGACACGAAACATGTTAACACTACACGACATGACATGTTCTTAACAGGTTTCGTGTTTGACATTAACAGGTTTCTTTCGTGGCCTCTTAAGATTCGTGTCTTAACATGTGCAGACCTGTTAGGACCTGTTAAGGTTATACACATATAAAAAAAATACTAATAATTGATATTATGATTTGATATATGATTAGTACTCCCTCCGTTCCACTAAATGTGTCAACTTTTAAATTTTCAAAGTCATGTTTTTACAACTTTGACCTTGAATATTTTCGTTTGTGTTGTGTAATACTTGATGAAAGTTATATAAGTTAATTGAGTTTTACATATATTTACATCGGTATAACTTTTATCAAGTATTATATAAAACGAACAAAGATATTCAAGGTCAAAGTTGAAAAAAATTGACTTTGACTATTTAAAAGTGGAGACATTTAGTGGGACGGAGAGAGTATTAGTTAAGATGTTTATGAACTTTTATAATATTAAAGATTATTATCGTTATGTATTGATTGAGATTTGTAAAAGTTTTTGTATCATTAAGTTTTTTTTTAAGTATTAATCAAGACTTATATAAAATAAATGTTAACAGGTCTTAACAGGTGTACTTGTTAATTTTCATGTCGTGTTCCTGTTTGAAAAAAATGACACGATTAGTTAACAGGTTGTGTTCGTGTCTGACCTTAACAGGTTCGTGTCCTAACAGGTTTGTGTCTTAACAGGTTTCGTGTGACCTGTTATGCCAGCCCTAGCTAAGAACAAACTTACAAAAAATGAATATTTGACCAAAGATATTAGAAAAAAAAGATATATGTAATTGTTGTCAATGTCAGAGGCGGAGCCAGTAGGGGGGTTGGGGGTGCTCAGCCCCCGCCAACCTTCCATGATTTCCGTTACAAGGCTAGCACATACCGAACTGCTAGTTATATAAGTTAATTGAGTTTTACATATATTTACATCGGTATAACTTTTATCAAGTATTATATAAAACGAACAAAGATATTCAAGGTCAAAGTTGAAAAAAATTGACTTTGACTATTTAAAAGTGGAGACATTTAGTGGGACGGAGAGAGTATTAGTTAAGATGTTTATGAACTTTTATAATATTAAAGATTATTATCGTTATGTATTGATTGAGATTTGTAAAAGTTTTTGTATCATTAAGTTTTTTTTTAAGTATTAATCAAGACTTATATAAAATAAATGTTAACAGGTTTCTTAACAGGTACTTGTTAATTTTTATGTCGTGTTCCTGTTTGAAAAAAATGACTTTGACTATTTAAAAGTGGAGACATTTAGTGGGACGGAGAGAGTATTAGTTAAGATGTTTATGAACTTTTATAATATTAAAGATTATTATCGTTATGTATTGATTGAGATTTGTAAAAGTTTTTGTATCATTAAGTTTTTTTTTAAGTATTAATCAAGACTTATATAAAATAAATGTTAACAGGTCTTAACAGGTGTACTTGTTAATTTTCATGTCGTGTTCCTGTTTGAAAAAAATGACACGATTAGTTAACAGGTTGTGTTCGTGTCTGACCTTAACAGGTTCGTGTCCTAACAGGTTTGTGTCTTAACAGGTTTCGTCTTAAGATTCGTGTCTTAACATGTGCAGACCTGTTAGGACCTGTTAAGGTTATACACATATAAAAAAAATACTAATAATTGATATTATGATTTGATATATGATTAGTACTCCCTCCGTTCCACTAAATGTGTCAACTTTTAAATTTTCAAAGTCATGTTTTTACAACTTTGACCTTGAATATTTTCGTTTGTGTTGTGTAATACTTGATGAAAGTTATATAAGTTAATTGAGTTTTACATATATTTACATCGGTATAACTTTTATCAAGTATTATATAAAACGAACAAAGATATTCAAGGTCAAAGTTGAAAAAAATTGACTTTGACTATTTAAAAGTGGAGACATTTAGTGGGACGGAGAGAGTATTAGTTAAGATGTTTATGAACTTTTATAATATTAAAGATTATTATCGTTATGTATTGATTGAGATTTGTAAAAGTTTTTGTATCATTAAGTTTTTTTTTAAGTATTAATCAAGACTTATATAAAATAAATGTTAACAGGTCTTAACAGGTGTACTTGTTAATTTTCATGTCGTGTTCCTGTTTGAAAAAAATGACACGATTAGTTAACAGGTTGTGTTCGTGTCTGACCTTAACAGGTTCGTGTCCTAACAGGTTTGTGTCTTAACAGGTTTCGTGTGACCTGTTATGCCAGCCCTAGCTAAGAACAAACTTACAAAAAATGAATATTTGACCAAAGATATTAGAAAAAAAAGATATATGTAATTGTTGTCAATGTCAGAGGCGGAGCCAGTAGGGGGGTTGGGGGTGCTCAGCCCCCGCCAACCTTCCATGATTTCCGTTACAAGGCTAGCACATACCGAACTGCTAGAATGGTTTAGTTGAGTCGAGCCACCCCCAATCTCCAATATTATATCGTCATGTTAATCAAAAAGGATACCATGAGCTGGTGAGCGAGAACTTACATATAAACTTCAGATGAGTGTAACAGCAATCATTATTACAGTCACCGATAATTTGCATATTGCTTCATTCTTCGCTTCTGACGAGTTTTTTTACATTGAATATTGCTTTCTTTTTTGTTAAGTTCTTCACTTAACATCGTTCTTTTTAAAATAAATGCTTTTATGTCTTTTGGAATGAGAATCAGATCAGGTAGAAGTAAATGAATTTTTGTTGTTTTAAGTTTTAATCCATTTGTAAGTGTATAGAGGAAGACGATGAACAGCTTTTTGACTTTTAGATATTTTATAAATATTTTCATTTTAGCCCCTAAACTACTATAAACTTTTTATATACTCTTGTTCTTCTAAAACGGAAAAATAATGGTGGGTGTGATGTGGGATGTTTTGAGGACTTGTGGTGTGTTCCTATTTCCTAACCGAAGTATTAATTGGAACTTGATTAATGTACGTGTAAAACTGCATTTCTATTTTGTTTTTCATTTATTCGTCGAACTAATTTTATCGTAATATTTGATAAAACACTTTTGTTTATTTTCATTTAGTACCTAATAATGTTTAAACATTAGACTATAATATAGTATCTTTTAAAAAAAAAAGATATATGTAATTGTTGTCAATGTCAGAGGCGGAGCCAGTAGGGGGGTTGGGGGTGCTCAGCCCCCGCCAACCTTCCATGATTTCCGTTACAAGGCTAGCACATACCGAACTGCTAGAATGGTTTAGTTGAGTCGAGCCACCCCCAATCTCCAATATTATATCGTCATGTTAATCAAAAAGGATACCATGAGCTGGTGAGCGAGAACTTACATATAAACTTCAGATGAGTGTAACAGCAATCATTATTACAGTCACCGATAATTTGCATATTGCTTCATTCTTCGCTTCTGACGAGTTTTTTTACATTGAATATTGCTTTCTTTTTTGTTAAGTTCTTCACTTAACATCGTTCTTTTTAAAATAAATGCTTTTATGTCTTTTGGAATGAGAATCAGATCAGGTAGAAGTAAATGAATTTTTGTTGTTTTAAGTTTTAATCCATTTGTAAGTGTATAGAGGAAGACGATGAACAGCTTTTTGACTTTTAGATATTTTATAAATATTTTCATTTTAGCCCCTAAACTACTATAAACTTTTTATATACTCTTGTTCTTCTAAAACGGAAAAATAATGGTGGGTGTGATGTGGGATGTTTTGAGGACTTGTGGTGTGTTCCTATTTCCTAACCGAAGTATTAATTGGAACTTGATTAATGTACGTGTAAAACTGCATTTCTATTTTGTTTTTCATTTATTCGTCGAACTAATTTTATCGTAATATTTGATAAAACACTTTTGTTTATTTTCATTTAGTACCTAATAATGTTTAAACATTAGACTATAATATAGTATCTTTTAAAAAAAAAAAATTCTTCTAGTATTCAAAAAATAAAAAAAAAAAAAAAATTAAAAAAAAAAATAATAATAATAAATAAAAATTGTTAACATTGAGATTGAAAAAAGAAGTTTATTATTATTACAAACAAGATAATAAGGCATTACATATTCAATGACATGTGAAATTCCTAACAAAGGTATAATTTTGTCAACGAAATATTTCATGTTTTCAGATTTCTTTTATTGACAAAGAGTTAAAAGGGTAAAAATTGGCATACCACAAATCTCTCTAAGACGGGCACTAGAACAGCCAGCTTACGATTTGGTAGACATTCAGCGACGGCATTACGTATGCTCTTACTGTGATAAGACAAAGAACATGTGTTCCCATGAGACCATTACGTAAATGATATTAATGTATTGCAAAACTAAGATGTCACCCAACCTTTCTGTTGATATAAAGGCTAAAAGAAGGGCTGAGTACGCTTCAACAATCGTTTTCTCAGATTCTTTCTCTTCCTCCAAAACAGGATCCTCTTCGTTCTGCAAGTGGACAGATGTTTAGAGCAATGAAAATTCATTATTACTCATTTAGCTAAACTCGACTCATTTTGGCGGGGTTTGGAATTTTGAATGTAGATATGGGGCCGTGGGGGCAAGTCTTTGTCCACATCAATTAGTTTGATTCAAGGGCATTTTGGTCATCTAGCTAAGAATAAACATCTTTCAATCATTATATGGTCAAAGTCAAACAAAGCAATTCTTTTGCGCACACACACAGAAAAAATGTAAATATACTCACCCAAGCCGATTGTCTCCCTTCTTCAGACATGGTAGTTTTTGATTTGAGCTACCGCCTTCTTCAGACATGGTAGTTTTTGATTTGAGCTACCGCCTTCTTCAGACATGGTAGTTTTTGATTTGAGCTACCGCCTTCTTCAGACATGGTAGTTTTTGATTTGAGCTACCGCCTTCTTCAGACATGGTAGTTTTTGATTTGAGCTACCGCCTTCTTCAGACATGGTAGTTTTTGATTTGAGCTACCGCCTTCTTCAGACATGGTAGTTTTTGATTTGAGCTACCGCCTTCTTCAGACATGGTAGTTTTTGATTTGAGCTACCGCCTTCTTCAGACATGGTAGTTTTTGATTTGAGCTACCGCCTTCTTCAGACATGGTAGTTTTTGATTTGAGCTACCGCCTTCTTCAGACATGGTAGTTTTTGATTTGAGCTACCGCCTTCTTCAGACATGGTAGTTTTTGATTTGAGCTACCGCCTTCTTCAGACATGGTAGTTTTTGATTTGAGCTACCGCCTTCTTCAGACATGGTAGTTTTTGATTTGAGCTACCGCCTTCTTCAGACATGGTAGTTTTTGATTTGAGCTACCGCCTTCTTCAGACATGGTAGTTTTTGATTTGAGCTACCGCCTTCTTCAGACATGGTAGTTTTTGATTTGAGCTACCGCCTTCTTCAGACATGGTAGTTTTTGATTTGAGCTACCGCCTTCTTCAGACATGGTAGTTTTTGATTTGAGCTACCGCCTTCTTCAGACATGGTAGTTTTTGATTTGAGCTACCGCCTTCTTCAGACATGGTAGTTTTTGATTTGAGCTACCGCCTTCTTCAGACATGGTAGTTTTTGATTTGAGCTACCGCCTTCTTCAGACATGGTAGTTTTTGATTTGAGCTACCGCCTTCTTCAGACATGGTAGTTTTTGATTTGAGCTACCGCCTTCTTCAGACATGGTAGTTTTTGATTTGAGCTACCGCCTTCTTCAGACATGGTAGTTTTTGATTTGAGCTACCGCCTTCTTCAGACATGGTAGTTTTTGATTTGAGCTACCGCCTTCTTCAGACATGGTAGTTTTTGATTTGAGCTACCGCCTTCTTCAGACATGGTAGTTTTTGATTTGAGCTACCGCCTTCTTCAGACATGGTAGTTTTTGATTTGAGCTACCGCCTTCTTCAGACATGGTAGTTTTTGATTTGAGCTACCGCCTTCTTCAGACATGGTAGTTTTTGATTTGAGCTACCGCCTTCTTCAGACATGGTAGTTTTTGATTTGAGCTACCGCCTTCTTCAGACATGGTAGTTTTTGATTTGAGCTACCGCCTTCTTCAGACATGGTAGTTTTTGATTTGAGCTACCGCCTTCTTCAGACATGGTAGTTTTTGATTTGAGCTACCGCCTTCTTCAGACATGGTAGTTTTTGATTTGAGCTACCGCCTTCTTCAGACATGGTAGTTTTTGATTTGAGCTACCGCCTTCTTCAGACATGGTAGTTTTTGATTTGAGCTACCGCCTTCTTCAGACATGGTAGTTTTTGATTTGAGCTACCGCCTTCTTCAGACATGGTAGTTTTTGATTTGAGCTACCGCCTTCTTCAGACATGGTAGTTTTTGATTTGAGCTACCGCCTTCTTCAGACATGGTAGTTTTTGATTTGAGCTACCGCCTTCTTCAGACATGGTAGTTTTTGATTTGAGCTACCGCCTTCTTCAGACATGGTAGTTTTTGATTTGAGCTACCGCCTTCTTCAGACATGGTAGTTTTTGATTTGAGCTACCGCCTTCTTCAGACATGGTAGTTTTTGATTTGAGCTACCGCCTTCTTCAGACATGGTAGTTTTTGATTTGAGCTACCGCCTTCTTCAGACATGGTAGTTTTTGATTTGAGCTACCGCCTTCTTCAGACATGGTAGTTTTTGATTTGAGCTACCGCCTTCTTCAGACATGGTAGTTTTTGATTTGAGCTACCGCCTTCTTCAGACATGGTAGTTTTTGATTTGAGCTACCGCCTTCTTCAGACATGGTAGTTTTTGATTTGAGCTACCGCCTTCTTCAGACATGGTAGTTTTTGATTTGAGCTACCGCCTTCTTCAGACATGGTAGTTTTTGATTTGAGCTACCGCCTTCTTCAGACATGGTAGTTTTTGATTTGAGCTACCGCCTTCTTCAGACATGGTAGTTTTTGATTTGAGCTACCGCCTTCTTCAGACATGGTAGTTTTTGATTTGAGCTACCGCCTTCTTCAGACATGGTAGTTTTTGATTTGAGCTACCGCCTTCTTCAGACATGGTAGTTTTTGATTTGAGCTACCGCCTTCTTCAGACATGGTAGTTTTTGATTTGAGCTACCGCCTTCTTCAGACATGGTAGTTTTTGATTTGAGCTACCGCCTTCTTCAGACATGGTAGTTTTTGATTTGAGCTACCGCCTTCTTCAGCTGCCTCGCCAGCCCCTTGATTTGCCAAAAAATTGAACAAAGCAGGGGAATTGTTAACACTTGAGATTGAAAAAAGAAGTTTATTATTATTACAAACAAGATAATAAGGCATTAGATAGCCTTCAAGGATAGAATGCAAACCGAAGACTACATTGTGAATAATTGTTATATTCTTAGAGCTTTACTTACCATGTTAACCATTGAGATTGAAAAAAGAAGTTTATTATTATTACAAACAAGATAATAAGGCATTAGATAGCCTTCAAGGATAGAATGCAAACCGAAGACTACATTGTGAATAATTGTTATATTCTTAGAGCTTTACTTATCCTCTATTTATACATAATTTGAATTAGCTAAAGAAGGAAATAATATAAAGGCCTTGATTCTCGGCTTGCTCTCCAAGACGTAATCTTCTATTCTGGGAAGTGATGATAATTTCTGATCCCGCAAATCTTTTCTTTCCAACACTCCCCCTCAAGTTGAATAGTGAGATTACCAATATTCAACTTGAATTTGTTTTATTTTTTGTTTTGGTTTAGAGTTTGACTTGAGCTACCGTCTTCAGACATGGTAGTTTTTGATTTGAGCTACCGCCTTCTTCAGACATGGTAGTTTTTGATTTGAGCTACCGCCTTCTTCAGACATGGTAGTTTTTGATTTGAGCTACCGCCTTCTTCAGACATGGTAGTTTTTGATTTGAGCTACCGCCTTCTTCAGACATGGTAGTTTTTGATTTGAGCTACCGCCTTCTTCAGACATGGTAGTTTTTGATTTGAGCTACCGCCTTCTTCAGACATGGTAGTTTTTGATTTGAGCTACCGCCTTCTTCAGACATGGTAGTTTTTGATTTGAGCTACCGCCTTCTTCAGACATGGTAGTTTTTGATTTGAGCTACCGCCTTCTTCAGACATGGTAGTTTTTGATTTGAGCTACCGCCTTCTTCAGACATGGTAGTTTTTGATTTGAGCTACCGCCTTCTTCAGACATGGTAGTTTTTGATTTGAGCTACCGCCTTCTTCAGACATGGTAGTTTTTGATTTGAGCTACCGCCTTCTTCAGACATGGTAGTTTTTGATTTGAGCTACCGCCTTCTTCAGACATGGTAGTTTTTGATTTGAGCTACCGCCTTCTTCAGACATGGTAGTTTTTGATTTGAGCTACCGCCTTCTTCAGACATGGTAGTTTTTGATTTGAGCTACCGCCTTCTTCAGACATGGTAGTTTTTGATTTGAGCTACCGCCTTCTTCAGACATGGTAGTTTTTGATTTGAGCTACCGCCTTCTTCAGACATGGTAGTTTTTGATTTGAGCTACCGCCTTCTTCAGACATGGTAGTTTTTGATTTGAGCTACCGCCTTCTTCAGACATGGTAGTTTTTGATTTGAGCTACCGCCTTCTTCAGACATGGTAGTTTTTGATTTGAGCTACCGCCTTCTTCAGACATGGTAGTTTTTGATTTGAGCTACCGCCTTCTTCAGACATGGTAGTTTTTGATTTGAGCTACCGCCTTCTTCAGACATGGTAGTTTTTGATTTGAGCTACCGCCTTCTTCAGACATGGTAGTTTTTGATTTGAGCTACCGCCTTCTTCAGACATGGTAGTTTTTGATTTGAGCTACCGCCTTCTTCAGACATGGTAGACTTGGTTTGAGATACCGCCTTCACTTCTTTATATACCTATATCTCCCCCTAAAAAAAAATACAGGTATATTTCTTACTTTTCTAACACTCCCCCTCAAGTTGGAGTGTTTGCTTAAAAGATTTGAACCCGTCTTTTCTTTTCTTGCGGGTTCGAAGAACCTGATTTTCAGATTTTTTTTTCCCGCGGATTCAAAGTACCGACTTTTCTTTTTCTTGCGGATCCAAAGGACCCGACCTTTGGTTTTGGTTTTTGAGCTATCACCTAAAGACATGGTAGTCTCACAGTTTAGTTTGTGAGATGCCGTCTTCGGACATGGTAGCTTTTGGTTTGATTGACTGAGCCACCGTCGTTAGACATGGTGGCTTGATTTGTGTGGTGGTTTGATATATGAGCTATACCCCCCTAAAAAAAATATAGGAGGGTATTGGGGATTTTGTGATCGGTAAGCAGCTTGTTCAAAATAATTATTCATTGTACCAAGTAACTTATTCAAGGATGTGAGCAAGAAAATAAATGCAAGAACCCTTTTCTTGTGAGCTGCTTGTCACGCCCCTCTCGACCGACTTTCTCTCTAATCACCTCTAACTTACGAATCAAAAAACCCCTCCTAATTAATGCCAACTTCTAAGCCTCTTTCGACTTTTGCGAGTATCTCTAATTCGTACGCACACCACCTCACGACTATTAATTGACAAGTACCTCAATATTAATTGTGATCTCTCCAATTAATTCCTTCCACTAGCCGATTTCTACTTCAAATCCCTTTTATTTTCTTACTTGTTCAAATCCGTCGAGATCGAAGAAAAACCCACTACTTTTGTCTTTTGCGGTTGCTATTTCCAAAAAACCTAAGAAAGTGTCGGCTCACTAAATCTCCTACTTCGAATTGTTTTGTTGATAATTGTTTATAGAGTTTTGTGGCTTTGATACCATGTTAACCATTGAGATTGAAAAAAGAAGTTTATTATTATTACAAACAAGATAATAAGGCATTAGATAGCCTTCAAGGATAGAATGCAAACCGAAGACTACATTGTGAATAATTGTTATATTCTTAGAGCTTTACTTATCCTCTATTTATACATAATTTGAATTAGCTAAAGAAGGAAATAATATAAAGGCCTTGATTCTCGGCTTGCTCTCCAAGACGTAATCTTCTATTCTGGGAAGTGATGATAATTTCTGATCCCGCAAATCTTTTCTTTCCAACAGGAATTACGTCCGTAATTTCATAGTCTAGACCACCTACGCTAGGTATCGATATACTGGTAGCTTCAAGTCGTGATCTGCAGAATATCCGTTTAGTTTCAAGTAAGAATCATTCATGTACTGAAATAATCAAGATAAACTATAGTAAAATTTTAAGTTCCATGAATTATATAAAATTCATAGCTTGTTTGTACTGTCATTTAGAAAAATTTTACTTTATATTCATATCGTATTTAGATAATTCATAGACTACAAATTTCGACTTACCTGTTATGACCATCCTTTTCGACTAGATTAACAAGCAGTCCGAGAATAGCAACGAGAAAATCCAATTCTTGATCATCAAGGCGCTTATTATCAACCTCAAGAAAAACTGACTTGTCTCGTTGACCACTAAAAATTGGCAAATATGAACTGAATGATGGAAAATGGCCTGCAATTAAACCACATAACGTCTCCAATCCTCCACATGCAGCAATTTGCTCACACCCCACAGAGTTGTCGTTTGTTAAGTTCATCAAAACCTGTAATAAGATTTCATATTGAGAATAGTTGACGGTAATCCTTCTACGGTTCTAGTACCACTATTTTTTAAAAACTTGCATACTTTTATATGTAATTACGGGATATTTCTCAAAAACAAAATGTGCATAGTTAAAATGGAAGATATTTAAACAGTCAAAGTAAAACAACAAATGAAAGAGGGTAGTATAACATTTTATGTTCAATTGTTCATGATGAATAGAAATCGGCAATAATTGTGATGGTGATGAACCGACGATAACAGTGGTGAAGAAAGTTTTTCCACCAGGTGGAGTGTGATAGAATGTGGATTGCAGAAGAGGCCTTTCCCCCAAAAATGAATTAGGTCTTGCACTTATGTATCACCACTCACTTATGAGTGGGTCAATTGAGTTATGTTTTATTCTAATGGGTCAAAGTGGTTAAAAAAAGTATTATAAGGAAACACGTCAAGTGAGTCTAATGGGTGAAACAGGTCGACAGTCACCGCAGCATAAAACTGATGCACAAGATCTCCTATAAATCATTCTGTTCATAGAATTTTTTTATTACTGAATTACATAATTTGGTAGCCATACTTAACACAAGACATCAAAGTTGCGGCAAAAAGGGTTTCCCACCAAACTGCTCACATTTTGTAACCTCTGCTATTATGTGTCATTTATACAATATACAATTTCAAGACGACTTCTTTCCCAAGAAGTGCAGCAAGTACTTTAGTAATTTGGGGATTTGGCAATTATTGATGGAATTCCTTCCTTCTTTCTTGAAGTGACAGAATTCTTTATTTATTTCAGGAACTTTTTTCAGATATGACGGAATTGATATCGCCATGGGGAAGTTAGGTCAAGACTTTATACCTTGTAATCACTGACACGGCTTCATAGGTTTTCTAATTCTAATACTGATTATAACCTGAAATTTGTCAAATAAAATAGAAACATAAAAAGGGAAGATATAATACCTTCACTGCAGCAAGAAGACAATCAGCCGACAGATTGAATACTTCATCATCTTCCACGCGCGAACAAGAAGCTTGAGGAGAATCATGCCTCTCCACATTGCTCGATTCTTGTTGGCTCATGATCATCAAATCCTTGCTCCCATACTCATCTTCTTCAACTGCTGAAGTGCTTTTCTGACTTTGGGACAAGTTTTTCTTCCCTGACAACATGTCCCACTTAGAGGGTTCTTCTAGATCTTCATCAAAAGCAAAGGGATCTTCACTGCCGAAAGGATCTTGACTATCCTCAAAGTCAAATGTAGACTTTGTGCGTTGACTAGCTTCAGCTTTCTTACCTAACTGACTCCATGAACCATAGTTACCTCTGTTCTTTGAACCATTTGATGTACCACTGCTCGATCTAGATATTGAAGATTTTGCTTTTGTCTTTAGCAAATGACTGTTGAAGCTAGAAATGGGATCAGCTTTTGAAGAACCCAACTGATTATGAGACAAATTTTGACTTTTCTGAGATGAACTAAAAGTGTTCTGGGAAGGGATCTGATCCATGCTGCAATTCTCTACAGAGGAGCTGATATATATGATCTCATTGGTGTCAATTTATTCATAACATAACTAGAGATTCACCATCCTCGGGAATTATTCGGTACCAAATAGTACATGCGATCAGGGAGTTCCTATCTAATTACTTTTTTTAGTTAACATATGAAAATTAATTGCAAAAACTATATCATCACACATATCTAGTTGACATATGAATATTAATTGCAAAAACTATATCATCACACATATCTATCATTTTATTTACGAGACAAAGTACCCGCGCGTTGCGACGGTGAGATGGTAAGGGTGATAGGTCATAGAGTATGATAGGTCATAGGAGGTGATAGGTCATAGAGTGTGATAGCCAAATGCCTTAGCCGTTCGGGTTCCGCCTCGGATTTAAAAATTCGTCGAAAGTATATCGAATGACATCTATAATGAAAGAGCATGAAATTTTAAGAACACCCATATAATTTTTATAATTTATCGATGTACGGTTATTGAGATAAAATATTTTGAATGAATTAGAGGAATAAAATGATTTATGGAGGAGAGAGAAAAATGAGTGGTTGAGATTTGAGAGAGAGAGAAAAATGAGTGGTTGAGAGGTATTATGAATAAGTGATAAGAGTATTTTGGGGTTTTCAATTACTTAAAGTTGAAAAAATAAATGGAACAAATACTTAGAGATAAAGTTACTTGAAAGGTTTTATGCATTAGCAAAAACTATCGGCGACTAATGGTCTATTTGACCCATTCAATTTTTAGCTAATTTTGTCTGTTTGACCTGTTAAAAATCAAACATAACCCAAATCGACACCGTCATTAGCAAAATTGGTTGATTACCACCGCAAATGACAAATATTGCATGTAGATGGGTATTTGAACCCATTAATGAGAAATAGGCTATATTGGGCTATTATATTGATAAGAGGTCAAATGAAAAGTGGGTCAAATGTAAACCGGTTTTCAAGACCGGGACTTTCAACCACTCAGCCATCTCTCCGAAAGACAATTTTATTTTATTACTCTGAATAGAACATGGCCATATGAGTGGATACCGCCACTATTAAACGAGTGTGATGGTCAAAAATTGATATAAAAATAGCTAAATACAAAGTGAATCAAACTGAACGAAATCGAAGAACAACAATTATTGTTATTATAGTTTATTATTCGATTAAGAAATTAATCAGTCGGCTGTATATACCGACCACAAAGTATTATTATTACAAGATGAATATGATCAAGATGATCAGTGGAATGATTGATCAAGACGAATCAATCAATTACAAGTAGAATCGAAAAAATATAATCGAGAGAAAAAATAGAGATACAAAATATAGCAGCTTCAAGAATGATTAGGGTTAACCCTAATTGTTCTATTTATACTCCAAATAGCCATTACTCCAGCAACCTTCATCTTTCATTCCTTCCAGAATAAGTCCCTTGAGTTCCAAGAATAGCAAACCTGTAGAAAGACTTAACCCCGAAGTTAGAAGATATAACAATAATAACCCAAAGTTTATATTATACTTATTTTTAACACCCTCCCTTAATATAAACTTTGGTATAGAAAACCAACTCATTTTTGAAATAAATCAATCAGATTTAATTTGCTTAACAAAAACTCATGTTTTGCAACACACAAGCTTTTAGTAAAAATGTCAGCAGCCTGCTCATCTGAATCAACTTTGATCAATTTTAACAATCCTGAACAAACCTTTTCTCTAACAATATGAATATCAATTTCAATATGCTTTGTTCTTTCATGTAAAACAGGATTGGTAGCAACCAAAACTGCAGACTTATTATCACAATGTAGGTTAACAGGAAGCAACTCTTTCACTTTTAGATCATTAAGAATGCTTAAAATCTATATATTTCACATGTAACAGTGGCCATTGCCCTATATTCAGCCTCTGAAGAGGACCTGGACACTGTTTGCTGCTTTTTACTTTTCCATGAAATCAAAGACTCTCCCAAAAACACACAAAAACCTGTAACTGACCTTCTTGAAGTAACACACTTTCCCCAGTCAGAATCTACATAGGCATTTAGTTTTAGGGACTGACCTTTGATCACATGAATACCTTTACCTGGTGCCTTTTTCAAATATCTAAGAATTCTGAAAGCTAGCTTCAAGTGTGAAGCTTTTGGACTATGCATATACTGACTCAAACAATGAACACCATAGCTTATATCTGGCCTTGTTAATGTAAGATAAATTAACTTGCCTATAAGCTTCTGGTACAAAGTTACATTTTCCAAAGGAGGATCATCAACTGAATCTCTATCAGAAATGATAAGATTCATGTCCATAGGAGTGTTCATTGGTTTAGCTCCCAATAAACCATATTCAAACAATAAATCCATGTAATATTTCCTTTGTGACATACAAATGCCTTTATCAGTATCAAGCATTTCAATTCCTAAAAAATATTGCAATTTTCCCAAATCTTTTATCAAGAATTTAGAACTCAAAAACTTTTTGACATTATTCACTTCAATAATATCATTGCCAGTAATTACAATATCATCAACATATACCAATAAAGCAATAAACAGATTTGAATCACTTTTAATAAACAAAGAATAATCACATTTGCTTTGAACAAAGCCATATTCAACCAAAGAACAAGTGAGTTTATGATTCCATTGTCTAGGTGATTGTTTTAACCCATACAAAGATTTTACTAACTTACAAACCTTATTATCACCTTTAGTAAAATAACCAGGAGGTAAAGTCATGTAAACCTCCTCTTTTAACTCTCCATACAAGAAAGCATTGTTAATGTCAAGTTGAAACAAAGACCAACCATTATTAACAGCTATATTAATCAAACATCTCACAGTGACCATTTTAACAACAGGAGAGAAAGTTTCTTCATAATCAATACCTCTTTTTTATTATAACCCTTAGCAACAAGCCTAGCTTTAAACCTTTCTACCTCACCAGTAGACTTATATTTAATTTTGTACACCCACTTGCAACCTATTGGTTCTCTATTAGGAGGAAGGTCAGTAACAATCCAAGTCTCATTTCTATGTAAGGCCTCCATTTCTAAATTCATAGCCTCAACCCACCTAGAATCTTTAGAAGCCTCATTATAAGTAGATGGTTCTTTTAACTTATTAATATTTGAAAGAAAAGAATAAACTTCAGGTTTAAAATATGAATAATTTACAACCCTTTCTATTCCATACTTAACTTTTCCATCTAGCACATAGTCATTCAGATTTCTAGGCAGATTTGTCTCTCTATTAGACCTTCTAAGTTGATGAGTGTTGTCCACATTTATAGGATCATTAGGAATCCCAGGATTTCCCAAGACCCCTCCCTCAGCATTATCATCATTTTCCCCACAATTTATCACCTCATTGGTGTGATCATCAGGTGTTGTTGTGCCTCCCAAATCTCTGACAGCATTTCTACTACTAGTATCAATGGTTGCACTGCCATCACCTTTCATATATTCAAGATTGATGTCATCATTGGGACCAGTGGAACCAACAACCTCATCAACCCTGTTAAAGAACATGTCATAATCATTAAAGTTATCTTTTGAATTCATAACAAAAGGGAAAATATGTTCATAAAACTTTACATCTCTAGAGAAAAAAACACTTTTATCTTCCAGACTTAACAATTTATAACCCTTTTTAGTACTAGAATAACCAATTAAAATACATTTTTCAGCTCTTTTAGAAAACTTATCTTCATTATAAGTAGATGGTTCTTTTAATTATTAATATTTGAAAGAAAAGAATAAACTTCAGGTTTAAAATATGAATAATTTACAACCCTTTCTATTCCATACTTAACTTTTCCATCTAGCACATAGTCATTCAGATTTCTAGGCAGATTTGTCTCTCTATTAGACCTTCTAAGTTGATGAGTGTTGTCCACATTTATAGGATCATTAGGAATCCCAGGATTTCCCAAGACCCCTCCCTCAGCATTATCATCATTTTCCCCACAATTTATCACCTCATTGGTGTGATCATCAGGTGTTGTTGTGCCTCCCAAATCTCTGACAGCATTTCTACTACCAGTATCAATGGTTGCACTGCCATCACCTTTCATATATTCAAGATTGATGTCATCATTGGGACCAGTGGAACCAACAATCTCATCAACCCTGTTAAAGAACATGTCATAATCATTAAAGTTATCTTTTGAATTCATAACAAAAGGGAAAATATGTTCATAAAACTTTACATCTCTAGAGAAAAAAACACTTTTATCTTCCAGACTTAACAATTTATAACCCTTTTTAGTACTAGAATAACCAATTAAAATACATTTTTCAGCTCTTTTAGAAAACTTATCTTCATTATAAGTAGATGGTTCTTTTAATTTTTAATATTTGAAAGAAAAGAATAAACTTCAGGTTTAAAATATGAATAATTTACAACCCTTTCTATTCCATACTTAACTTTTCCATCTAGCACATAGTCATTCAGATTTCTAGGCAGATTTGTCTCTCTATTAGACCTTCTAAGTTGATGAGTGTTGTCCACATTTATAGGATCATTAGGAATCCCAGGATTTCCCAAGACCCCTCCCTCAGCATTATCATCATTTTCCCCACAATTTATCACCTCATTGGTGTGATCATCAGGTGTTGTTGTGCCTCCCAAATCTCTGACAGCATTTCTACTACCAGTATCAATGGTTGCACTGCCATCACCTTTCATATATTCAAGATTGATGTCATCATTGGGACCAGTGGAACCAACAACTCATCAACCCTGTTAAAGAACATGTCATAATCATTAAAGTTATCTTTTGAATTCATAACAAAAGGGAAAATATGCTCATAAAACTTTACATCTCTAGAGAAAAAAACACTTTTATCTTCCAGACTTAACAATTTATAACCCTTTTTAGTACTAGAATAACCAATTAAAATACATTTTTCAGCTCTTTTAGAAAACTTATCTTCATTATTAAGAATAGTTGCATAACACAAACAACCAAAATTTCTCAAATGATTCAAACTAGGTTCAAAACCAAAAACAAGTTCATAAGGTGTTTTTCCTTTAAGCACAGAAGAAGGAGTTCTATTAATTAGATAAACTGCAGTCATAACACATTCAGGCCACATATACAAAGGAATACCACCTTGAAACAAAAGTGACCTAGCTACATTCAAGAGATGTCTGTGTTTTCTCTCTGCAATACCATTTTGCTGAGGTGTATAAGCACAAGTAGTTTGATGTATAATACCTTTAGTTCTTAATAATTCAGTTAACTTTGCATTAACAAATTATGTTCCATTGTCTGACCTAAATACTTTAACAGTCTTATTAAACTGAGTTCTTATAAGGTTAATGAAATAACATATATTATCATACACTTCAGTTTTACTTTTTAACATAAACACCCAGACTGCTCTTGAAAAATCATCAACAACTGTCAAAAAATACTTAAACCCTTCTTTACTAGTTTTTCTGTAAGGACCCCACACATCAAGATGAACTAAATCACCAACACATAAAGACTTATGTTCACTTAGAGGAAATGGTTCTCTAACCTGTTTTGCCTTATGACAAATATCACAAGGATCATTAATCAAATTATCAATCATCAATTTATCTTTTAGAACCTTTAAAACAATAGGTGCTGGGTGTCCTAACCTAGAAGAAGACACATTACACTTAATGTTGCTCACAGAATTGTTACATATACCAACTTGATTACTTACATTTAACAAATATAATCCTCCATGAACTCTACCAGTCCCCAGGTTTTTCATTGTTCTCAAATCCTGTAAATAACACATATTTTCAGTGAACCCTATAAACATTTTACTATCTTTGTTTGCCTTATGAACTGAAAACAAGTTAACACAATAATCAGGAATATACAACACATCATAAATTGTTATTTTATCTGTAAGTTTAATGTCTCCTATCTTTCTAATTAAAGCAGATGTTCCATTAGGATGATTAACAGTTAAATTTAGTGAAGTAACATCAATAGCATTAATCAATTGTTTATCAGAACAACACATATGTTGATTTGCTCCTGAATCATTTATCCAATCATCTTTATTTGGAATTTTATCAATTTTAACATTAGAATTAAAATACACAGAAGACATAAAAGCACCTGCCATATGTGCATGAACACCTGCCTTGTTATCCTGATTATCACTTATCAAACTCATTAGTTTAGCAATCTGATCATTTGTAAAAGGCATGCCAGAACTAGAAGAAGCAGAATTATGAGAATTGTTTTCAGCAGTCACAAAAGTTTTATCATTCCAAGTATTTTTATCATTATAAGAATTATTTGAATATCTCTTGTTTTGAAAACCATTTTTCTTCTTAATATACTCAGGATATCCAACAATCTTAAAACACTTATCAATTGTATGACCTTTTAGACCACAAGCAGGATTAGCACACACAAGATTCTCATTTCTCACATATTTCTTCTTAGAATCATCAAATTTAGACACAAAAGCAGAATTAGCAGGTTTAGCATGATTCACAGAACTAGCATTCCTATGTGATTCTTCTCTAGACAACAAAGCATATGCAGATTTCACATTAGGTAATGGATCTTTAGTAAGAATAGTACTTCTAACAGACATGTATATTTCATCTAAACCCATTAAAAACTGCATTAACCTAATCAAATCATGATGAGCCTTAAATTCTTTTGCAGCCTTACAAGTACATACAGGTAATTTCACCATAGCATCAAACTGTTTCCAGAAAGTATTCAATTTATGATAATACTCAGATAATGAAGAACCATTTTGACTCAATGTATTAATCTTATGATGCAGATTGAAAGTAACAGAACCATCAACTTTGTCATAGGTTTCTTTTAAATCACTCCAAACTTCACTAGCAATTTTAGAAAATATTTGTCCCATGTACAAATCTTGACTAACAGATCCTAAAATCCAAGATAAAACCACAGAATTACACCTATCCCATTGTTTAGCCAATACAGGATCATCATCATTTTTATCACATGAACCATCTATAAACCCTACTTTATTTTTAGTTTCTAAAGCAAGTAGCATAGCACATGACCAAACATTATAATTTTCAGTACCAGTCAACTTAAAAGACAGAATAGGAGCACCACTAGTATCAGTAGGATGAAGATATAAAGGATCACCAAAATCAAGACCACTAACAGTAGTTGTTTTAGAACCACTACCAGTATCAGGAGCCATAGATAACAAGAAACAATTAACACAAAATTATTCAAATAAAGCAGATAATCAACAATTAATCAAACAATAATCAAACCATACAATAAGCAAAAAAAAATAAACTATATTTATATATATATATATAATTTGAAAAATAATTTCAATCTCTCAAATGTGCCAGTGACAGGATTCCAAGCCTCTCACGGAGACCGGTCAAGTATTAACACAAATGATTTTGTGAGAATTGAAATAATAAAAAAAATTTTAAAGAGATAAAGGAAAGAGAATCAACAATACAGTGCTCTCGGCTGAAATAAAAGGAACCCTAATTTTCTTCTTGATTCACTTAGTCAAGAAGAATAATCAGGATCTGATTTGAAGAAACCCTTACTTCCTTCTTGATTCACTTAGTCAAGAAGAAAACGGATCTGAAACAATAAGCAGCGAATCAACAAGATCGTAAACCAGAAAACCCTAAAATTAGGGTTTCTTAGATCTAGGGTTTCGAAATCGAAATACGCCCTAAATCCAGAAGAACCTTAATCAGAAATCACCAATCAGAGTAACCTGGCTCTGATACCATGAACGAAATCGAAGAACAACAATTATTATTATTATAGTTTATTATTCGATTAAGAAATTAATCAGTCGGCTGTATATACCGACCACAAAGTATTATTATTACAAGATGAATATGATCAAGATGATCAGTGGAATGATTGATCAAGACCAATCAATTACAAGTAGAATCGAAAAAATATAATCGAGAGAAAAAATAGAGATACAAAATATAGCAGCTTCAAGAATGATTAGGGTTAACCCTAATTGTTCTATTTATACTCCAAGCAATTAGCCAAATACTCCAGCAACCTTCATCTTTCATTCCTTCCAGAATTAGTCCCTTGAGTTCCAAGAATAGCAAACCTGTAGAAAGACTTAACCCCGAAGTTAGAAGATATAACAATAATAACCCAAAGTTTATATTATACTTATTTTTAACACAAACAGTTTCAGATTATCCCAAAAATATACTCTGAAACTAACTGATTTCAGGTATAGATATTGTGACAAGTTGGTGTAGCACAAGATTGCCACAATTTTGGATTCACAGGGTTAAAAAATGTATTCAAGTTTATGAACAAAATAAAAGAAACACATGTATATAAATGCAAGCTAGGACATGAAACATTGTAAAAAATTGTGCAAACCACTGAAGGTCTATGACATAACAACACTCTCCTAGACCCATGTGTACCTTTCAGAAAGAAAAAAAAACTAGACCCATGTGGATACTCTTTCTATACGACACTCAAATATATCTAATTACACCATTTCGTTTACTCACTCTACTCTTGTCATCTGCTAAAGCCCACAAGAACCATATACTCTACTAGTAATTTACTGCTATATATCCCGAGTGACAAACACTTATATTGTTATACATCACCACACATAAAGTTTTTATTTACAAGACTTGGTGCATAATAGGTGTGCCCCTTCGGCAAATTATCGACAAGATCCATACTTAGCATTGACGCCCTAGCTTTAGTACTAACCGGGCTAGTGAAATAAAAATTATCAACGGTTTGTTCAAAGCCATGGAAGTTGTTCGTTCGACGAGTCTAAGCCATTTAGCTTCAACATAAAGTTGTTTTCGCCACGGTCCCAAATGCATTTTCTTTTCCTTCATGCAATGTTTTAGCATTACTCAATATTTTGTAGTCTCTAGTCTCTCAATTTTCCCGACAAACACATCGGGAAGTTTTGATACGAGACCATTGTACTCGTTGCTTCCTTTCTTCATCTCGAATTGGCCCCGAAACTCCAACTCGATTATCACCCTCACTTCTCCTTTCTTGTTATTAGAATTATCGACCACGTCTATAAAAGTGTGTAAAGAACAGTAACTAAAATTTTAGTGAAAAAGATCATATAATAAAGTTAGAAGCTAAGTAATACGAGTAATCATTTACCTAAGGCCCACAAACGGATTTCTACATATATTGTTACTTTTTTCAGTTTTACTTTATGGTTTGGTAGGGAGTCTTTACACCAAAAATAATGTCTTATCCATCTAGAAATATCATTTGTGATTATATATTGATTGTACACTTTATTTATACTTTACAATTTGTGTAGGTATAAAAACTTTCTGTATATGGATCACCTTTTATGATAACTTTAAATAAGGATATATGATTGATATCGACATGTGATCCTGAAAATTTATAGAATGGACTTGTTAACAAAGCAAGTACAGTATATTTGAATGTATGATCATTTAGAACATATATGTTTATATGTGTTTAAATATACGGGAGCAAGTATCCGCACGTTGCGGAAGTGAGATGGTGGGGTGATAGGTCATAGAGTGTGATAGGTCATAGGAGGTGATAGGTCATAGAGTGTGATAGTCAAATGCCTTAGCCGTACGGGCTCCGCCCTCAGATTTAAAAATTCGTCGAAAGTATATCGAATGACATCTCTAATGAAAGAACATGTACTATCTAGTCCACGTCATCATGGACTTGGTCTATAAATACAAGGCTTTTCACAACTTGCAAAATGCTTGAAACTTTGGCATTGCAACTTGTGATATATACTCTAAGTAATCCTTACGAGTATTTCCAAGTTAATAGATCACTTGTATTTCTAGGTTGTTTAGATATTTACACTTTGGTGTTTATCTTTGTTCCGCAACAACCTTTGTATTTGTTTATATCAATAAATCAAATACATTGAAAAAGTACATCATGTCTCAATGCTACATACTTGATTATATATATTACTTTATATAGTTTCAGCACTTATTGTTTCTTGCAATTTACTTTAAGTCATTTACTTTATTGTTATATCCATATCTGGATCGCAATTCTGAACTTGTCATTCCAGATCTGAATTGCTTGTCATTCGGGTTCGATTATCTATATTTGGGACTTACAGCACACTCTTCTCATTTCTCTTCAAAAATTCGGATTCAAGGCTTTGGTTAACATCAAAAGTGTTAGAAAATTGTTAAATAATAATTCCCTACCTTTAAACTTCAAGATTTTTGGGTTATATCAAGTGTTCATCTTCTCTAGAGCTCCAAATTCGGATTTTTGAGTTCAAGGTAATAATTGGTATGTAAATTTACTTCCTACATACTTAGATTAAGTTATTATTGTTATGGGTTACAAGATTTCTTCATCACTTGGTCAAATCTTTAAAGTTTTTGTTGAAACTAGTGAAATCTAGGGTTTTAAAAAGGGGGTTTTTGATTTAAGAAGTAGGTTTGTAAATTGAGTCAAGTTTTACACTTGTTTATACTTATAGTAAGTTGTGATAAAGAATTGAGCTTTGATTTGGTGGCTAACTTGGGAAAATCCTTGAAATTGTTCAAAAACTATACTTTGAAGGAGATAACTTTTGATTTGGGAAGTGGGTTTTTGAAAGGACTTAATATTTATGCTTGGAAATGAGTTTGGAAGTGTCTCCTAATTGATTTTGAGGTCAAAATGAAGCTTGGGTGCATTTTGGGTCGAAATTGTGCAGGTTTTAACGGTCGTTAAATTTTAGGACTGTTCTTGACAACAGTTCAGAACCAAGATGAACAAATTCAGAACCAAGATCCATTAGTTTTTAACGTCTGTTAGTTTTGAGGACTGATTTTGACAACAGTTCAGAACCAAGATGAACAAATTCAAAACCAAGATCTGTTAGTTTTTAACGCCCGTTAGTTCTAAGGATTTAGTTTGATAACATTCTTATGGACTACTCATAACCCATATGAACTATTTAAAAACCATACGTAAAGTCTTGATTTGTAAACATGTTGTGTTCATTAATAGGTTGTGGACACGTGACGCTCGTTGAACACTTATAACTTGATCTTAGCTTGTTGATGCTTGGCAAAGGTGAGTTCGTAGCCCCTACTATTTGCATGCTTTTGGGGTGGAAAGATACTCGCTATGTGCTAATGTGCTATGCCGTAGATTACACTTGTAGTATCTACGTGCATATGTTTTTGTGTATTACATGTTTATAGGTAGACATGTAACTTGATGGTAACAATGTGAATATTGTTGAACGTATAAGATTGTTGTAGCCTATGCTAGGATGATCTTTTGATTTGGCATGTGATACTTGATTGTTTGATTGTAACTTCGTATATGGAATATATTATATTGTGAGTTGGGATAGTTGTGCATACATGGAAGACGGTAATGCCTTTGAAGGGTTATAGATGTGGTGGGAAGGCTGCGGGTGACCCTATATATAAGCATCTATGATCCCTCAAAAGTAGAATCGTATGAAGTGTATGTACTTGACTAATGATTGTTGTGATTCTTGGGCGTAGTTCCCATGGTGATTATTGTGATTCTTGGGCGTAGTTCCCATAGTGATTATTGGATTCTTGGGTTGTGTTCCCATTGTAGATTATTTGTGTGATACTTGATTCTTGGGCGTAATTCCCATAGTGATGCTTAGTTATTGGGTTGTATTCCCATTGAGATACTAGAAATGCTAGTTACGTGCCCTCAAGGGTACAATCTACTAGAAACGTGTAAAGGATTCCACGTGGTTATATATTTGATATATATATGTTATATCGGTTTCATATCCTTGCATGATTTTGATGTTGATAGATGCGGTATGACGATTATTGTGGCTGTGATCTAGACATTTGATGTGTTATATGTTGTGTGACTCTTGTGATTTTGGTGTAGCTTAAGGATGAGATACTTGTGATATTCCAATGTAGTGGAATATCTCCCGGTGCGGGACTTCTGTTGCTCAGCTATTCGATACTCACTTATCTATGGATATAACTTATGTATATAGGTGTATATACACTAGTATCGAATCTATGGCTTAATTTGAAACTATGTGATCCTACGAACTCACCAACCTAGTGTTGACATTATAATGAGTTTTTCTTTTAATTAATAAAAATTAGTAACATAGTTGGATTAGGATACTTAATCTAGATAAAATTATTCTTTTTCAAATATTATATTATGTTAGGTCCAGATTTAGTCCAGATTTACTGGACTCGCTCCAGACGCGACTACTGGAGCCTCACTGAAGATCTGACCAGAAACGTGTTCTACTGGACCTACTCCAGACTTGGAATCTGGAGTCCCTCTGAAGATTTTTCCATAAATAATGGAAGACTAGTGAGCAAATACTTGTATAGGAAATCTGGAGTATTCTCCAGATGAGCTCACTGGACTTCACCCCAGTCCAGATCAACTCTACTGAAGACATTCTGACTGAAGTCAAAGACTGAAGTCTGAAGAAAGAAGACTTAACAAATGGCGGAGTCCACTGGAAAGTCTTACCAGATCTGTACACTGGAGGATTGTCAGTGTTCTAGATCCTACAAGTCTGAACACTGATATCAAGGATTGACTTTTCCCTTTACACACTTTCCAAAGAACAATCCACTTGTTCTTTACCAAAGTATACGTGTGTAAAGGTGGTTGGATAAAAGGATACACTTGCATTTGATGTGACTTTATCCTTATTCCTTATCCAATACATTTAATGTTCTTGTCGGATCATTAAATGTATGCAACCATATTTGTACGGCACAAAATTCACTGGTGAATTTTGTTGCCTATAAATACAAAGTCATTTCCTTGACATAAATACTTTTAAGCATTCATTTTGCATTGAAGTGAATTTGTCCAAATACTCTCGATCTTAAACTGGGATACTTCACAACTTTAAGTATCTCAATCCTAAAGAGTTATTTGACAAATATAGATCATTTGTAACTCATAGGTTGTTAGGATACATACTTAATTGTATTATCTTGATTCCGCAACAACCTTGTGTTTTATTTAACATCATAAATAAAATACCCATGAAAAATACATAATGTTCCACTTTATTTATTTATTGTTATAAGTCTTGTATTACTTTATTTATATACTTGCATTTATATTAAAGTAATACTAGTCCATTCTAGTGCTTATTAGACTTGTTGTATTTTGCACTTTCCTGGTTTAACCATCGAACTTAAGGGACTCACATTTGGTATCAGAGCAGAAGGCTAAACATTGCCTAGATCTGTTTCTTGATGGCTAACCAAGAAAATACACAAGGTTTTAGTCTTGGTCCCGATCCTAATGCAAATATTAATGATCAAAATGAACCACCAATTGTTAATAACACTAATCCACCTCCTCCTCCTACTCCTGCTTCTCCACACGTGCATGTGCACTACTCAAATAATCATGTTCCTAAATTCAGTGGGAACAGTGATGAATTTGGTACGTGGAAGGCTAGGATGGTTTTGCATGTCACTGGTATTGAGAGGAACATGATGAAAAATTTAAACGAAGGTCCTTATGTACCAACATCACCTCTCAATCCCCTTCTTGATCCTTCTGGATCTAGAAGAGGAATGGAAAAGAGGGAGGAACATTGGTCAGAAGAGGAGAGGAGATTGGTGAATCTAGACACCCTTCTCAAAAACATGATCCTCGGGGCCGTTCCAGAAACCCTAATTCCCACACTAGTTCTTTTTCCTAGTGCTAAAACCATGTGGGATGAACTTTTAAACCAACATGAAGGAGGAGATGACACCATTGTCACCAGAAAGGTCTCCTTAAACAAGAGGTATGAGTCATTTTTTGCTCAACCTAACGAGTCTCTCACTGGTACTTACACCAGATTTATGAGTATCATAAACCAATTGAGAGGTCTTGGGGTTGAGAAGGACAAGGATATACTTCTGGAGAAATTTTGTGATATTCTACCCACCAAATGGTCTCACATGATCCTGGTCTTACGACAAGGAAAAACTCTGCACACACACACTCTCTCAACTCTTTATGGAGCTTTCAGGTACACTGAAGAAAATCAAGCTCAGAGAGTGGTGGCAGAACAAGATGCCTATAACCATGCCTCCAGTAGTCCTAATGTGGTTAGTCATACTGAACCACAAAGTACAGCACTGATATCTTCTGAGAATGTATATTATATGAAGAAGATGGTGTCTGAACTCATGGATTCTGGAGAGTCCAGTCAAATCTCTCCAGACTGTTGTGATGAAACTGAAGATGATGACCTTATTGCAATGATTGCTAAAACGTTTAACCGTTTCAAAGCAAAAGCAAATAGGCCATCTGGACAATTTGCATCCAGTTCTTCCACTGATAAGACCAATTTGACATGCTTTAAGTGTGGCAAAAAGGGTCATTTCATGAAAGAGTGCAGGTCCAACCAGTTTGTATCCAAGCCTGGTCCATTCTCTTCAAATAATAAGCCTGATGATAGCTATAAAATGAAATATAAAAAGCTTAAGGCCCAAATTGCTCTCATGGCACAACAAATTGAAACCAATAATAAGTGCATGATTGCAACAACTGAAGAGAAGTGGGTTCCTTCTGATGAATCATCTGTTGATGAAGAAGAAGAAAGAGATTGCTGTTACATGGCTCTGGTAGACGAAGAGCTCCTGGTGAAGGAAGATGTCACATCTGGACGATGGGTGGACATTGTTATCAAGAAGGGCGATCGAAAGAAATATATCTGGTATCTTGACAGTGCAGCTGGCAGGACGATGACCGGATGTAAGACCCTACTGGAGGAGTTCACCATTTCTGATGGACCCTCCATTACTTTTGGAAATGATGCTTGTGGAAAGACTGAGGGATACGGTGTTCTGAACACTGGACAAGTCAAGTTCAGACGTGTTGCATTTGTGAATGGTTTGAAATATAACTTGATCAGTGTAAGCCAACTGTGTGATGATGGCTATCAAGTCTTATTCAATATTGCTCAGGGTATCGTATTCAACAAGGACTGGAAGGTAGTGTTGATTGCTCCCAGAAAAGGGTATGTGTACGTGAAGGATATGGAAAGCTCTCCTTCAGAGCAGTGTTTCTATACTCAAGCTGATGAAGACACAAACTGGTTATGGCACAAAAGGTTATCCCATTTAAATTTCAAGAACATTAATAAGTTGTCCAGAAAACAACTTGCAGATGGGATACCTTCAATTTCCTTCAAAAAGGAAAGGCCATGTCCAGGATGTGAGATGGGTAAGCAAAAACGTACCAGTTTCAAGACCAGACAGAGTTTCAGCATTTCTGAACCTCTTCATATGCTTCATATGGACCTCTTTGGTCCAGTGAACGTTCAGACTCGTGCTGGTAAAAGATACACCCTGGTGATCGTAGATGAATTCTCCAGATATTGTTGGGTGATCTTTCTAAGGTCTAAAAATGAAGCTGCTGCTGAAATCATCAGTCTTATCAAGCAAATTGAGCTCAAGTACAGTCGAAAAGTGTGTCAGTTAAGAAGTGACAATGGAACAGAATTCCAGAATGCAACTCTGGAGTCATTCTGTACTGACACTGGCATCTCCCAGAATTTCTCATCAGCCCGCTCTCCAGAACAAAATGGAGTGGTGGAAAGGAAGAATCGAACGCTGATAGAAGCTGCCAGGAGTATGCTTGCTGAATCTGGTCTGTCTACCAGTTTCTGGGCGGAAGCAATTGCAACTGCTTGCCACACCCAGAATCGATCAGTGTACATCAAAAGACACAAAAAGACAGCCTATGAAGTCTTAAGAAATAGAAAACCAAATATTGGTTATTTTCACGTTTTTGGATGTCCAGTTTACATCCTGAACGACTCCAGTCAGTTAGGTAAATTTGATGCCAAAGCTGATGAAGGGTATTTCTTAGGCTATTCATCCATACGCAAGGCCTTCAGAGTCTACAACAAGAGACTGGAGAAGGTCCATGAGTCAATTCATGTCACATTTGATGAATCAAACGTTGCAATCAACAAGAAGCCAGCCCTTGACTCTCCCCCAGTAACTCCAATTGTCTTTTGTGAATCTGATCCTATAAACGACAAAAATGAAGATTCAAAAGACACAGTTTCCAGTCATCCTGATCTGGAACCTGTTTAGAAAAATAAACTCTCCAGTAGTACTCCATTCTATCCTTCTATTATTTTCAAACTACCCTCTGAAATTAATATTGGATTAGATGTTCGTACTACTCCCCCAGTAACTCCAATTGTCTTTTGTGAATCTGATCCTATAAACGACAAAAATGAAGATTCAAAAGACACAGTTTCCAGTCATCCTGATCTGGAACCTGTTTAGAAAAATAAACTCTCCAGTAGTACTCCATTCTATCCTTCTATTATTTTCAAACTACCCTCTGAAATTAATATTGGATTAGATGTTCGTACTACTCCCCCAGTATCAGTGTCAGTTGAGACTAGACCAGAAATGTCTTCTTATGAAGAATTCCAAACTGAACCAGTACTTCAGGAAATGCCTTCAAATGAAGAATTTCATGATGCAAATCGTGATTTAAATGACTCAGATGAAGATACTGAAGTAGTCTAGCAAGATCCTCCTCCTGGAGCAACTCCAGAGGAGACTCAACTGAATTCTTGCACTGATATTGTTGTCAGTAACAATCCTGGTCAGTACTCCAGATGGACAAAAGCTCATCCTATTGATCAGATCATAGGTGACTCCAGTAGAGGAGTTCAGACCAGAAGAGCCTCCAGTAATCAATGCTTATACGTTAGTTTTCTATCTCTGATGGAACCAAAGAAGATTGACGAGGCTATGGAAGATCCAAGCTGGGTGACTGCTATGCAAGAAGAGCTTCACCAGTTTGAAAGGAACAAGGTCTGGTATCTGGTTCCTTTCCCAGTTGGAAAGAAAGAACCAATTGGAACAAGATGGGTCTTCAGAAACAAAGTAGATGAAGATTGCCACGTAATCAGAAACAAGGCCAGATTGGTAGCACAAGGCTACTGCCAGTCAGATGTCGACTTTGATGAATCATTTGCTCCAGTGGCTAGACTTGAAGCGATCAGAATATTCTTAGCATTCGCTGCTTATCATCAGTTCAAGGTCTACCAGATGGATGTAAAGAGTGCTTTCTTGAATGGAAAGCTTGAAGAAGAAGTTTATGCTAGACAACCTCCAGGTTTCGTTGATGAAAAGCATCCACATTGGGTATATCATCTGGACAAAGCGCTATATGGCCTCAGACAAGCCCCACGTACCTGGTATGATACTCTGACTAAACATTTGTTGAAAAATGGTTTTAAACGAGGTGCAATTGACAATACCTTATTCATTCTTCATGAGAAAGGTAATCTGTTAATGGTACAAATTTATGTTGATGATATTATTTTTGGGTCTACTGATGAAAACATGTGCAAGAAATTTTCAAAAATCATGTCCACTGAATATGAAATGAGTCTGATGGGTGAATTAACATATTTTCTTGGACTCCAGATTAAACAAAACAAAGATGACATTTTTATTAATCAGGAAAAATATGTTAGAGATCTTTTAAAGAAATTTGATATGAATTCTTCACCATCTAAACCAACTCCAATTTCTGCACCACTGACACTGGACTCCGATCCAGATGGTAAACCAGTGAACACCACTGTTTATAGAGGCATGGTTGGTTCACTAATGTATTTAACTGCCAGTAGACCAGATATTATGTTTTCAACATGTTTATGTGCCAGATATCAGTCTAATCCAAAGGAATCTCATATGCTTGCTGTAAAGCGCATACTGAAATACCTTAAAGGTGTCCCCAATCTAGGTCTTTGGTATCCCAAAGGCTCAGGCATGGATCTAATGGGTTATTCAGATTCAGATCATGCAGGTTGTAAGATAGATAGGAAATCCACAACTGGTGGATGTCATTTCCTAAGTGGCAAACTGGTCAGCTGGACCAGTAAGAAGCAAACTTCAGTTTCATTGTCCACTGCTGAAGCTGAATACGTGTCTACAGCCAGTTGTTGTGCCAGATATCAGTCTAATCCAAAGGAATCTCATATGCTTGCTGTAAAGCGCATACTGAAATACCTTAAAGGTGTCCCCAATCTAGGTCTTTGGTATCCCAAAGGCTCAGGCATGGATCTAATGGGTTATTCAGATTCAGATCATGCAGGTTGTAAGATAGATAGGAAATCCACAACTGGTGGATGTCATTTCCTAAGTGGCAAACTGGTCAGCTGGACCAGTAAGAAGCAAACTTCAGTTTCATTGTCCACTGCTGAAGCTGAATACGTGTCTACAGCCAGTTGTTGTGCTCAGATACTCTGGATGAAGAACCAGTTGCTTGATTATGGTATTAAATATTCAAAGACTCCAATCTTTTGTGATAATACCAGTGCCATCGCTATCTCAAACAATCCAGTCATGCACTCCAGAACGAAGCACATTGATCTAAGGTATCACTTCATTCGTGATCATATTATGAAAAACAACATTGAACTCCATTTTATTCCCACTGACAAACAACTCGCTGACATTTTTACCAAACCTCTGGATGTCAAAACTTTTGAATATCTTGTTGGTGAGTTGGGAATGTTAAACCCTTAAATCTGGTAACTGCTCAGATATTGAACGCCTTTGTGTACTATCTTTGCACTATTAGATTTCTGGAACATTCCAGGGAAAGACTTGAAAAATATTTTTTGTTCTTAAAATTGTTTTAAGTTCAGGGGAATTTATTAATTTATTTTCTCACTGGACAAATTCTTCAGAAAATATTACTGGTGCTTTGTAAATGTGTCCCTCTCACTGGTAACTGGATAGGTTGAAGTGCGTGTTTGAGTTGACTTATGTCTCCTTGTAAATGTGTCCCTCTCATTTGTCTGTATTAGTTGACGTGCACGTTTGAGGTTACCAGTCTTTCAAAAATGGTTTTCACTGGTACTTTACTGGAGTGTCCCTCCAATGTACCATCAGTACATGTTCACTGGACTAATCCACCAGTGATACTGGAGTGTCCCTCCAAGTACCATCAGTACATGTTCACTGAACTAATCCACCAGTGATACTGGAGTGTCCAGTCAACCTCCAGATGCACTGAAATATGTCATAATATTTTCTAAATACTTAGTCTTTGTGTGTGCCACGTAAGCAAACCTTTTTGAAGATATTTTAATCCTACGTGGCATGAAAACTTTTTCAATACAATGATGGTCTTTTTACTTTGGGAAAACAAAAAGTACAAGTTGTTACTGTTTGTGGGCTGTAAACCGTCATGCATTTATGTGTGATGTGATGTGATTAATGCGGATCTCAAAACCCGATCAAAAACTTTGTTTGATAATTTCAAATAAACCGTTTGAGTTCCACATTGTCTCTCCTATATATACCCACCTTCAATTTCAATGGCATTTACTTCGAACATATTAACTCCCAAATCTTTCAAATTCCTTCATTTACTTCTTCATTCATTTTTCCAATCATATTTATCTCTCTTATTTACTCCATTTTCATTCATTCTTTCATCAAATCTTCATCATAACCTATCTATTCAATTTCATTTTCATCTATTCCTTATAAATGGCACCTAGACAATCAAGAACTAAAAATTTGCTTGCCAATGAATATGCTCCTTCGGAAAATGTTGGCAGGGCACCTCATATTAATCTTGAGGCAAGTGCTATAAGAATCAATATGAATAACTGGATGGCAAGACTCTCTCTGTCCAGTGTTCATGATGCCCAATCGATTATTGGGAGATTAAACTCATTCTTTCTCTCTTGCCCATTATATGGTGCGTTAACATTGAATCCAGGAAGGATGTACCACGAGTATTTGTGTGAATTCTGGTACACGGCTAAATATGACGATGATACTTCATCGATCAATTATACTCTCAAGGGAGGTACCAGATCCCTTGGTTTCACAGCTAGTCTTCTCAGGTCTGTTCTCCAGTTGAACTATTTTGAACAGAATGAGTTGCCTATTGAGCTTCCCACTGGTATAAATACAAGGGAAGTATGCAGGCTGATGGGGCATACGGATATCTTGGATGAGCATGGTCAGCTATCCAGGAAAGGGACTATCTACATGAGCAAGCTGTCAGACTCATGGAGATATTTCTTCACACATATTGTTGAATGTCTAGGACGCAGCTCTGGAGGATTAGACCAGATTAATCAAACACACCTCCAGATTGCCTACTGTTTATGGTTTGGGCTTAGAGTGGACTTTTCCCAGATCCTTTTTGATTACCTGGTTGAGCGCCTAAGAGTGAAAGGAAGAAAACCTTTCATTCCTTATATTCGTTTCCTTTCTCTTATGTTTAAGAATGCTCTTGGCGACCAGTATGATATGGATACTACTCATTTTTCTGTGAGTGAGTATATGAGGGACCTGGTCAACCTCAGGTCTCCAGTGGATGAGGTAGATATTCCTCAGTCCATGCTTTCCTTCCAAAAGGAAGAAGTTGAAATGGCTCCAGTTGAAGGACCATCTGGTGATGATGTACAGATAATAGAGGCTGTACAGCCAATTAGACAAGTTGCTCCAGAAGGTCAAGGTCAAGAAGTTGTTGAACCTTCCAGACGACCTAGAACTAATAGGCGTCTGATGAGAGCTGGACTCCAGGTAAATCCAGCAAGATATACTGGTGATGTTATGAATCTGGATGGGTCACCAATTTTTTAATCTGAAGAGGTTGTTGGGCAGGAAACTGATGAACAAGCTGAAAATGCTGCCCAGATTGTAGAGCAGGTTGTTGAGGAAGTTGAAGTAGATGTTTAGACTGATGAACATATTTCTGGTGAGCAAGAGGCTCCAATTGACTTAAATGTTGAGGCTGGTGAACAGGTAAATGTAGAGACTGGTGAACAGTCTTGTGAACAGACAGTTGGGATTGCTCAAGAATGGGATGATGTTGACTCCCCAATGTCTGAAGGTTTTGATGTTAACATGAATTTTCTGGGTGAAGATGTACAAGAAGAAGAAAATCTACCAGAAATGCCAACACCTCCACCAGAAATGCCACCACCACAATCAAACATGCCACCACCACCACCACCACCTTCAATTCCAGAAAACACCCAATACTTCACTCCAGCAACCAATCAACCTTCACAATCTCAACCTCCTCCTCGTGCGCCGGAGTCACCAGTTGCAACGTCTGAAGCTGCAACTGAAAAGGACTGGGCACAAGTTCCTCTAATGACCAGATTACCCTCAACTCTTGAACCTCCCACTGGTCTCTCCACTTCTTCTTCTGCCGAGGTCCAAGGCCTTTTAAGTAAGGTGGCGGACCTGAAGAGATCACTCCAGACTTCATCTCAGGTTATTTCAGACTTCAAATCTTTATTATCAAATAACCTGGCATCTGAGATGAATGTCTTTGCTGGAAATGAGAAGCTAGTTTATGAGAAGCTTGATGAACTGGTACTGGCCACAAACAACAACACTGAAAAGATCAAGGTGGCAGTCCAGGGCTTAGAGTCAAGGTTGGTTAATTCTGTTCAGACTGCAGTCACTGGCGAACTGGCAGGTCTGAAAGAAGATGTTCAGAATTTGGTCTTCAGGGTCAGTTCTCTGGAGAGTAGACCCACACTGGAACAGGGTGCAGTTGTTAGCACTATAAGTGATGAATGTACAAGGAAGTTCAGAAACAATATGTTGAAAGAATTATGTGAAGAAGTTTATGGGACTGTTCTTCGTAGCATTTATGATGGGGTGTTACCCCAAGTAGAAAAGTTACTGGATGAGAAGTTGCCAAAACACTTGCCTACAGCTGTTGCAAATATTCAGAAGGAAGTGCAGGCACTCAAGAAAGTTGTGTCTGAAACAACTCCAGTAGAAGGTACAACTTTTGGTCCACTAGACAGACTTATGCTTGAACAGTTGTGGAATGATCTCAAGTCAAGTACTGGAGATCGTTCCAAGGGGGAAAGGTCGTCTGGTGACCAAACTGAAAGACAAAGAGCATATGGCACTGAAGCCGGGCTAACTGAAGAAGCTACTGGTACTGAAGCCAGTGAGCCCCAGTTTGAGACCTTCCCAGATATTCCAACTACACTGAAGGCTGTTAAAGGAAAAGAAAAAGTGGTATCTGGTGAAGAGGAAGAGCAGACTGAAGAAGCTACTGGTACTGAAGCCAGTGAGCCCCAGTTTGAGACCTTCCCAGATATTCCAACTACACTGAAGGCTGTTAAAGGAAAAGAAAAAGTGGTATCTGGTGAAGAGGAAGAGCAGACTGAAGAAGCTACTGGTACTGAAGCCAGTGAGCCCCAGTTTGAGACCTTCCCAGATATTCCAACTACACTGAAGGCTGTTAAAGGAAAAGAAAAAGTGGTATCTGGTGAAGAGGGAGAGCAACTGAAGAAGCTACTGGTACTGAAGCCAGTGAGCCCCAGTTTGAGACCTTCCCAGATATTCCAACTACACTGAAGGCTGTTAAAGGAAAAGAAAAAGTGGTATCTGGTGAAGAGGAAGAGCAGACTGAAGAAGCTACTGGTACTGAAGCCAGTGAGCCCCAGTTTGAGACCTTCCCAGATATTCCAACTACACTGAAGGCTGTTAAAGGAAAAGAAAAAGTGGTATCTGGTGAAGAGGAAGAGCAGACTGAAGAAGCTACTGGTACTGAAGCCAGTGAGCCCCAGTTTGAGACCTTCCCAGATATTCCAACTACACTGAAGGCTGTTAAAGGAAAAGAAAAAGTGGTATCTGGTGAAGAGGAAGAGCAGACTGAAGAAGCTACTGGTACTGAAGCCAGTGAGCCCCAGTTTGAGACCTTCCCAGATATTCCAACTACACTGAAGGCTGTTAAAGGAAAAGAAAAAGTGGTATCTGGTGAAGAGGAAGAGCAGACTGAAGAAGCTACTGGTACTGAAGCCAGTGAGCCCCAGTTTGAGACCTTCCCAGATATTCCAACTACACTGAAGGCTGTTAAAGGAAAAGAAAAAGTGGTATCTGGTGAAGAGGAAGAGCAGACTGAAGAAGCTACTGGTACTGAAGCCAGTGAGCCCCAGTTTGAGACCTTCCCAGATATTCCAACTACACTGAAGGCTGTTAAAGGAAAAGAAAAAGTGGTATCTGGTGAAGAGGAAGAGCAACTGAAGAAGCTACTGGTACTGAAGCCAGTGAGCCCCAGTTTGAGACCTTCCCAGATATTCCAACTACACTGAAGGCTGTTAAAGGAAAAGAAAAAGTGGTATCTGGTGAAGAGGAAGAGCAACTGAAGAAGCTACTGGTACTGAAGCCAGTGAGCCCCAGTTTGAGACCTTCCCAGATATTCCAACTACACTGAAGGCTGTTAAAGGAAAAGAAAAAGTGGTATCTGGTGAAGAGGAAGAGCAGACTGAAGAAGCTTGATGAACTGGTACTGGCCACAAACAACAACACTGAAAAGATCAAGGTGGCAGTCCAGGGCTTAGAGTCAAGGTTGGTTAATTCTGTTCAGACTGCAGTCACTGGCGAACTGGCAGGTCTGAAAGAAGATGTTCAGAATTTGGTCTTCAGGGTCAGTTCTCTGGAGAGTAGACCCACACTGGAACAGGGTGCAGTTGTTAGCACTATAATTATCAGTTGATGAATGTAATAATAGTTGCAATTTTTTATTCCTATAAGTAAATGATCAGATTTAGTCTAAGTTAGAACTTAATTGATGAAACTGAAAACACTCATGATCTATAAAGTGTTTTCCAGTAACTTAGATTTTTTAGACAAATCGAAACTTGTGTTTTTCAAGCTTACAAAATGTATAGATTCAAGCTTGAAAACACTTGCATTATTTCTAAACAAATAGGGGGGATTTGTTAGGTCCAGATTTAGTCCAGATTTACTGGACTCGCTCCAGACGCGACTACTGGAGCCTCACTGAAGATCTGACCAGAAACGTGTTCTACTGGACCTACTCTAGACTTGGAATCTGGAGTCCCTCTGAAGATTTGTCCAGAAATAATGGAAGACCAGTGAGCAAATACTTGTATAGGAAATCTGGAGTATTCTCCAGATGAGCTCACTGGACTTCACCCCAGTCCAGATCAACTCTACTGAAGACATTCTGACTGAAGTCAAAGACTGAAGTCTAAAGAAAGAAGACTTAACAAATGGCGGAGTCCACTGGAAAGTCTTACCAGATCTGTACACTGGAGGATTGTCAGTGTTCTAGATCCTACAAGTCTGAACACTGATATCAAGGATTGACTTTTCCCTTTACACACTTTCCAAAGAACAATCCACTTGTTCTTTACCAAAGTATACGTGTGTAAAGGTGGTTGGATAAAAGGATGCACTTGCATTTGATGTGACTTTATCCTTATTCCTTATCCAATACATTTAATGTTCTTGTCGGATCATTAAATGTATGCAACCATATTTGTACGGCACAAAATTCACTGGTGAATTTTGTTGCCTATAAATACAAAGTCATTTCCTTGACATAAATACTTTTAAGCATTCATTTTGCATTGAAGTGAATTTGTCCAAATACTCTCGATCTTAAATTGGGATACTTCACAACTTTAAGTATCTCAATCCTAAAGAGTTATTTGACAAATATAGATCATTTGTAACTCATAGGTTGTTAGGATACATACTTAATTGTATTATCTTGATTCCGCAACAACCTTGTGTTTTATTTAACATCATAAATAAAATACCCATGAAAAGTACATAATGTTCCACTTTATTTGTTTATTGTTTAAGTCTTGTATTACTTTATTTATATACTTGCATTTATATTAAAGTAATACTAGTCCATTCTAGTGCTTATTAGACTTGTTATATTTTGCACTTTCCTGGTTTAACCATCGAACTTAAGGGACTCACATATTACTAGTGTTCAGGCCCGTCCAATGAACGGGTAGTCTCAAAATCTTTATATATACTAAAAGACAACTGATCTAATAGCTTATTGACCAATCACAGCTCTCGATTTGTTTCAATTAAACTTTGATGATGTCATAAATAAATTAGATTACTTTATTATTATTAGTTATAAATAGATATAAATAATAAGATAGATAAGTATAAATAACTAAATAAAAATAAAAACTAATTTACAAAATAAACATTCGATTTTTTATATGAACTCAATATCAAATTAATGATAACAACAAAAGAATTTCAACATTATCAAACTAATGCTCATTATTAACGGATAAATATTAGACCAAATATATATTAATAGAAGTTGACCAGATATATACTTACGATTGGTAGAATTGATATTTTTGGATTTACTATTAAAAATCCCAATAGAACTATATTAATAACTTGATTATACAATGCGATGCATGGTTTAAATTTTAATACCAAAATACTTACGAAAAAGACACTAAGAAACTAAACAAATCTTAATAAGAATCTTAATCTTATCTTATCTTAATCTTAATCTTATCTTAATCTATACTAAAAGGCAACTGACCTAACTTCAATTGACCAATCACAGTCCCTCAATTACTCAAAATTAATTAAATCAACACATTTCTAAATTAATTTACACTGGTTTTCCATCACCAATTTACACTTTAACCCAATTTAAAGATAACTAATACTTTATTGCATAATGTCTATCTAATGACAAATATAGCTAAAGTTAACATTTGGATTAATACGAATTAATATTTATATCAATTTTTTACTTTATATTATTAACGTAATCACACTAACTGTAATATTGTTGTTATTAGTAATTGTGATCAGACTATAATTATGATAATCATCATTGTTATTAGTAATGGGAATCAAACCATATTTTAAATACAAATTCTTCTTGAACCCTACAAATAAAATCATAACACACGAAATCATTGAAAACCCCACGAACCAGCTACTACTTTTATTGTTCTTAACAATCATGGCTATCGAAAATAAAATTACTTTTTTCAAGACATCAATGAGAACTCGGTCAATTGTGTAATCAAAGTTAAGATATTGCTTCTCTGGAAAAGTTTGTATAAAATAAACCCTTCTACACCACTTAGCCTTGATATGATTTAGCATTCGGTAATTACATTTGAATATCTGAATTCCTTTTTAAGTCTAATTTTTAAACTTAACGTATAAGTTTTTTTTTATTCTATATAGTAATTCTTATATTGATGATGATGTAAACCCGTATATTTGATACGGGTCTAAAATCTAGTATATTAATCAAAGCTAAAAAATTGGAATTCAAGTATATTAAATAGATACCGAATAAAATTAAAATACCTAAAAATTAAACATAAAACGATTAATCTAGTTAACCTTTTTTTTCAACTTTAGTTAAATAAAAAATTTGTAGTTTGTTATATCTAAACTTAAGACAAACACAAACAACAATTTTAGACTATAATTACGAAAACTAAAGAATGAAACATATGAAAATTAACTCTATATAAATATTGAATCTAGTTAACTTCTTTTTTATTCAACTTTAGTTAAATAAGAAATTTGTAGTTTGTTATATCTAAACTTAAGACAAACACAAACAACAATTTTAAACTATAAATTTGCTAATAACATGATCTGATCATCAGGTATTGACATGCATAACATGGTCTTTTTGTTGAATCCGCCAAGTCATGATCATCCACAACGAGCAATAGCCCTAAGCGAGATGATTTTTCTACTCATATTTTCATAGGATTAGCTTTGCTATAGCTAGGGGAGTGGGGGCCAAGATAATATCTCGGCTTCCCACTAATTTCTTGTAAATCTTATGAGTTTCTAATAAAGTGATGTTATAATAATAATAATAATAATAATAATAATAATAATAATAATAATAATAATAATAATAATAACATTTAGTTATGCATTCACTATGTGAATGCTATTGTATGCGATGTATTTTGGTAATTCTAATATTGGGACTTTTATTTGTTTGGATTGGAACATGCTGTTATAATTTGATACTAGATTAAACCCATGCATTGCATGGAGATAAATATATTATATATACTGTTAAAAATTGTAAATGTAAAATAAAAAATCAATAAATGAATATAAATGTAAGTTTCAAACTTAAAACTAAACGAACAGTTTAATTATAATATAAAAATAAGAGTAAACAACCATAGATGGTACAAATAATGTGTGGAAATAATGATTAATGTAAAAATAATAATAGTTTAAATCTTGAAACCAAGCGAATTGTTTAATTAGATGCAAAAATAAAAGTAAATAACCATAGATGATACGAATAATGTGTGGAAATAAATATAAACATAATTATTATTATATTCAATAATAATAATAATAATAATAATAATAATAATAATAATAGCTAGAGGAGTGGGGGCCCAGATAGTATCTCGGGTTCCCACTAATTTCTTGTAAATCCTATTAATTTCTAATGAAAGTGATGATTTTATTATAAAAATAAATAAATAATAATAATAATAATAATAATAATAATAATGGTATAATTATTTTTGTTATATATACGTTTAGAAATTGTATGTTTAGAATAAAATAAAAATAGCATTATAATAGTATAAATGTAAGTTTCGAACTTGAAACTACACGAGCAGTTTAATAAAATGTAAAAATAAAATTAAATAACTATATGTGGAAATGAAGATAAACGTAAAAATAGTAATAGTTTCGAACTTATCTTCTATGCTTCTATACTATATTACGTAGTATAAAAAGAATAGTCTCATGTTGAAAGTTACATAGGGAAAAATGTCTAAAATACTCTTAAGAGAAAATTTCATTAGATCACCCTGTGGTTTGCTGTTTTATCAATTTTCGCCTCTGTCTTTTTTTTATTATTACTTCACCCTGTGGTTATTTTTTGTAACATTTGAAACCCCTCTCTCAAACGGACGTTAGTGTGACTCCGTCAAAGCTCTCATGTGCACTGCACATGAGGGTAACTTAGTCATTTTGCTTCTAAAACACTCATTTCACCTTCCCATTTCAAACAATCAGATCAAATCCTTTTTTTTCCCCAAAAACTCTTTTCTTCCCCAATCTGAAAAAATAATGAAATCCGAATCACTCTTAAATCAATATGCTATTTTCAAAAAGCTTTAAAACACTTACAGCTAATTTCAAAAAGCCCATAATTTAGTAAATTCAATTGTGATTTATGAATCCCCACCAATCATCATACTAAGTGTTTTCTTCTAAATCAGGTCTGTATCACTCTTAAATCAATATGCTATTTTCAATTTATACATATACATACACATCTGTATCATCCCACACACACACACACACACACACATATATATATATATATGTTTTAATCAATCAAAGAGGAAGTTAAACATTTGATAAGCAAAAGTGGTGTTCAAAATAAAAAACCAGAAGAAATAAATCATACATATATCTATCTATATCGATCTCTCCTTATACCAAAACACCAAAGATCACAACCCTGTCGAGGTTTTTCTGGCATAATAAATCGGGGAGCAACATCCGGGAATGAGATCGAGAGGTACTTCTTCCGGCCACCACTCTGTCGCCTTCTTGGTGTTTTTCCGATGAATCACCATATCTGATGAGAAAACCACCAGCAGTTCCCCCATCTTCATCAATGGATCGGGTTAATTTCGGGACCCACATCTACAACTTTGTGTCTATATGTACATAGTCGATTATGTCGGTCTTTGACACAAACACGCACCATCTTCGTTGATCGGAAAACATGGCGGCAGAGCTACCCACCACCACCATTAACAGAGATGGTGTCGAGACCGATGTATACATGTGATTTCTGAACTTTTGTATATATATATTTCTTTAGATCTATATATAGATCTGTATATATGTGTTATATATATCTATATATATCAATTATATATATATATATATATCAGATCTGATTATTTTTCGACGACGGGCCTGTAGGGCTATTAACGTGCTTCTGGCCATCATCTTTTTCCGGCGCACTGGTTGGAGATGTGTGTGAGAAAAATTAATTGTTAAATTGGGTTTTGGATTCTTTTGATGGAAGATGATACATAGATAATAGACAAGAATACTGATAATTTAATGTGATAAGAAGATTCTGGAAGATGATATATAGATACTGAGCTCCATATATAAAGGGAAAAGACGAAACAGTGTTTGAAGATTTATATTCATAATTAGTTTAATAATGATACAAAAGAAAAGAAAGGGGATGCATCTGCTGGTTCTACAAACCGATAAAAATGAAAATGTAATAAATGGAGATGAAAATCAATATGTATTGTTATTGTTAAAGACTTTTGATTATTTTTTTTGACTCAAATCTGGGTTTGATGATGAAGATGATGTTTGATAGATGTTAAGAAAAGAAAGAAATTTTGGGTGGAGAAGACATTTTGATAAGGATGTTGGGAGGAAAAATAGAATCCTAGGAATGAAACCTAGCGGCGGCGAGCACTTGGCCAACCAAGTTGCTGGTCGTCGGAAAATTCTTCTCGGCCAACCGAGTAAGAGAACACAGAAGACGTGTTTAATATGAAAAGTTCAATAATTATTGGTCCCCTCAACCAAGGAGTTTTACAACCATATAAATAGGAAAACAAAAGACAAAACAATCCCTAAGCTTTAGGAACAAGAATACGTAAATAAAGGAATGTCAAACAAACTGATAGAATTATAATTAACTTCACGTTCTCCTTGGTTGGCTGAGATCTTGTTTCCATAATTCATTCTTTAGCCACTTAGCCCATGGGTTTCATTCCCTTTGATAGTTTCTTGATCCACCGGGCTTGGCCCATGATGCCCATCGGTATCATCCTCCCCCCCTAAAAAACGACTCGACCCCGAGTCTCCATGAAAATCATCTTCATCCACGTACGGTGCCAAGTCTGCAACATTAAAAGTGGCAGAAACGCCATACGACCCCGGCAAATCAATCTTATATGCATTATCATTAATACGCTTCAACACACGAAATGGCCCATCTGCGCGATCCTGTAACTTCCCATAACGACCGGGTGGAAAACGTTCCTTGCGTAAGAAGATCCAAACCAAGTCACCCTCATTGAAAATAACTTGTTTCGATGCTTGTTAGCGCGTGCTTGATATTGTAAATTATGTTTGGTGATTTGGTCACGAACTTGCTCATGTAGCAGCTTGATTTGAGTGGCGCGAGCTTCCCCTTCAGCACTGTAAGAATCAATAGCTGGTAAAGGGGCGAGGTCTAAAGGAGTAAAAGGATTACGTCCATAAACTACTAAAAATGGGCTACGGCCGGTGGAACTATGGGAGGACCGGTTGTATGCAAATTCAGCTTGAGGAAGTACGAGGTCCCACTGTTTTTTATTATCACCAACTAAAGAACGAAGCAAATTTCCCAAACTTCTATTCGTAACCTCGGTTTGCCCGTCTGTCTGCGGGTGATGAGAAGAACTAAACTGTAACTTAGTACCCAAGTGTTTCCACAAAGTTCGCCAGAAATGGCTAACGAATTTAACATCTCTATCCGAAGTAATGGTGTTAGGTACCCCGTGCAATCGCACTATCTCAGCAAAATATAAACGAGCCACTGTAGATGCATCGTATGTTTTAGAGCAAGGGATAAAATGAGCCATTTTTGAGAAACGGTCGACCACTACCATGATTGAATCCTTTTTGCGCTGTGTCACTGGTAAGCCTAGAACGAAATCAATTGAGACATCTTCCCAAGGGCCACTTGGGGTGGGAAGTGGAGTGTAAAGTCCCTGATTAGTTTGATGAGTCTTTGCAATATGACAAATGCGACAACAGGTTAATACTTTGATGACATCTTTAACTAGCTTTGGCCAAAAAAACGCTTGGAGACCAGTGCAACGGTTTTGTCGCGTCCAAAATGACCCGCTAAACCCCCTTGATGTGTTTCGAGAATTATGGCTTCCCGTATCGAAGAAAGTGGGACACACAGACGACGTCCTTTGAAAAGAAACCCATCACGGCGAACATAATCACGAAACGGGGTGTTGACACAGCGGCTCCAAATATCCTTAAAATCAGGATCATCCTCATATAGGGGTTTGATATTATCGAATCCTGGCACATGAACAGTAGATGTGGTAGTCAAAACAGGACGCCGACTAAGGGCATCAGCCACTGTATTTGCACTCCCAGCTTTGTGACGAATAACAAATGTAAAATCCTGTAGCATCTCAACCCATTTAGCATGGCGCGGGTTTAATTTGGCCTGCCCTTGGATAAACGTAAAGCCTGATGATCTGAATAAAGGATGAATTCATTTGGCAGCAAGTAGTGGCGCCAATACTCTAAACTGCGAACAATAGCATAAAACTCTTTATCGTAAGTGCTGTAACGTTTTCGAGTATCATTAAACTTCTCGCTGAAAAAAGAAATGGGTCGGTTTTGTTGACTAAGAACACCCCCTATCCCAAGGCCGGAGGCATCACACTCCACCTGAAAGACATGTTCAAAGTTTGGGAAAGCCAAGACCGGTGCGGCGGTGATTGCCTCCTTTAGTTTATCAAACGCCTTTTGTGATTCCGTATTCCATATAAACCTGGATCGCTTCAAACAATCAGTGATAGGGGCGACGAGTGAACTAAAATTACGAATAAAACGTCGATAAAAGGACGCTAAGCCATGAAAGCTGCGAACATCATGCAAGGACTTTGGAGTGGGCCATGTGGTAATGGCATCAACTTTTGTGGTGTCCATACGAATTCCATTTCCTGACACCAAGAAACCCAAAAATATAACCTCTGTAGTTACAAAATGGCACTTTTTGCTATTAGCAAATAACCTTTGTTCACGTAAGATAAGAAAAATGTCTCGAAGATGTTGCAAGTGGGATTCCACACTCTTGCTAAATACTAATATATCGTCGAAATAAACGACGACACACTTGCCAATAAGATGCCGGAAAATATGATTCATTAAGCGCATGAAAGTGCTAGGAGCGTTTGACAAACCAAATGGCATTACCATCCACTCATAAAGACCGTCACGCGTTTTAAACGCGGTTTTCCATTCGTCTCCCGCACGTAAACGTATTTGATGGTAGCCACTTCGTAGATCAACTTTTGAAAAAACAGAAGCGCCATGGAGATGATCTAAAAGGTCTTCGAACCGAGGAATTGGGAAACGATATTTGATTGTGATTTTGTTAACTGCGCGGCTGTCAATGCACATGCGAAACGTGCCATTAGGTTTAGGAACAAGTAAAGCTGGGACGGCACACGGGCTCATGCTTTCTCGGATCAGACCCTTCTCTAGCAATTCTTGAACTTGACGATGTAATTCTGCAAATTCCTTCGGGTTCATTCGGTAAGCTGGTTTATTTGGTATTGTTGCACCCGGAGTAAAATCGATACAATGTTGGATGTCCCGCATGAGTGGCAAACCTGTAGGGATGTCATCGGGGAAAACATCTGAAAATTCAGTGAGTAAAGGAAATACCTCAGGCGGAACGTCAGCAATTGTAGTGTTTTCTTCAAGCACAACCAAACCGAGCATTGGACCTGGTGGTGACTGGCGTATAAGACCTGTAAATTCATCTTTTGTCATTGGGGCTATCTCCTTTTTCGAATCTTTAGGATGGAGAGGAACCAAAGTAACAAGAAGACCATCCTTTTTAAAGGAGTAGGTGTTACGAAAACCGTCATGTTTGACCCGTCGGTCATAAAGCCACGGTCGTCCGAGTAATAAGTGGCACGCATCCATTGGAATAACCTCACACCATATCTCATCATTGTATTTGTTGCCAATGGAGAAGGTAACTAAGCACTTGTGTGTCACCTTGACAAGGTTACCTTTTCTGAGCCACGTGAGTTGATACGGTTCCGGGTGGTCTTTGGTGGGCAAATCGAGCTTGTCGACCATTGTCTTGGCGACCACGTTTTCACAACTTCCACCATCGACAATGACTGTACAAACGCGTCCCTTTGAAGTACATTGTGTCCGAAAGATGTTGTGTCGCAGCCATGTAGTATCATCTTCTGGATTCACAACAATGGTGCTCAACACCCGCTGCACGACAAGTGATTCTCCTTTGTCTGGATAGAGAGTCACAGCTGCTTCTTCGTCCTCGGTGTCATACTGAGGCTCAACATCGTCAACAAATGCCACAAGTTGTTTGTTCGGGCAGTCACGTTTGAGGTGACCCAAACCTTGGCATTTGAAACAACGTAAAGGTTTTGAAGTATCAAGCGGTGTGTTGGGAGTAGATGATGCTTCTGGTTTGATTGGGCTGGGCTTGTCAGCGACTGGTGGGTGGTTTGGGGCACGGTTAGGGGGTTGGACCCGGGTAAAGGATTTGTTCTTTCTTGTGTTTTGTTGTTCCACTCGCAAAGCTAACCTGCATACATCAGAAAAGGAATAATATTGCGTTAGTGAAACTGTGTCGGCAATGTCTGGTCGAAGCACTCCCAAGAATCTAGCGATAACTTGTTCGTCATCTTCTTCAGCTCCGCAACGTAAACGCATTCGTTCAAATTCACTAAGAAGGTCTTCGACGGACAAGGTTCCTTGGCGGAGGTTATGGTATTCAAGATAAGCGTCGTGTTTGAAAGTAACTGGGAGAAACTTGGCACGCAAGAGTCGCTTCATCTTATCCCATGAGGAAATGTTGTGTTTACCCTGTCGATAACGTTGTTGTTGTGTGTTTTCCCACCATAAAGATGCGTACTTTTTCAGCTTGATGGCAACCAATTTGACTTTTATGTTATCAGGGATATCGCGAAGGTCGAAGATTCTTTCGACCGTATGTAACCAATCAAGAAAATCATCCGGTTGTAGTTTACCATCAAATTCTGGAATTTCAGTGCGAATGCCTAAAGATCGCAATGGATCCCCGGGGTGGCGCGGTGCTGGTGGCTGGCGATGGTGTCGTGGAGGTGTTTGTGGTGGCGAATCATGAAAATAATTTTCGAAGTCATCCTCATCCGTTTCATCTACATCAGAGTGGATCGGGGTGTTTTCAAACTGCCTTTCATAACGATTAAAAGGATTGATTTCGAGCTCCCTAATCCTTTCACGGAGTCGTTCAATCTCAACATCACGGGGATCGCTAGCAGCCTGACCGCTGGTCCCTGCGGCGGTGTTTCTAGGTTGTTGGCGACGATGATCTCTTCCCCGTGCTGACATCTTGAGAAACCTGGTTTACTGATACCACTTGATAAGGATGTTGGGAGGAAAAATAGAATCCTAGGAATGAAACCTAGCGGCGGCGAGCACTTGGCCAACCAAGTTGCTGGTCGTCGGAAAATTCTTCTCGGCCAACCGAGTAAGAGAACACAGAAGACGTGTTTAATATGAAAAGTTCAATAATTATTGGTCCCCTCAACCAAGGAGTTTTACAACCATATAAATAGGAAAACAAAAGACAAAACAATCCCTAAGCTTTAGGAACAAGAATACGTAAATAAAGGAATGTCAAACAAACTGATAGAATTATAATTAACTTCACGTTCTCCTTGGTTGGCTGAGATCTTGTTTCCATAATTCATTCTTTAGCCACTTAGCCCATGGGTTTCATTCCCTTTGATAGTTTCTTGATCCACCGGGCTTGGCCCATGATGCCCATCGGTATCACATTTGATCTGTTTGGGAGGAAATGGTGGGTATAATGGATGTTATAAGGATATTTTAGATAGGATTAGACTAAAATACCCTCATGTGCAATGCACGTGAGGAGGATAACGGGGGGTTACAAACGGCTTATAGACGGAGGGGTTTCTAATGATACAAAAAATCACCACATGGTGAAGTAATAATAATAAAAAAAAAAGACAGGGACGAAAATTGATAAAACAACACACCATAAGGTGATCTAATGAAATTTTCTCAAAAGAAAGATTATAAAACAATTAACATAATGTCAAACAAAGGAGACTGTAGTTTAATACAAAGCTCCACAGCTCCACCTAAAATACATATGTTAGAACCATATATTATTGGAGTATTATAATTGACTAATTGTATTGTATTTACATTTTAAAACATATGGCAACTCAAAGTTAACTCAGGGTAACATTGTTTTCCTTTACATAACCAAAAAGTTACTGCTTTTAAGGTACTCCATAATAAGCTGTCATAAGATTACTCATACGATAAACTGAAGACGTAAAGAGGTATTGTATACATCTTATTAAGATATACTCTTAAACTTTGTTTTTGACTTTAGTATTCTACAAAATTGTCAAATGAAATTCGATTTGTAAACTATATTATAGTAAGCGCTCATACAAGTATGTGCATAATTTGGGTACGCACATATATCTTATTAATTATACGATTTTCTACAAAACTTGAACGGTATGTGCATACAAGTACTGTTAGGATTTAAACACTTAAACATATAACAATTCACGAGTACGCAGCGGATAAGACCGTATATGCAATACTATTAATTAACAAAAGGAATTGAATATATGTACCTTTTAGTGTAAGTTTCTAATAAGATAATAATAATAAGATTATTATTAAATAGGGTTTAAAGTAAAACCCCTCTATGATCGCACACACGACACATCGAACAATACCCGAAAATTGCTAGATTTTGAATCACCAAACATCAAAAGCTCTTAGTTAGCTTTTAGTCTAGTTTTGTCAAATACAACTAACAACCATAAGTATGGTTCTGCCGAAATAAAAACACCCACAATTAATGTTTTGGACTAGAACATAAATTTTGGTTTTCGAAATTGCGAACAATAGTATACTAATATGTGTTTTGTTCGACCGAGAGAGAGGTGATATATTTAGAGTTATTATGTTAGGGTTAATTATTAGGATATATATAGGGTATAAATATATCCCTAATAACTTAACCTTCAAGCTAACATCTTTTGACTTGGACTAGGATTTAATTAATAATTACATTAATTATTAATTAATATTTAATAATTAATAATTCATATTTATTAATTAATTAATAATTCTAATTAACATATCTAGTTAATAATGTCCAATTATCATTTCTCTCAATTTGGTGATTATAAATATGTAGATACAATATATACATATTACCGGATATCTAAGTGTCATCGCGTGTGACCCCGTAGGCTTAAATATTTTCGGATATGCGTTTATTTAACGTGATCATATTCTAACAGCTCCACTTGAGCATGTTATATAAAGGCAATAACATTGGTTAGCGTCTAGCAACACGCCAATGCTCCCGGAAATATTTAAGTATAGTTTCTTAAAGTATCATTTGAAATAGTTTCGGAGTTTATTATCCCTTTGTTTCAGATACCTTGTTAATTATGGATATGGATCAATGTCATTCCATAATTTAACGATTATGTTTCTCATTTCTACAACTAATTAAGATTACCAAATTAATCGAGACAACCTCTGGAGTTCATTTGGGTATGGTCATACAAACATCTTAATTAATCAATGAGGGGCCCAAATGGTATCATTCTTCAGTTGCAAATTGAAGGAACAAATCCTATTTTGACTACACGTGTTAGTCATGTCGTTTCACTACATTTTTGAAAATAGCCCTTTATTACTACCTTATTCAGGATAGTTAGAACTATATCAAGAAAATGCAATCCACACATGCATAACCTGCTTGTATCTCAAGTCTAAGGATAAATAAAGTAACCATTTCACGAATTTCACTTAATGACGCCGATCCATAAAGTGATGATTCGTTAAGTGGGGTAGTCTGATATGCATCTCTATGGATATCATGTGAGTTTGGTAGGACCATCTTCAAATATTCCCAAAAATATTTACCAATAACTCAGATTTGTCTTAGTTTAACTATATTCCCATAGTGTTAATCGACAATAGACATTTAGAATATTTAAAATATTCATGGATTTAAACATGCAAATATAGGATACAATCATTATTGAAATGAAATCACGCATACCAAGTATATAAATTCATTTATTGAAATAATAATTATTTAACATCCCTTATCCAAATACCAATCACAGATTTACATGATATAACTAGCTAATTTAAGTCCTCTGCCCTCGGCATGCTTATTGAGCTTTCCTTTGACAATGCCTTTGTAAAAGGATCAGCTAAGTTATAATCTGTGTGAACTTTGAGTATCTTAATTTCTCCTAGTTCGATTTGTTCACGTGCAAAGTGATATCGTCTAGGATAATGTCTGGCACCTTTCTGAACTCTGGGTTCGTAGGCAATAAAGATTTCGCCAATATTGTCACAATACAAATCTAAAGGGGTGTTATTTGAGGGCATCACGTTAAAACCCAAAAATAAACTTCCTAATCCAGACAATTTTCATGGCGGCTTCTTGAGGCGGCAATATACTCAGACTCTGTCGCATACATAGCAACTGTGGTTTGCTTCTTGCTCTTGCAATCCACCATGCCTTCATTTAAAATGAAGACGTATCCCGACTGATATTTTGAATCATCTTTATCAGTCTGAAATCCAACATCACAGTATCTATTCACTTTGAATTCTATATCGGGATTTCTTTCATACACCAGAAAATCTTTAGTAGCACACATGTACTTAAGAATATTCTTTACAGCAATTCATTGAACCTCACTCGGATTCTATTGATATCGGCTAATGATATTTTGTGTGAACGCAATGTCAGGTCTAGTGCATCTTACCGCATACATAATAGATCCTACCGCCGAAGCATAAGGAATTCTTTGCATACGCTCCACCTCCTTAGGTGTAGAAGCACCGTTTTGCTAGATAAGTTTAGTCCTTCTTGCATAGGTACGAAACCACGCTTAGAATTCTCCATCTTGAATCGCTTCAAGCACTTTGACTTAATCAAATCAACCGTTTACTTCTATCTCTATAGATTTTGATTCCAAGAATGAATGTTGCTTCACTCAAGTAACATTACTCCCACTAGCTTTGCGATATACACATGGCTCATCAGGATTTTGAGCAAAACCAAACTTTTTTATTTCCTCATCAAACCTTTTATTCCAACTTCTTGATGCTTGCTTTAGTCCATAAATGGACCTTTGAAGCTTGCACACTTTATTGGGATATTTTTGAAATAACAAAACCCTCTAGTATCATATAAACTTTCTCGTATAGAAAACAATTCAAGAAAGCGGTTTTGACATTCATTTGCCATATCTCATAGTCATAGTACGCTGCTATGGCTAAGATGATCCTAATAGCTCTAATGTCTGCTACGGAAGAGAAGGTTTCCTCATAGTCAACTCCATAAAGCTGAGTATAGCCTTTTGCCACAAGACGAGATTTATAGGTGTGTATATTTCCATCCATGTTGATCTTCTTCTTGAAGATCCATTTACACCCAACGGTTCTACCATTAGGTGGAAGATCAACCAAGCTCTAGACTTGATTATCTTTCATGGATTTCATTTCCATATTCGCAGCTTCAAGCCATTTGTCAGATTCCGGATCTGATAATGCAGCTTTGAAATTAGGAGGTTCATTTAAGTCTCCTAATACGTGTTCTTCAGACTCAATATTAAGATTCAATCTTTCACGAGCACGTATTGTCCTTGAGGACCTACGAATTGGAATCGCATTATCTTCAACTTGAGGTTCATGAGATTCATCTCTTTGAACATCCCCCCCCCCCCAAGTTGATGATTGCTAGTATTTTCAGAAGTTGACACATCTTCTTCTTGAGTCTCATCAAGTTCGACAATCCTCCCACTGTTTTCTTGAGATATGAGATTCTTTTTAAAGAACTCAGCATATCGAGATACTTTAACAGTGTTGTTGATAGGAAAGTAGAAGTAGTAACCCATCGTTTCCTTTGGGTATCCTACAAAGATGCACTTAACAGATCTAGGTTCAAGTTTGTCAGGCGTATCTCGTTTCACAAGTGCCTCACAATCCCAGACCTTTAAGTAAGACAAAATAGGAACAGTTCCATGCCACAATTTATGCGGTGTCTTGTCAGCATTCTTGGTTGGAACCATATTGAGAATGCGTACAGCAGTCTCTAGAGCATAATCCCAAAATGAAATGGGAGAATCTTAAGGTTTATCATTTGATCTAACCATGTTCAACAAGGTTCGATTTCTCCTCTCTGATATACCATTATACAGGAGTAAGCTATTGGATAAATCCTCAAGCTTTTAGATAATCCTTAAACTCTTGGCTTAAGTAATCTCCATCTCGATCCGAAGAATCTTGATGGTTTTACCGAGTTGATTTTCTACTTCATTTTTAAACTCTTTGAATGTTTCGAAGACTTCATGTTTATGTTTAAGCAAGTAAACATAACCATAACGACTGAAATCATTCATAAAAATGATGAAGTAGCTAGCACCTTTCCTTGACATATGTCTAAATGGGCTTCATACATCGGTATGTATAAGTCCAAGTAGATCTTTAGTGCTTTCCGTTTTATGCAGAAAAGGTTTTCTTGTCATCTTGTCGGAAACATAAGACACGCATCTGTCAAATGATTCATCATTTGATTGTAAGATCCCTTCACATTGAAGTTTTTCAATGCGTTTCTTGACAAAATAAACAAGACGACAATGTCAAAGATAGGTAGAGTCCAAGTTAGGTTTGACTCTTTTGCTATTGAATTATTATTTGAATCACCACAACTCACATAATTCAATTGTGAAGATACTTGAAGAAATGGATAGACCAACTTGCTTCTTCTTCTCCTTCAACTCAGCAAGATACTTAGGACAATTCCTCTTCTAGTGTCTCACTTCAGCACAGTGATGACAAGCCTGGTCTTTAGCCGGATGCTCTTTTTTCGCTAAAGGGGTCTTTTAAGGTTTTGAGACTAAAGCACCTTGCTTTCCCTTTACCAAAGTTCTTGCCCTTAGCTTTCGGTTGTTTTCCTTTCTAAACCTTTCCCCTGATCATAAGAACTTGGGGTGTCTCAGATTTCTTGGGAAGGTTTTTCTCGTACTCAATTAACATGGCATGAATTTTAGCTATGGTTTTTCTCATGCTGTGCATATTGTAATTGCGCACAAACTTCTTAAAATCCCTCGAAAGAGACTTAAGAATCATGCCAATTTCAATAGGCAGAGGATACACATAGTTTAGCCTTTCCAAGTGCTCAAAGTAACTCTTCATCTTGAGTACATGAGCGCTTACCGGTTTCCCATACTTGTGTTCAAATCATGGAGTAATTCAATTAGCTCAAGTAATTCAACTCCAGTTTGTTTTTCATACATAGACTTGAGTTCTCTGATCATATCATACGGATTGTGCAATCTGAATTGCTTTTTGAAACTCGGGAGTCATGCTACTAGCATCAAACAAGCAACTTCAATATGTCTATCGTACTGAGTATTGTATGCTTTGAACTGCACAGCAGTGGCACTCGCATCAGGGATAGCGGGCATCTGAGTTTCAAGGACATCGGTTTTCATTTCAACTCTTAGAACGATTCTCAATTGACAAAACAATCATTGAAATAGGTTTTAGAAAGTTTTTCTCTTTCTAGCATCGACCTGAAAGCCGATTGGTGTATGTTTTGTGAAGGATTTGTTGCCATTTACAAAACAGATTCGAGTTCAATTATCGATATTTTCGATAATGAATCCTTAAGAAACATAATCTACCCATGTTAATGTAACACCCTTCGTTTTAAAATATGGGTTTCCAAAAATTTTTGCCTAACGGCGTTAAAATAAAGCGGAAGTAAACTTTGAAAGTTCAAACCAATTAAAATCTGTTTGGTTTCCTTATTCATTGGTGTTACTTAGTCATATCATCAAAACAAGTTTAAATGGAAACCCGTCGGCTGCCCAACACAAATCAACCGACTACATACAAACAAACTTCATAAACGTCATAACATAAACAATGTCTATAAATGTGCAGCAACTATGGGTAGCCAAGAACATCATCAAGCAATCTACCCACTCCACATTCTTCATTCAACGTCTACCTCGGCTAAGCTAAACCTGAGGGAGCAACACATTTCAAAAGACAAGTGTTAGCTAACGAATTAGCTAAGAAAGATAACACTAAAGTTATAAAGCTTTGTCCAATTAAAACACTTCTACTTTATTGACAAAACATTAAGGCACAACTCACATTATACAAACACATATAAACTGCATATCAACTTAGGATGAATCACCCTAAATGTGCCTATTCTTCTTTCATTCCACACATAAACACACATATCTTCGTTAACTGCATATAAGTGTAACATACGTCACACCCGACTAGATGATCAACCAAAAGGCTACTCATCAAATGTCGTTAAGGAATGGCAAGCCAATCCCGGAGTAATCCGTATATGGAGGCGAGTCAAACCCCTCGTATTACTCAACTGCGTTTCAATGACCATGTTGCAAGGAGCCACCAAAGCAACCACGCGTTCACGCAACCGCCCGGCTAAGGCAAGTACGGGTTAAGCTTAACACTTTCCTGCATATCAATTTACGAGCTCGGTTTCACACATTATTAGTTTAGGCAACACACAACCTAAACATTTACACACATTAACTTCATTACGTTTGGGCCCTTAAATGTGCAAGTGACATGGCAACCTAGTAAGTCTAGTGAGCTAGGTGAACAAGCCACATAAGCATGCACATATCAAGAATCAACGTCATTTCTACATTTCAGGCATTTCAAGATACTACATAACATTGCATAACAAATCACTACATTATACCATACTTCATTTCATAACATTTGGGACTGCATTCCAGGTCTCATGGTCAACTACATAACCCACAATACCTCCCGTGTAACCCCATATGCCCACATGCAATATAAAGATACCAATTGGGAAGTTATTATTTGAAACCAGCTTTTGTTGAATCCCTCAGCGTGTCAAAGTAGTGTATCTTACCTCGTAGAAGTGTACAACAAATGATAACGCAAGTTACCGAGCTTTGCAAGTATTCCCGACTACCTATAATCAACATAGGACCAATTAACGAGTATAACGAGACTAAACCGACCTACAGTCTATATACGTGTCGCATACCCTTTACTTACCATCATTCCAGGTAATAGTCTCATTTTGACTATTACCCCGGGTAAGTTGTCTCTTTTTGACTATTCTCAACTTTTGTCCATTTCTAGACTATTACCCCAGGTATTAGTCTCTTTACGACTATTCTCAATTTTTGTCCATTTCTAGACTATTACCCCAGGTATTAGTCTCTTGTGGTCTATTTTTTCCAAAAACGGGTTTTACACCAGAAAAAGACTCTTTTAAAACCTAATTGATGATTTGACACCATCAATTGCTCCATGAATGAGTTGTTAACAAAATGGATCATTAGGTCACATTAAACAACCATTCCTAACATCAAAACTCGATCAATTAACCACAATTGATTGCCAACAACCCAATCCATTCTCCAAACGTTATGAACGACTTTTGTAACTCAAAATTCATCATTTTAAGACCATAATGATGCAATGAAATCATTGATTAACCCCTACTTGATTTGCATCACAATAACAAACGTTTAATCACTCAAAACAACGTTAATCGATTATTAAACGCAACCGAATTCACCCTAAACCTTATGGCCAGGAAAGTGATGATAGAATGGACCAATCAAACATCAAATCATGAAGAGAATACCTTAATTACCTGTAGATCACTATAGGGATGCAAAATACTTGACTAAACACTCTCGAATCACACGTTGGAAGACTTTTCGGCTTGCAATTGATGTAGGAATGCTAAGGGACGGTTAGGGCTTATTTAGGGAATGAGTTTTCTGCAAATGACAATCTAATGACACTCCCTAACTCCCTAAACCCGTTTTTGACTTTCCTCCTATGTCAAAACTAGTCCCTAAGCTTCCTAATCCTTCATTACTAGTCAAAAACTACCATAGGGACCATATATAACATAAATACTTCTTTAAATACCACTACATAGGCATTTAACTACATTTTACACACATATACTACATTATACATTTAGGCTTTCAAGCCTCACACATATCACACAATAACTACATATAAGCATTATATCTAATATAGACTTAACGACACCCTATGTTGACTTAACGACACTAGTCAACTGTTAAATAAAAAGTTCGGGATGTTACAATTACCTCCCCCTTAAAAGGATTCAGTCCTCGGAATCACTTCAGCATAAAAATGGGTGAGGATAATTTCCGAATCAACTTTCACCATAAATATTACTCCAATTCACTAGCACAAGCTCAATTAACTTCCTGTGAGGCTTCTTTTACTTTTGGCCAAGGATCTCAACCAGGCCAACTACAAACACTCCTTAACATCAATACTCATATCTCTTCACGGCTTTTCAATTTTTGTCCATTTCTAGACTATTACCCCAGGTATTAGTCTCTTTACGACTATTCTCAATTTTTGTCCATTTCTAGACTATTACCCCAGGTATTAGTCTCTTTACGACTATTCTCAATTTTTGTCCATTTCAGACTATTACCCCAGGTATTAGTCTCTTTACGACTATTCTCAATTTTTGTCCATTTCAGACTATTACCCCAGGTATTAGTCTCTTTACGACTATTCTCAATTTTTGTCCATTTCAGACTATTACCCCAGGTATTAGTCTCTTTACGACTATTCTCAATTTTTGTCCATTTCAGACTATTACCCCAGGTATTAGTCTCTTTACGACTATTCTCAATTTTTGTCCATTTCAGACTATTACCCCAGGTATTAGTCTCTTTACGACTATTCTCAATTTTTGTCCATTTCAGACTATTACCCCAGGTATTAGTCTCTTTACGACTATTCTCAATTTTTGTCCATTTCAGACTATTACCCCAGGTATTAGTCTCTTTACGACTATTCTCAATTTTTGTCCATTTCAGACTATTACCCCAGGTATTAGTCTCTTTACGACTATTCTCAATTTTTGTCCATTTCAGACTATTACCCCAGGTATTAGTCTCTTTACGACTATTCTCAATTTTTGTCCATTTCAGACTATTACCCCAGGTATTAGTCTCTTTACGACTATTCTCAATTTTTGTCCATTTCAGACTATTACCCCAGGTATTAGTCTCTTTACGACTATTCTCAATTTTTGTCCATTTCAGACTATTACCCCAGGTATTAGTCTCTTTACGACTATTCTCAATTTTTGTCCATTTCAGACTATTACCCCAGGTATTAGTCTCTTTACGACTATTCTCAATTTTTGTCCATTTCAGACTATTACCCCAGGTATTAGTCTCTTTACGACTATTCTCAATTTTTGTCCATTTCAGACTATTACCCCAGGTATTAGTCTCTTTACGACTATTCTCAATTTTTGTCCATTTCAGACTATTACCCCAGGTATTAGTCTCTTTACGACTATTCTCAATTTTTGTCCATTTCAGACTATTACCCCAGGTATTAGTCTCTTTACGACTATTCTCAATTTTTGTCCATTTCAGACTATTACCCCAGGTATTAGTCTCTTTACGACTATTCTCAATTTTTGTCCATTTCAGACTATTACCCCAGGTATTAGTCTCTTTACGACTATTCTCAATTTTTGTCCATTTCAGACTATTACCCCAGGTATTAGTCTCTTTACGACTATTCTCAATTTTTGTCCATTTCAGACTATTACCCCAGGTATTAGTCTCTTTACGACTATTCTCAATTTTTGTCCATTTCAGACTATTACCCCAGGTATTAGTCTCTTTACGACTATTCTCAATTTTTGTCCATTTCAGACTATTACCCCAGGTATTAGTCTCTTTACGACTATTCTCAATTTTTGTCCATTTCAGACTATTACCCCAGGTATTAGTCTCTTTACGACTATTCTCAATTTTTGTCCATTTCAGACTATTACCCCAGGTATTAGTCTCTTTACGACTATTCTCAATTTTTGTCCATTTCAGACTATTACCCCAGGTATTAGTCTCTTTACGACTATTCTCAATTTTTGTCCATTTCAGACTATTACCCCAGGTATTAGTCTCTTTACGACTATTCTCAATTTTTGTCCATTTCAGACTATTACCCCAGGTATTAGTCTCTTTACGACTATTCTCAATTTTTGTCCATTTCTAGACTATTACCCCAGGTATTAGTCTCTTTACGACTATTCTCAATTTTTGTCCATTTTTAGAATATTACCCCAGATATTAGTCTCTTTACGACTATTCTCAATTTTTTGTCCATTTCTAGACTATTACCCCAGTATTACACTCAGCGAAGACTATTTATTTGGCGGTTAAGCCTTTCAAGCACGTATCCTTACTAACTTGCTATCACAACTCACATAATTCATTTGAACAACGACTCGCCATAAATTTCGATGCATAACATATCCCTTCATAGAGGCTTATGATTAGACCATATTACCCACTTTGCTCATAATAAGCTTCATTTGCTCACCATAAAATCTTTAGACAATTTTGAGCTAATCAAAACACTTCTTTAACAATTACAACTTTATGAGCTATTGTCTTTATGATCTTTGGCTCTGCACTTTCCTTTCAATAACTTGTCGTATCATGAAATGGCATCCCACACCTATGGCATAATCATTGTTGCATATGAACACAACAATAAATCTCGAGGCACCATCACACAATCATATGGTTTTACCAAGTTTCTAACTCAGTCATTCTCGTTTCCATCAATCTAAGAGTGATAGGCGTCACTTGAGTTCACCATTTTCCTCCTATTTCGACAAACATCTTTAAAAATTTGTTTACATAACGGTCGTCTCGATTCAAACATTCAACAATTAACTTTCACACTTTAAGAGCACTTCTTTATCATACATCTTTTCTTTCATGTCCAATGAAACGGTGTAATAGCTCACCAAGAAATAAGCATTTCTTGGACAACTTTCCTACCAACTGCTCATGTCCTATCATTACCTTTAGCTTCCCACACAGCTTTGTCTCTTGGTCCATGATAACGTGACTCCTCACTTCTGTTAAAGGATCATTATATAATTACTTTGTAATAAAACTTTCGGTGTCTAATCTTGGCTTTTAACCCTATCACACGTCAACATATAAAATTTACTACACCTCGTATCATAATAGGTCGTATCACATTTCAGGCGGCATCCAAATAAGCACGTCACCACGGTTCATAATCCTCCTCAAGTACAACTTTTGGTCATTTCGTTCTCGGATACCGAAATCTTACTTTTAACTTATTACCTCATGATGGTTTATCTCGACTCTACTGACTATGCTCCAGTTCTACTACATTCTTTGTCCCAATGAACATTACCTTGAGCTTATTTGCCATAGTCAAGCACTCACTATAACCTCGCAACCACGGACTTAGCTAATATATAGAACTTTGTTCCTTTCAACATTAAGCGTCAGCTGCTCCCTTAGCTTTTACTCACTTTTGACGAATTTAAAACTAGGCCTCTTCGAGTTGGAAATCGTAATAACTCTCTTTACGTAAACGTAATGTTCTTCATCATACTTAGAATAGGCACAATTTTCATTGATAGACGTAATGACTAAACGATCTAAAGAAAACTTTAGACTTGATTCCTTAAATTCATACACAACATGGACTTTCGTTATCATGAAGGTATTTCGAGAAACTCAATAGGATCATTATGAGGATAGAAATAACTGTAGCAGGACTTTCATCATCAACAAATGGTAGCAAAATCGTAAATCTATCTTATAAAAAGAAATACATCCCACAATCGAAAACATTAACTTCTTCCTATAATAGAGCACATAACGGAAAACGCGTTTGCATGAAAGTAGCACTAGTCACACATCAATTGAAGGTTCGACTTCACGATGGCAATAAAACCGGGAACATTATTAGAACGTCTCAAAACTACGGGTGGCCTCGACTTAGAAATATAATCTTTGCCTAACATGAGTAATCACACAGGCAAGAAACATGATCAATTCGGAATCAAATGCTCTTGAAAAACTTTTACTTCATATGCTTTAAGAAACTATAAATAACCTCATCATTATACCTCTAAATTTCTCTTAAGGGAAAACTCTTTATCTTGAGGAGCACTCATACATAAAATTTTGTACACATATAGGATATCAACATCACCTTTACAGGCATGCAATATAAGGAAGGATCTCCACCTGTAGATACTCGTCCCAATCGTCATATATCATCCTGTAGCGAAATCAAAACTAAACGAGTCGTAAATCCAAAACAGACCAAAGCATGCGCCGCATATTATCTATGATTAGGAAAGATAATTTCAAACGAAACCTAAACGTTTTCCTTACACCCAAGCACAACTTTAACACTTCACAACTCGAATGTAGCTTCACATCATAACATGGTGTTCATAGAATGGGAGAGCTTCATGGTTAAAATGTTCAATCAACCGTAGTGTTACTTCTTTACTTGCTTCAACTTCATTATTCTTTATTCCATTTATATGTGTCTATTCTTCGTGTGGTTAAATATAATACCATTCAGTAATTCCATCACCATCTTCACTTCATTCGGATCAACACAGACACAGTCTCATAAACACACACATGTCATGATACATTTACAATTACGTTCGCGACCGAAATTGTAACTATATCCTTCCATACGTATGCCCGGTAACCCTTCTATGCATCACCTACTTATCACTCTTCAAATATCCAGCATCAACTCTACTCGTCAACTTCAAGTCCATGTCCTTTAAACTAGTAGACTTAACAACATTGACTACTAATCACTTCACTCCTCACTTACCTTAAAACTTCATTTAACTTCATGTACAACATAGTCATCATAAACATTTAATACGACTATCACTTTCCATAGATCTTCTCAGATTTCAATAAACCTGAGGCATCAACATCATTATAGTTGTAACACGGTGTTTCCCCTTGACAAATTAGAGTACAATACATAGCGGGGGCCAAGAAGAGGTGGGACGTGCGGGAGGGAAGGAGGGAGGGGGGGGTGGCTGGGAGTGGAAGGAGGAGGGGAGTGGGGGGAGGGGGAGTGGGGTGGGGGGGGTGTTTCCTTGACAAATTAGAGTACAATACATAGAAATCTCCTCAACTTCATTACTTCGTACACCGGTCAACCCAAGCATGGCCATACAAACACGCTCGCATCGTGATACACTTGCAATTATGTTCCGGACTATAATTGTAATTGTATCCTTTCACTTGCATGTTCGTTACCACGTTTGTGTGTCACCCCTTTTTCCCATTAATTCCAATTCACATGATTTTTAGCACACATACAACATCTCATATACTTTGTGGTCCTTGTCACTAACCCCATGGGCTAGACAACATTGTTGGAATACCATTTCACCTAACTCTCCACTTCCATTTACCTCAGCTACGTACTTCACACATAAGTTATATCACACGTTTATTAAATTCAGTTAGGGAAATGGTACCTTACCTCGAGGACCGTCTATGGTAGCAATAGAAGAACTTAGCGACGAAGAAGTGAGAAACGGGAGAATAAAGGCTAAAACACATATTCACATATCAATAAACAATCGTCATATAGCCTTATTCATACACTCTCACTCATCCCAACCCGTCCTAAGGCATTTCATCTCAAAGGCTAAGCATACCTACTTAAGCCTAACTTGATCTCTATCGGTTTAAGTCCAATTCTTACGGCATACCTATAGTCATTGGTTCACTTAAACCATTTCTCTGATACCAACTTGTAACACCCTTCGTTTTAAAATATAGGTTTCCAAAAATTTTCGCCTAACGGCGTTAAAATAAAGCGGAAGTAAACTTTGAAAATTCAAACCAATTAAAATATGTTTGGTTTCCTTATTCATTGGTGTTACTTAGTCATATCATCAAAACAAGTTTAAATGGAAACCCGTCAGCTGCCCAACACAAATCAACCGACTACATACAAACAAACTTCATAAACGTCATAACATAAACAATGTCTATAAATGTGCAGCAACTATGGGTAGCTAAGGACATCATCAAGCAATCTACCCACTCCACATTTTTCATTCAACGTCTACCTCGGCTAAGCTAAACCTGAGGGAGCAACACATTTCAAAAGACAAGTGTTAGCTAACGAATTAGCTAAGTAAGATAACACTAAAGTTATAAAGCTTTGTCCAATTAAAACACTTCTACTTTATTGACAAAACATTAAGGCACAACTCACATTATACAAACACATATAAACTGCATATCAACTTAGGATGAATCACCCTAAATGTGCCTATTTTTCTTTCATTCCACACATAAACACACATATCTTCGTTAACTGCATATAAGTGTAACATACGTCACACCCGACTAGATGATCAACCAAAAGGCTACTCATCAAATGTCGTTAAGGAATGGCAAGCCAATCCCGGAGTAATCCGTATATGGTCTCATTTTGAGACTAAACCGACCTACAGTCTATATACGTGTCGCATACCCTTTACTTACCATCATTCCAAGTAATAGTCTCATTTTGACAATTACCTCGGCTAAGCTAAACCTGAGGGAGCAACACATTTCAAAAGACAAGTGTTAGCTAACGAATTAGCTAAGTAAGATAACACTAAAGTTATAAAGCTTTGTCCAATTAAAACACTTCTACTTTATTGACAAAACATTAAGGCACAACTCACATTATACAAACACATATAAACTGCATATCAACTTAGGATGAATCACCCTAAATGTGCCTATTTTTCTTTCATTCCACACATAAACACACATATCTTCGTTAACTGCATATAAGTTATCATACACTCTCACTCATCCCAACCCGTCCTAAGGCATTTCATCTCAAAGGCTAAGCATACCTACTTAAGCCTAACTTGATCTCTATCGGTTTAAGTCCAATTCTTACGGCATACCTATAGTCATTGGTTCACTTAAACCATTTCTCTGATACCAACTTGTAACACCCTTCGTTTTAAAATATAGGTTTCCAAAAATTTTCGCCTAACGGCGTTAAAATAAAGCGGAAGTAAACTTAAAAGTCTAAACCAATTAAAATATGTTTGGTTTCCTTATTCATTGGTGTTACTTAGTCATATCATCAAACAATCATCATATAGCCTTATTCATACACTCTCACTCATCCCAACCCGTCCTAAGGCATTTCATCTCAAAGGCTAAGCATACCTACTTAAGCCTAACTTGATCTCTATCGGTTTAAGTCCAATTCTTACGGCATACCTATAGTCATTGGTTCACTTAAACCATTTCTCTGATACCAACTTGTAACACCCTTCGTTTTAAAATATAGGTTTCCAAAAATTTTCGCCTAACGGCGTTAAAATAAAGCGGAAGTAAACTTTGAAAATTCAAACCAATTAAAATATGTTTGGTTTCCTTATTCATTGGTGTTACTTAGTCATATCATCAAAACAAGTTTAAATGGAAACCCGTCAGCTGCCCAACACAAATCAACCGACTACATACAAACAAACTTCATAAACGTCATAACATAAACAATGTCTATAAATGTGCAGCAACTATGGGTAGCTAAGGACATCATCAAGCAATCTACCCACTCCACATTTTTCATTCAACGTCTACCTCGGCTAAGCTAAACCTGAGGGAGCAACACATTTCAAAAGACAAGTGTTAGCTAACGAATTAGCTAAGTCGGCTCCCCCTTCCAAAGAAAAGGACCACATACATCAAGTTACCTTGATTGTGTAAGCCTTTAAACAACTAATTAGCAAGTAATTCACATAAACATGCTGACTGGAAATATCTAGCAGCTTCACGACCTGTTTAGCCTTATTTCTGGTCAGAATCAAGCTTCGACCAGAACTACAAAGTTGTAGCCCTATGAGTTGAGCATCTACAGTCCAAAGGGAAACTCCTAAATCATTACGGTTGATTTTATATCAATTTTTTAGTGAACTGTCGCAAAGCAAAAAAATCACACGAAAAATTCACATAGTCACACAATTATCTAATAATTAACCCTAATTATTGGATCATTAGGTCACATTAAACAACCATTCCTAACATCAAAACTCGATCAATTAACCACAATTGATTGCCAACAACCCAATCTATTCTCCAAACCTTATGAACGACTTTTGTAACTCAAAATTTATCATTTTAAGACCATAATGATGCAATGAAATCATTGATTAACCCCTACTTGATTTGCATCACAATAACAAACGTTTAATCACTCAAAACAACGTTAATCGATTATTAAACGCAACCGAATTCACCCCAACCCTTATGGCCAGGAATGTGATGATAGAATGGACCAATCAAACATCAAATCATGAAGAGTATACCTTAATTACCTGTAGATCACTACAGGGATGCAAAATACTTGACTAAACACTCTCGAATCACACGTTGGAAGACTTTTCGGCTTGCAATTGATGAAGGAATGCTAAGGGGCGGTTAGGGCTTGTTTAGGGAATGAGTTTTCTGCAAATGACAATCTAATGACACCCCCTAACTCCCTAAACCCGTTTTTGACTTTCCTCCTATGTCAAAACTAGTCCCTAAGCTTCCTAATCCTTCATTACTAGTCAAAAACTACCATAGGGACCATATATAACATAAATACTTCTTTAAATACCACTACATAGGCATTTAACTACATTTTACACACATATACTACATTATACATTTAGGCTTTCAAGCCTCACACATATCACACAATAACTACATATAAGCATTAAATCTAATATAGACTTAACGACACTAGTCAACTGTTAAATAAAAAGTTCGGGATGTTACGGTTAAATTCATTTAACGATTAATTTCATTAAGGCTAGGATCCAACTTGACATACCATCATTTCATCAGTTGATCTGCTAGAAATGACGTATTCAAAAGGTAAGTGACGAGCAATAATTGCATTACAAGTGCAACTCCTAGATTTATGGGACTTACAACAACACTTATTAGGGGTAGTAAGTGATTTGTAAACATGTTTTGTCCCATCTTATGCCACGGGTCAAGGATCTCACCTCTTAACTCGCTTTAAGTCGCCCAATTAAGAACATGTAAATAGTCTACCACCGGTCTCACGAAGGAGTAGTAATTTACCTTGTTAGATACAATTCACCTACGGTCTCACGTAGAGCAAAAAGCACTTGCAAGTGTTCTAAGCAAAGTGGGTGGCAATGACTTAACGTTGAATGGGTAATGCATTTGATGTGAATCAAAAGTTTATGTATGAAGACTCATGCAAATCTTCATAACTTAATGTTTAATAAAATCATTTTTATAGTCTTAGCAACACAAGAGAGCTCGGTAGCTCCATTCGAACGCACAAAGAAGCGCAAGAGCAAAGGTTTGCGATAGACGCAATTAAAAACCCGCTCTTTTAGGAGGCTAACGCACTCCGACTTATACCTCTCTTAGAGTTTGTTCAAATGGGTGAGCCGGTGTATCTCATGGTTGTAAGACTCCAATTTTATTAAAACATCATTTTAATTAAACAAAATTTTATTAATTAAACAAAAATTTTAATTAAAAAACAAAAATTTTAATTAAAAAATCAAAAATTTTAATTAAAAAATCAAAAATTTTAATTAAAAAATCAAAAATTTTAATTAAAAAATCAAAAATTTTAATTAAAAAATCAAAAATTTTAATTAAAAAATCAAAAATTTTAATTAAAAATAAATAAATAAAACAATTTTGCATCACCATTTATACCATAATAAATATGCAAAATAATAAACTTACTAACTATTAACTAATTAATCATGCAACGAGTTAAGGTGGGCCACCTGAACATGGTCACTATGGTTCATGTATATGTCTAAGTCGGCTCCCCCTTCCAAAGAAAAGGACCACATACATCAAGTTACCTTGATTGTGTAAGCCTTTAAACAACTAATTAGCAAGTAATTCACATAAACATGCTGACTGGAAATATCTAGCAGCTTCACGACCTGTTTAGCCTTATTTCTGGTCAGAATCAAGCTTCGACCAGAACTACAAAGTTGTAGCCCTATGAGTTGAGCATCTACAGTCCAAAGGGAAACTCCTAAATCATTACGGTTGATTTTATATCAATTTTTTAGTGAACTGTCGCAAAGCAAAAAAATCACACGAAAAATTCACATAGTCACACAATTATCTAATAATTAACCCTAATTATTGGATCATTATGCTTAGCTATTTATATCTCTATATCTAAGTAATAATCATAAAGAATTTTGCATGAATTCCTTATGATTTTTACTTCTATTTAACAACTTTAAATAAACAAGATACATAAACATGCAATTTATATCTAATAAACATGTCAATTCATATAATCAAAACTTGCTTAGAGGGTTTCAATTAACCATTAAATTAGGTTGAATTAATTAAACAAAACACTTTTTATTTAATTAAAAAATCAAAAATTTTAATTAAAAAATAAATAAAAAAAACAATTTTAATATTTAATAATTAATTAAATTCAAACCAACCCTAAACCCCCTTCAAGTTTTGATCTTTGTAACTAATAGATCACATATGTGGCTCGTGATACCACTGTTAGGATTTAAGCACTTAAACATATAACAATTCACGAGTACGCAGCGGATAAGAACGTATATGCAATACTATTAATTAACAAAGGGAATTGAATATATGTACCTTTTAGTGTAAGTTTCTAATAAGATAATAATAATAAGATTATTATTAAATAGGGTTTAAAGTAAAACCCCTCTATGATCGCACACACGACACATCGAACAATACCCGAAGATTGTTAGATCTTGAATCACCAAACATCAAAAGCTCTTAGTTAGCTTTTAGTCTAGTTTTGTCAAATACAACTAATAACCACAAGTATGGTTCTGCCGAAATAAAAACACCCACAATTAAGAACCACCACAATTAATGTTTTCGACTAGAACATAAATTTTGGTTTTCGAAATTGCGAACAATAGTATACTAATATGTGTTTTGTTCGACCGAGAGAGAGGTGATATATTTAGAGTTATTATGTTAGGGTTAATTATTAGGATATATATAGGGGAGTTGTGATCAGAAGAAAACCACAAAAAGTGGTGAAACCCAAGGGCTGCATCTCAGCCCTTGGATCAAAAGCAATCAACGGCTCAGATCAAAAAAAAAACAAACAACACGGAGGGGTAGTAAAGTAATTTCACACATTATAATTTATCTTCTTCCTTCCAAAAACATATAAAACCCGATCAAAAACAATTCCTCTCCAAAACTCTCATATCAAAATAACCGTCAATCAATCAATATCTCCGGCGAAAGCTCCGGGAATAACATCGGCAACATCATCAGCGAATTCAATGGAATCGATCGATCCTAATATTGAAACTCGATCTCCGGCGAAAGCTCCGTCAACATCATCAGTGAATTCAGTGGATTCAATCAATCCAACTCGATATCCGACGAAAGCTCCGGCAACAACAACAGCGACATCATCATCCAATTCAGATGGTGAAGGAGAGATAATTTCGGATGTAAAAAACTATACAGATATTTCAACTTCGTTTTCCGGTAATTTTACTCTATTTTCTTCCTTATTTTTAATTTTATCATATATTTTTTTAATTTTTTTAGGATTATTTTTGAAGATTTTAACTACATTAATGATTAGAATCAAATATGATTATTTACGTTTCAAGGCATACGTGTTTGTGTAGTTTTATGTTTAGAATCATATATGATTTGTATATAGATTATAGAGATTTCTGTTTTTGTAACTGTATCTGTAAAATCATATATGATTTTGTACAGTATAAGTATATATGTGTGATTTCATGTATTGAATCAAATATGATTATGTAAGTTATTTTTTATTGTTTACTTTTATGTCAGAATCATATTTGATTATGTATAGAGATTATAGAGATTTCTGTTTTTGTAACTGTATCTGTAAAATCATATATGATTTTGTATATAGATTCTTTAGATTTTTGTTTTGTAACTTTGTTTTATACAATCAACTATGATTTTGTATTGAGGTTTTAGTTACCTGTGTTCTTATGCCTAGAATCATATTTGATTTTAATCATACAGTCTTAAAATTCTATATAATGAAGTATTCAAAATCAAAAATGATTTTACGCATACATTAGGGAAAACCTATACAAAATCATATATGATTTTGTATAGCACATTGAGACAAAGCAAATGAGTTCAAAATCAAATATGATTTTAAGAATAGAGTGTGAAAAAGCTATACAAAATCATATATGATTTTGTTCATGTATGTACGTTTTAAGTTATAAGTGTCTTTTTAAGACTATCTGTGTATATTCTCATACAGTTCCCGTGCTGAAAAAGACACCTAAGACAAATGTTACAAGAACATTTCAAACAACGGACGGATCGCAGTTTTTTGTGCCAATAGTTGATTACAAACGACAACCAGTGCCTGGAAAAAACTATGGAACACTTGAAAACTGTCGTAGGATGTACCAAGAGTATGCTTATTATGCTGGATTTGAAATCAGAAAAGGGAGCCAGAAAAGTAATTTGTCGGGAATAGTAAGGCAAAAGTACTATCTTTGTCACAGAGCTGGAGAACGAAAGAAGGTTTACAAAGATACTCTAGCCACAAATCACAAACCAGTTAGGAAAAGCAGCATGGAATGCACTGGATGTAGAGCTAGAGTGAGATTCGACTTGGAATACTCGAAGGGAACATATATAATAGCTGATTTCCATGCAATTCATAATCATGAATTGATTCCGCGGGAGTATAGACATCTATACAAAACAGATAGACAACTAAAATATGCAGAGCAGCTGTTCGTCTACAACGCCTCCATTGCAAACATTGGACCAACAAAAGCTCATCAACTGTACAGTAACATGAAGGGAACCTCGTTAAATGTAAACGGGACAGTTGATGATTCCAGAAACTGGAAGAGGGACCTAAATGTATACATCAATGAAAGCGACGCTCAAATGTTAGTTAACAAAATGGAGGAAATGAGAGAACATATCCCTGGTTTTGCATTTGAGTATAAGCTTGACAACTCTGAGTTGCACTCAATTTTCTGGGCCGATAATGTAGCAAGGCGTAACTATGAAGAATTCAGCGACATCATGTCGTTTGATGCAACGTATCGAAAAAACAGGTATATTTTTTACTTTTTATTTTGTTCAAATTTGGTGCAAATGATAACAAATCAACTTTGGTTAGAATTTGATTGTACATGAATATGGTTTTTGCTGAAAGGTACAACATGATGTTTGTCCCATTCACGGGAATAGACAACCATAACAAATGCGTAACCTTTGCTGCCGGGTTGATAAGAGATGAGAAGCAAGAAACATACACATGGCTTCTAAACTGCTTCATGGGAACCTTCAAGAAAGAGCCAACAATGGTGGTAACAGATGAGGACAAAGCCATGGAGATTGGAATAAGAAGTATATTTAAAACAGCAAAGCATAGGCTGTGCATGTGGCACATAACACAGAAACTGCCAACAAAGGTGATGTCAATTACCAATCAAAAATGATTGTATACTCTCAAATCTGATTGTTTAAATGAATAATCAATTTTGATTGAATACAGATAAGAGAGGCAACTCCCAGTATAGAAGATGAAACTGAAAGAGACTTCAAAAGCAGGTTTGACAGTATAGTTTGGGATATTCACATGGAACCAAATACTTTTGAGGAAAAATGGGAGAAGCTGATGATTGATTTTTCATTACAAAACGACAAATGGTTCAATTATATGTTTCAAATTAGATCAAAGTGGATACCAGCTTACTTCATTGACACTCCAATGTGTGGCCTGATGAGAACAACATCAAGGTCAGAAAGCGAGAATGCTTTTTTTCTCATTTCACAAGATCAGCTTCAAATCTGGTGAATTTCATGAGTGGATTTGAATCGGCAATGATGAAACAAAGATCAAAACAGGAAAAGTTAGATGCCGAATCAATCAAGAAGACTCTAATATTGAACACGAAACTAAAAATCGAAATGCATGCTTCAAAACTGTATACAAAAACACTTTTTGAGATGATACAGAAGGAAATAGAAGTTGGTCTTTATGATTGTTCAGTTGCCCAAATGATTGCCGAAGAAGAGTGTCAAATTTATACCATTAATGAGAAGTTGCAGAGGAAAGTCAAAGAGACTGAAGAAAATGTGATTAAGTATAAGGTAAAGCTTTTATCTTACTAAATACATGTTCTGTTTAAATAAAAATTTGATTCAACACTGAAATAATTTTATGTCAATGTAGGTATTGCATAACATTGGGGATGGTTCCGTTGTGTGTTCATGTAGACACTATCTTCGTTTAGGTCTCCTTTGCAGACATTGTTTCAGTGTTTTGAAAAACAATAATATAGAGGAAATACCTGCACAATACATCATGAGGCGTTGGACCAAGGGCATCATACCACCCGATTTGAGATCTAGCAGAAACAGATTCGACAACGGAAACGTTGGTACTCAAAGGTTGGTTGCTAAAGTAAGCTCAGTTGTTGAGGATTGCTTGCATCTTCTTGTAAATAATGATGAAAAACTTGAAGAATTTCTGAAGAAAGTTAAATCGTTGAAGTCAGAAGTTGAGGCTGATATGGCAAAGCAAGCACCAAAGAAAAAAAGTGAAGTGATAGCAAGAATGATAGGTGTTGAAAAACCGGATTCAAACCAAATAAAAAACCCACCAGTTGGAGTGTATAAGGGATGCGGAACTGTTAGCCGATTAATGGGGGGGAAGGAGAAAGGAATAAAAAAAAGCAAAAAAAAAAAAGAAAGTGCACCACATGCGGAGATACGAATCACAACAGCAGGACATGTGGAAAGAAGAAACAAAAAGTCAATGAAAACGTGAATACTGAAGGAGCTGCAAACAGTTAGAGAAGGATTTTTTTCCTTATTGATACTTGTTTACAAATTCTATACTTGGATGATAGTTTTAATTGGTTGATCAATTGTCTAGACATTTTGTTCTTGTTTGACAAATAAATTTTGGTTTTGAAATATGATCCATTTTGTTTAGTTCTTGATAATGGGGTTTTCTAAGTATATGCATAAAATCAAATATGATTTTGTAAATGTTTCTTCAAATAGACTCCACCTGTATATTTTTTTTATATATTATGCTCAAAATCATATTTGATTTTGTATACCTTTTTCACACAGTATGCGTAAAATCAAATATGATTTTCTATACCTTTTTCACACAGTATGCTTAAAATCAAATATGATTTAATACATAAATAAGTCTATGTTATCATTGTTAACAACACATGATTTATTCAAAGTTTCTACACAAGACATAATATTAAGATGAGAAACAATCTATCTTTAACTAACAAAACAGTTAAAAAAAATATTCATAAAACGGTCTTCCTGATTCACTGAAAATCCACACCTTCAACTGAGTTGTTATCAGATAATTCATTATGAATGTAGTTAGGTGAAGAAACATCTACACCAATCAAATTTGATGGTAAAACAAATCCTTTGGCTTCCAAACGAGACAGAGCCTGCAGATTTCAGTAATATTAACAAATCAAATTCGATTTTAAAAAATACACTTAACAAGAAAACAGATACAAACACGTACCGCGTAACAAGAAACACCAATTCTGACATGTTTCACATGTTGTAGTTTTAGTAGAAGCATTTTAAGCAACTCTTCTTCATCATGCTTACGAGCCATCGGAAAAAAACGCGGCAAAATAAAACCTAATTCGGCCTCGAGTATAGAAGATACATCTTGCAACAATATCTTTGAGATCCACAAACTACCAATTATTTTTATTGATGATATAAAAGGAGCATTGATGGTAACATAAGATCGATCGTCTTCAACAATATAACCATCTAAAACCAAGTTCTTAACACTAGTGGAACTAATATCAAGCAAGTGACCACTACAAGAACGTAACGTCAAACTGTTTAACAAAGGGCTTCCAGACATAATATTATCAATCAAATGTTCATCTAATTCTGAATTTGCAATAGTCAAATGTGTAAGATTGTTCCACCTGATAGAAACAGTCGGACGAAGAAGACAGAAACCTAATTCGATATTTGTGAAATGTGAATTCAAATAAAATGATTCAACAGCAACCGAGAACTGATCTTCATCTTCCACATATCTTAGATACATTTTGAGTTCTTTGACATTTTTACTAACAGCAAACTCAATCCAATTATTGATATACGAGCCAAATCGATTATCAAAATTTGCATACAATTCAAATTTATTTAGAATTCCCAACTGAAGTTGATTTAGGGTTTTATCAATAGCAATATAAAAACTTAAAAACGGTTTATCACAAACATCAAAAGCTTGAACATGAGAAGTATAAAATGGAAAATCATCAAAAAAAAGACAAGGAACAGATTTCCAAAGGTGTTCCCATCGCTTAGAAAGAGTACATGTTCTAATTGAAAATTTAGTGTCATACAAACGAGATAGAATTTGATCACTAATTAAAGAATCAGGTAAGCAACTTAATCGATCTACCATTTCTTCAACATCAGATTTTTTAGAAAATTTATATATGTGCGTATATGTGTGTGTGTGTGTGTGTCTTTTTCTTTTGTGTCTATCATTTTTGTGTCTTATCATTTTTGTGCTTCTCTTAAAAGATAAAATAGGTCAAAAATACTAAAATAACCTTCACTTAATAAGAATATGAAATCAACTATTCAAAATCAAAAATGATTGGACACTAAAATATAACTATTCAAAATCAAAATGATTTTACGCATACATTGGGGAAAACCTATACAAAATCATATATGATTATGATTTTGTAAACCCTTGGGGGCTTAAAGCCTACAGGAGGGGGACAGATGTATACGGTACGCTTAAGGGTTTAGGGTTTGAAGTCGTAGCGTGTAACACCCGTCGTTTAAAAACTTGGATTTTTTCAAACTTTGCCAAACGGCGTTTAAAATAAGCGGAAAGGATCACTTTCAAAATCTGCCCCATCCGTAACGGATGGTACCTTTAAAATTTGGTGTTACTACTAGCATCATCAAAACAATAAAAGTAAATCCAAGCTTTGGCACCAACATGAATGCCACATTATTACAAGTCTTTAATCATAAATGAAATAGCCAAACATAAGGCTAAAGGAAGTCTAAGCGTTTAATGTCTTTGTTAAGCTTCTTTATTCGTCTACCCAAGTCTCACCAAGCTAATACTTGCCTATCTCAAACTTGATTATCCTGAAGGCACAACATTTTCAAAGAACAAGTGTTAGCTAATAAAATTAGCTAAGTAAGATAACATAACTTGAAAACGTTTGCCCATTTCATATATTAACAAAATCCGCATTTTAAGTTAATATCACACACATACATAACATCATAAGATACACATTAGGTTCAACATGTCCTAAAGTGTGCCTATACTTTCTTTCTTCATCTTTATTTCTTTATTTCTTTGCCAAGACGTAGGCTAAGTGACTTATGCCACTTACATAGGGATGTGGGGTTGTGTGTAGGCGGTCATAGACCATACATGGAGTCCTCACACCCGACATGATGGGTAAACCATAAGGTGGTCCATCGGCGTCGTTAAGGAATGACAAAGTCAATCCAACTGAATAAACCGTTTATGCCTTTACGCATTGGTGATTAGTTACTCCACCCAGAATACTCAAACGTAACTATGCCACAAGGAGCAACTCAAGTGACCACGTACGCACCAGCCCCGAAGAGCTAGCACGGGTTAAGCTTAACACAAGACTTTACATAATGCTCGAGACTTTAATCGCTTAATTAGTTTAGGCTACTCTTTCACCTAAGCTAATCACATATCATCTTTTACTTTAGGGCCCTTAACGTGCACGTGAACATGGCAATCCTAATCAAGGACTAGTGACTAGGTGATCAAGCTACACATGCAAGCATATATCATATCATTTCATCATTTCATACATACATAATCATTTCATCATTTCTTGCATTTATAATCATTTCATCATCTCATGCATATATACTTACCACATACCATTGCAACCTGCATATGAATGTTAATCATCATAAACGGTAAGTAATATATCCCTTTGCAACCTCCCATAGTCACCCATGAACATAAAATGTACATACATATTCAATTGGAAGGTTTAACTTATGAAAACGTGATTTGTTGTACCAACAGGTGACAAAAGATGTTATCTTACCTCGGTACAGCTTACCAACAAGTTAAAAGTATCTTATAGTGCTTGCTAAGTGCTCCCGACAACCTAGAACGAGTATAAGATCGAAATATAAGCTAAACGAAATGTTTTGTGAAAACTGGACAAGAGGTGCGTCGCACCTCCCACATGGTGCGTCGCACCTCCCACATGGTGCGTCGCATAAATTGATCAGAAAATTCTGAACATAAGTAGGTGCGCCGCACCTACTCCTTGGTGCGTCGCACAAATCCATCAGAAAATTCTGAATAGATGCAGGTGCGCCGCACCTACCCATTGGTGCGCCGCATATCGGGCTTTTGACTGAAATCCATTTTTCATTTTGGGTTGTGGTGCGTCGCACCACCCTCCTGGTGCGTCGCACCTGGAGTGTCGACCAGAAACCTAATTTTTGTTCTTTGATCAAACGAATTCCATACGAACCCATACCCCAAATCCAACCTGGGGACTTAAAATTAATCCTTTTAATTGCACTTTCATCAACTTAAACCATCCTATTAATCCATTAATCCTTTACATCATAAATCAATCATTAAAACACCCGAATAATATGAATTCGATAAACGTTTGATCAAATAACCCAACCCAAACCCTATGGACTAGATTATAACTCATCTATGACTCATAAGATCAGAATTCAAAGATAATATTACCTATATTACCTGTAGATGACTTAGAGGATCCAAGATCTAATCAAAACTTGATCAATACGGCACGAATCGATTGAATCTTGAGGGAAACTTGTCTTGGGGATTGAGGGGATCGGTTGAGAGGTTTCACACACACAAGAGCAGGTGTTTTATGACAATTAGGGCTGCCTAATTGCTCCCTAACCCCTGGCCACCAAACTCAAACTTACACTTAAGACCCCTCAACTCTTCAACTTAACGTTCTTAGCTTAACTTTCTACCGGGAGTCTTAACATACTAACAAGCACTTTATAACTTAACTTTACTTTCATTAATCAACATATTTGTCATTTCATATTAAACGTCTAAGCATTTAATCACATAATCCATATAGGGCACATAAACATAATAGACTTAACGTTAACTAACGGAAAGTCAAATAGTCAAACATAAAACGTTTGGGATGTTACAATTACCTCCCCCTTAAGAGGATTCCGTCCTCGGAATCGCCTCAGAAGCAAACAAATCTGGATATTTCTCTTTCATCACCGCCTCGGTCTCCCAAGTTAAACTTTCACCGTGGTTATGCTTCCATTTAATCAACACGAGATCAATCAACTTTCGGCGAAGTTTCTTTTGCTTTCTTTCGAGTATCGCTACTGGTTCATCCACTATTCTTTTCTGAGGATTAATGCTCACATCCTCAATTGGAATAACACTCGACTCATTGGCCAAACACTTCCTCAAATACGAAACGTGAAATGTGTGGTGAATTCCATCCAATTCTGGGGGTAGTTCCAATTGATAAGCTACATCCTTGATACGTTTCAGAATTTTGAAAGGTCCTATGAAACGTGGGCTTAGCTTTCCCTTCTTTCCAAAACGAATTACTCCTTTCCATGGGGAAACTTTCAGCATTACCAAATCACCAACTTGGAACTCAATTGGCTTCCTTTTCTTGTCGGCATAAGTCTTTTGTCGTTCTCTAGCCACACGAAGTGCTTCCTTTGCCACATTAACTTTTTCAGCTGAGATTTCAATGATTTCAGGACCCGTAAACTGCTTTTCACCGGGTTCCATCCAACAACTCGGAGTCCTACATCTCCTACCATAAAGCATTTCAAATGGTGGCATTCCAATACTTGCATGGTGGCTGTTATTATAAGTGAATTCGATCAATTTCAAGTGTTCATCCCACGCTCCACCATACTCTAATACACAAGCTCTCAACATGTCTTCCAACGTTTGTATGGTCCTTTCACTTTGCCCATCAGTTTGAGGGTGATAGGCGGTGCTCAAATTAATTCTAGTACCTAACTCTCGCTGAAGACCCTTCCAAAAGTTAGACACAAATCTCGTGTCTCGGTCTGAAACAATGGATAAAGGAACACCATGCTTTGCTACGATCTCATCCACATACATCTTTTCCATCTTAGTTAGTGGTACATCTTGTCTTGTTGCCAAGAAATGAGCACTCTTTGTCAATCTATCCACAATAACCCATACCATGTCATTTCCTTTCGGTGTTCATGGTAGTTTGGTCACAAAATCCATAGTAATATGGTCCCATTTCCATTCCGGAATCTCCAATTGATGCAACATTCCATATGGCTTTTTTGTGATCAGCTTTCACACGTGCACAAGTCAAACATCTTTCAACAAAATGAGCAACTTCTCCCTTAATGTTTGGCCACCAATAGATGGGCTTCAAATCTGCATACATCTTGGTAATACCGGGATGGACTGAATATCTTGACCTATGAGCTTCTTCAAAGATCAACTCTCGATTACCACCAAGTAATGGTACCCAAATTCGACCCTTATATGTCTTAAATCCACGGCTGTTCGTCTCCATCACAAGTCTTTTCTTCTTTCCAATGCTTTCATTATCGATATTATCCTTCATTAAAGCCTTAACTTGGGCTTCCTTGATGCGGTCGAGTAACCCCGACTTTGCTTGAACAACCATGCTCATCAATTTACAAGAAAAATTCTGCACTTTCCTACTTAGTGCATCCGCCACCACATTGGCTTTACCGGGATGATATTTAATCTCACAATCATAATCTTTCAGAAGTTTCATCCATCTCCTTTGCCTTACATTCATTTCCTTTTGTGAGAACACATATTGCAAACTCTTATGATCCGTATACAAGGTACATTTGGTGCCATATAAGTAATGCCTCCACAACTTCAAAGCAAACACCACTGCAGCCAATTCAAGATCATGGGTCGGGTAATTCTTTTCATGAGGCTTCAACTGACGTGAAGCATATGCAATAACTTTGTCCCTTTGCATAAGGACACAACCCAAACCTGAAATAGAAGCATCACTATACACAACAAGATCATCAGTACCTTCGGGTAAGGCTAGGACAGGAGCTTCACATAACTTTGTCTTAAGCGTTTGAAAGGCCTTTTCTTGAGCTTCCGTCCATACAAACTTTACTCCTTTCTTTGTCAATTCAGTCATTGGCTTAGCTATTCGGGAGAAATCTTGAATAAACCTTCTATAATAGCCAGCTAACCCAAGAAAACTCTTAATCTCCGTGGGTGTCTTTGGCTGTTCCCATTTAGATACAGCTTCAATCTTGGCGGGATCAACTTTAATACCTTCAGAAGAGATAACATGCCCGAGAAATTGAACTTCTCGGAGCCAGAATTCACACTTGGAGAACTTTGCATATAACTTTTTCTCCCTAAGAACCTCAAGAACAGCTCTTAAGTGCTCACGGTGCTCGGCTTCAGACTTTGAATAAATTAGAATATCGTCAATGAAGACAATCACAAAATGATCTAAGAATGGGCGACATACCCGATTCATTAAATCCATAAAAGCGGCTGGAGCATTTGTCAACCCAAAAGGCATGACAAGAAACTCATAGTGCCCATAACGTGTACGAAAAGCTGTCTTGGCCACATCTTCCTTTTTGACTTTTAATTGATGGTAGCCAGACCGCAAATCAATCTTAGAGAAGTAAGAAGCACCATGGAGCTGATCAAAAAGATCATCAATACGCGGGAGAGGATACTTATTCTTAACCGTTTGCTTATTCAGCTCACGGTAGTCTATGCACATGCGCATAGAACCGTCTTTCTTTTTGACAAAAAGAACCGGAGCTCCCCAAGGCGAGGAACTTGGTTGTATGAAACCTTTGTCAAGTAGCTCTTGAAGCTGGGACATTAACTCTTTCATTTCTGTAGGAGCTAAACGATATGGTGCTTTTGCAACAGGAGTAGCACCGGGTACGAGATCAATCTGAAAGATGACCTCTCGGTCAGGAGGAATACCGGGAAGATCATCCGGAAAGACATCAGAAAATTCAGAAACTACATCAACATTAGGGATCAGAGACTTCTCTTTTCGTGTATCGATAACATAGGCAAGAAAGTGATTCTTGTTATGCCGAATGCAATTGAGAGCCTTCATCAAATTAATAATCTTTATTCTCCCCTTCTTCTTATCTCCATAAACGGAAATGACCTCACCATCCGGAGTAGCGAATCGTACGACCTTTTGAGAACATATAATGGTAGCATCATTTTGAGACAACCAGTCCATACCTATCACTATATCAAAACCGGCTAGAGTGGTAGGCAATAACTGAACCGGAAAAGAGCGACCTTCAATCTCAATAGAACAATCATCATAACCTACTTGAATGTCACTAATGGTACCGTTAGCAATTTCAACCTCTATAGAGCAATCAAGAGGAGTAGTGACCCTATCAAGCTTAGGAGCAAATAAAGTGGACACAAAAGATCTATTTGCACCCGAATCAAAAAGTACAGAAGCAGGTTTTGAGTTAACAAGAAATGTACCGCTTACTACCTCGTCGTTATCCTTGGCAGCTTCGACTGTCAGCTGAAAGGCTCGAGCTTTAGGCTTTTGGACAGCCGTCTTCTTTCCATCATCTCTTCCTTGTGGGCAATCCTTGATGAAATGACCGTTTTGTTGACACCGATAACACTTTGGCTTGTCCTTGCATCCTGAAGTAGGATGACCCGTACCACCACAAGTATCACACCTTCGGGTCTTATCTGAACATGGACCCGAGTGAGGCGCCTTACAAGTACCACACCAATTCTTTGGCTTTGCATAGCTGCTGCCCCCACCTCTTGAAGATGGACTTTTCTTGAACTTCCTATTAGATCCATTTGACCCATCATGCTTCCTTTTTGAACCTGATTGCTTATCATCATTAGCTTTCCCTACAACCTTTTCACCCTTGAAATCATCATCCAACCTCTTGGACTCCTTAATCGCAGCAGACAATGTAATATGTTGTCTACAAAGGCCACGATAGCTAGCGGGAAGACCATCACAGTAAGCTTCAACCTGATCCACATCTCTACAAACCAAGTGACCAACAAACTTAAGCTTTTCCATAAATGAGTGGGCATACTCAGTTATGGCACCCGGCTTAGCTGTTAAAGCTCTGAATTCTTTCTCAATCAACCTCAGTTCACGAGTACCCACGTATTCTTCCAAGAACTTCTCCTTAAAGGTACCCCAAGGCATAATAGCTAGCACCTCGGGGGTCAAAGAAATAGTAGCAACCCTCCACCAATTACGAGCATTCTTCTTCAACATACGGTGATCGATGTCGTTGAGCCGATCAAAAATAAAACTAATTACCACTAATTAGCTAGTGTAAGTAGAGTATCGTATCCACAAGGAATCATGGGAAAGTGTTGAACAAGTTACGAAATGATTTAAACTAGGCATAAACTTAAAATTGAGTTTTTTACGAAATGATTTAAACTAGGCATAAACTTAAAATTGAGTTTTTGATTAATTTGATTAAAACTAGAAATGATTGTAAACTTAACGCAGGAATTTAATAATAAAAAGGTAAGACCATTCTTATGATCCCAATTATGTTTTCAAAAGTATAACCTAACTTATATCCGTTGGAAATCACATAGACATGATTCGTTATAATGTATGGAATGAATGAATTTCAAGAACCGATTGATTGGGTTGTGATGATTAATGATAATGAAACCAAGTAATTGACACAACTAAATTCTCTATTCAAAAATCAGATTACAATTAATAAGAGATTATTCCAATAATTAATGATTAACAATAAATTGAAATCAAAAGATAGATGGAAATCATTCAATGTTAAAACATGTAATCATTCATTCAAATCCACACAACATTAGATGCAAAACACAATTAAGAATTAAACATCTAATCCAACATAAACATAAGAAAGGTTGAATACAATTGTCTTACATAATTGTTCACATAAGAATGATCTAAAGAGAGATTAGCCTTCCATGTTCATCAATGATTCTTCACTTTGGATTGTCATCTCCTTTGAAATGTGAATTGATGATGATTTTGGGGCTTGGGAATGGTATGTTGCTGCTCTTGTTCTCTGAAATTAGGGCTTGTGTAAGTGTTTTTTCGTGTGTGATTAATTCCCTAATCAAAAGTTAGGAAATCCACAAAACCAGGATTCTGTTCAGCACTAGGCGTAAGGTACGCCCCAACTAGGCGTAAGCTACGCCCCTTGTAATTCTGTCCAGCGTAACCTACGCCTTAACTGGGCGTAAGGTACGCTTGTTGTAAACTGGATCTTCTAAAGGCGTAAGCTACGGTGGATCTGGGCGTAAGATACGCCTACTAACTTTTGCCTGGCGTAACCTACGGTCGTGGGAAGCGTAAGTTACGCCAGTTGTAACACCAAAATTCCAGAATTTCCAGATTTGACTTTCTTTGACTTTGCATTTCATTTGACTTCCTTTTCGACCCAATTAGTCCAAATAAATGCTTAGAACCTGAAACACTTAAACAACCATAAAAACGCCCTAATCGTCTATTAACAAACACAAGACAATCCGATTTTATCCATTAACATCATGTCTTTTAGGCGTTTATCAACGGGAAGCACACAATACCTTCATATCCTCAGGGCAATAACATGAAGCAAACACAACCTCGATATCATCCAACCATTCCATGGCACCTACAGCATCTAGAGTACCATCAAATGCCTTTGCTCCACATTTCTGAAAGCTCTCATACTTAAAGTTACTAGTACGAGGAGCGACTACAACACGAGGCTCCACCACATTTTTAACACCATTCACATTAGCAACAACATTTTCAGGAGCAACTTGTGACCTTACCATTGATGATGATTTTGGGGCTTGGGAATGGTATGTTGCTGCTCTTGTTCTCTGAAATTAGGGCTTGTGTAAGTGTTTTTTCGTGTGTGATTAATTCCCTAATCAAAAGTTAGGAAATCCACACAACATTAGATGCAAAACACAATTAAGAATTAAACATCTAATCCAACATAAACATAAGAAAGGTTGAATACAATTGTCTTACATAATTGTTCACATAAGAATGATCTAAAGAGAGATTAGCCTTCCATGTTCATCAATGATTCTTCACTTTGGATTGTCATCTCCTTTGAAATGTGAATTGATGATGATTTTGGGGCTTGGGAATGGTATGTTGCTGCTCTTGTTCTCTGAAATTAGGGCTTGTGTAAGTGTTTTTTCGTGTGTGATTAATTCCCTAATCAAAAGTTAGGAAATCCACACAACATTAGATGCAAAACACAATTAAGAATTAAGCATCTAATCCAACATAAACATAAGAAAGGTTGAATACAATTGTCTTACATAATTGTTCACATAAGAATGATCTAAAGAGAGATTAGCCTTCCATGTTCATCAATGATTCTTCACTTTGGATTGTCATCTCCTTTGAAATGTGAATTGATGATGATTTTGGGGCTTGGGAATGGTATGTTGCTGCTCTTGTTCTCTGAAATTAGGGCTTGTGTAAGTGTTTTTTCGTGTGTGATTAATTCCCTAATCAAAAGTTAGGAAATCCACACAACATTAGATGCAAAACACAATTAAGAATTAAGCATCTAATCCAACATAAACATAAGAAAGGTTGAATACAATTGTCTTACATAATTGTTCACATAAGAATGATCTAAAGAGAGATTAGCCTTCCATGTTCATCAATGATTCTTCACTTTGGATTGTCATCTCCTTTGAAATGTGAATTGATGATGATTTTGGGGCTTGGGAATGGTATGTTGCTGCTCTTGTTCTCTGAAATTAGGGCTTGTGTAAGTGTTTTTTCGTGTGTGATTAATTCCCTAATCAAAAGTTAGGAAATCCACACAACATTAGATGCAAAACACAATTAAGAATTAAGCATCTAATCCAACATAAACATAAGAAAGGTTGAATACAATTGTCTTACATAATTGTTCACATAAGAATGATCTAAAGAGAGATTAGCCTTCCATGTTCATCAATGATTCTTCACTTTGGATTGTCATCTCCTTTGAAATGTGAATTGATGATGATTTTGGGGCTTGGGAATGGTATGTTGCTGCTCTTGTTCTCTGAAATTAGGGCTTGTGTAAGTGTTTTTTCGTGTGTGATTAATTCCCTAATCAAAAGTTAGGAAATCCACAAAACCAGGATTCTGTTCAGCACTAGGCGTAAGGTACGCTTGTTGTAAACTGGATCTTCTAAAGGCGTAAGCTACGGTGGATCTGGGCGTAAGATACGCCTACTAACTTTTGCCTGGCGTAACCTACGGTCGTGGGAAGCGTAAGTTACGCCAGTTGTAACACCAAAATTCCAGAATTTCCAGATTTGACTTTCTTTGACTTTGCATTTCATTTGACTTCCTTTTCGACCCAATTAGTCCAAATAAATGCTTAGAACCTGAAACACTTAAACAACCATAAAAACGCCCTAATCGTCTATTAACAAACACAAGACAATCCGATTTTATCCATTAACATCATGTCTTTTAGGCGTTTATCATACGGGAAGCACACAATACCTTCATATCCTCAGGGCAATAACATGAAGCAAACACAACCTCGATATCATCCAACCATTCCATGGCACCTACAGCATCTAGAGTACCATCAAATGCCTTTGCTCCACATTTCTGAAAGCTCTCATACTTAAAGTTACTAGTACGAGGAGCGACTACAACACGAGGCTCCACCACATTTTTAACACCATTTCCAGTCCCGTTTGGATTAGCCGGAGCATCGCTAGCATTAGCTCCATCTTTTTGACTACTAGCACGGGTATTAACCATCTTTCTACAATTTTAGTGACGAATGTTAGAGATGAATCGAATGAGAACAATGTAAGGTTAGGCCTACTTAATTACACAAGCATACCATAATCGTATATAAGCCATAAACCTACACTCACTCTCATCCCAACCCGTCCTAAACGTATTTTCATCATAAAGCTAAAGCATTACTACTTAAGCCAATCATTTCTCGTACGGTTTAAGTCCAAAATCCTAAGGTCTTGGTCGAATTTTGGTTCACTTAAACCATTTCTCTGATACCAACTTGTAACACCCGTCGTTTAAAAACTTGGATTTTTTCAAAACTTTGCCAAACGGCGTTTAAAATAAGCGGAAAGGATCACTTTCAAAATCTGCCCCATCCGTAACGGATGGTACCTTTAAAATTTGGTGTTACTACTAGCATCATCAAAACAATAAAAGTAAATCCAAGCTTTGGCACCAACATGAATGCCACATTATTACAAGTCTTTAATCATAAATGAAATAGCCAAACATAAGGCTAAAGGAAGTCTAAGCGTTTAATGTCTTTGCTAAGCTTCTTTATTCGTCTACCCAAGTCTCACCAAGCTAATCCTTGCCTATCTCAAACTTGATTATCCTGAAGGCACAACATTTTCAAAGAACAAGTGTTAGCTAATAAAATTAGCTAAGTAAGATAACATAACTTGAAAACGTTTGCCAATTTCATATATTAACAAAATCCGTATTTTAAGTTAATATCACACACATACATAACATCATAAGATACACATTAGGTTCAACATGTCCTAAAGTGTGCCTATACTTTCTTTCTTCATCTTTCTTTCTTTATTTCTTTGCCAAGACGTAGGCTAAGTGACTTATGCCACTTACATAGGGATGTGGGGTTGTGTGTAGGCGGTCATAGACCATACATGGAGTCCTCACACCCGACATGATGGGTAAACCATAAGGTGGTCCATCGGCGTCGTTAAGGAATGACAAAGTCAATCCAACTGAATAAACCGTTTATGCCTTTACGCATTGGTGATTAGTTACTCCACCCAGAATACTCAAACGTAACTATGCCACAAGGAGCAACTCAAGTGACCACGTACGCACCAGCCCCGAAGAGCTAGCACGGGTTAAGCTTAACACAAGACTTTACATAATGCTCGAGACTTTAATCGCTTAATTAGTTTAGGCTACTCTTTCACCTAAGCTAATCACATATCATCTTTTACTTTAGGGCCCTTAACGTGCACGTGAACATGGCAATCCTAATCAAGGACTAGTGACTAGGTGATCAAGCCACACATGCAAGCATATATCATATCATTTCATCATTTCATACATACATAATCATTTCATCATTTCATGCATTTATAATCATTTCATCATCTCATGCATATATACTTACCACATACCATTGCAACCTGCATATGAATGTTAATCATCATAAACGGTAAGTAATATATCCCTTTGCAACCTCCCATAGTCACCCATGAACATAAAATGTACATACATATTCAATTGGAAGGTTTAACTTATGAAAACGTGATTTGTTGTACCAACAGGTGACAAAAGATGTTATCTTACCTCGGTACAGCTTACCAACAAGTTAAAAGTATCTTATAGTGCTTGCTAAGTGCTCCCGACAACCTAGAACGAGTATAAGATCGAAATATAAGCTAAACGAAATGTTTTGTGAAAACTGGACAAGAGGTGCGTCGCACCCTCCCACATGGTGCGTCGCATAAATCGATTAGAAAATTCTGAACATAAGTAGGTGCGCCGCACCTACTCCTTGGTGCGTCGCACAAATCCATTAGAAAATTCTGAATAGATGCAGGTGCGCCGCACCTACCCATTGGTGCGCCGCATATCGGGCTTTTGACTGAAATCCATTTTTCATTTTGGGTTGTGGTGCGTCGCACAAATTGTCAGAAAATTCTGAACATAAGTAGGTGCGCCGCACCTACTCCTTGGTGCGTCGCACAAATCCATTAGAAAATTCTGAATAGATGCAGGTGCGCCGCACCTACCCATTGGTGCGTCGCATAAATTGATCAGAAAATTCTGAACATAAGTAGGTGCGCCGCACCTACTCCTTGGTGCGTCGCACAAATCCATTAGAAAATTCTGAATAGATGCAGGTGCGCCGCACCTACCCATGGTGCGTCGCACCTGGAGTGTTGACCAGAAACCTAATTTTTGTTCTTTGATCAAACGAATTCCATACGAACCCATACCCCAAATCCAACCTGGGGACTTAAAATTAATCCTTTTAATTGCACTTTCATCAACTTAAACCATCCTATTAATCCCTTAATCCTTTACATCATAAATCAATCATTAAAACACCCGAATAACATGAATTCGATAAACGTTTGATCAAATAACCCAACCCAAACCCTATGGACTAGATTATAACTCATCTATGACTCATAAGATCAGAATTCAAAGATAATATTACCTATATTACCTGTAGATGACTTAGAGGATCCAAGATCTAATCAAAACTTGATCAATACGGCACGAATCGATTGAATCTTGAGGGAAACTTGTCTTGGGGATTGAGGGGATCAGTTGAGAGGTTTCACACACACAAGACCAGGTGTTTTATGACAATTAGGGCTGCCTAATTGCTCCCTAACCCCTGGCCACCAAACTCAAACTTACACTTAAGACCCCTCAACTCTTCAACTTAACGTTCTTAGCTTAACTTTCTACCGGGAGTCTTAACATACTAACAAGCACTTTATAACTTAACTTTACTTTCATTAATCAACATATTTGTCATTTCATATTAAACGTCTAAGCATTTAATCACATAATCCATATAGGGCACATAAACATAATAGACTTAACGTTAACTAACGGAAAGTCAAATAGTCAAACATAAAACGTTTGGGATGTTACATAGCGTTAGCCTAACGGCTAACCCTAAAACTTCAAACCCTAAACCCTAAGCTACATTATAAAAACCTTGGAAAATCTAAACCCTAAATGCTAAACCCTAAATGCTAAACCCTAAAATGCTAAAGCCTACAGGAGGGGGACGGATGTATACGGTACGCTTAAGGGTTTAGGGTTTGAAGTCGTAGGGTTAGCCTAACGGCTAACCCTACAACTTCAAACCCTAAACCCTAAGCTACATTATAAAAACCTTGGAAAATCTAAACCCTAAATGCTAAACCCTAAAATGCTAAAGCCTACAGGAGGGGGAAGGATGTATACGGTACGCTTAAGGGTTTAGGGTTTGAAGTCGTAGGGTTAGCCTAACGGCTAACCCTACAACTTCAAACCCTAAACCTAAGCTACATTATAAAAACCTTGGAAAATCTAAACCCTAAATCTAAACCCTAAATGCTAAACCCTAAAATGCTAAAGCCTACAGGAGGGGGACGGATGTATACGGTACGCTTAAGGGTTTAGGGTTTGAAGTCGTAGGGTTAGCCTAACGGCTAACCCTACAACTTCAAACCCTAAACCCTAAGCTACATTATAAAAACCTTGGAAAATCTAAACCCTAAATGCTAAACCCTAAAATGCTAAAGCCTACAGGAGGGGGACGGATGTATACGGTACGCTTAAGGGTTTAGGGTTTGAAGTCGTAGGGTTAGCCTAACGGCTAACCCTACAACTTCAAACCCTAAACCCTAAGCTACATTATAAAAACCTTGGAAAATCTAAACCCTAAGCTACATTATAAAAACCTGGAAAATCTAAACCCTAAATGCTAAACCCTAAAATGCTAAAGCCTACAGGAGGGGGACGGATGTATACGGTACGCTTAAGGGTTTAGGGTTTGAAGTCGTAGGGTTAGCCTAACGGCTAACCCTACAACTTCAAACCCTAAACCCTAAGCTACATTATAAAAACCTTGGAAAATCTAAACACTAAATGCTAAACCCTAAAATGCTAAAGCCTACAGGAGGGGGACGGATGTATACGGTACGCTTAAGGGTTTAGGGTTTGAAGTCGTAGGGTTAGCCTAACGGCTAACCCTACAACTTCAAACCCTAAACCCTAAGCTACATTATAAAAACCTTGGAAAATCTAAACCCTAAATGCTAAACCCTAAAATGCTAAAGCCTACAGGAGGGGGACGGATGTATACGGTACGCTTAAGGGTTTAGGGTTTGAAGTCGTAGGGTTAGCCTAACGGCTAACCCTACAACTTCAAACCCTAAACCCTAAGCTACATTATAAAAACCTTGGAAAATCTAAACCCTAAATGCTAAACCCTAAACTAAAGCTTAATTGCTAATCAAAGTTGATTTCACATGTATAATGTTAAAAATATGTGCAAAATCATTTTTGATTTTGTGCATACATTTTAGAAAAGTTGCATTCTAAAACCATAAATGCTAAGGCCTACAGGAGGGGGACGGATGTATACGGTACGCTTAAGGGTTTAGGGTTTGAAGTCGTAGGGTTAGCCTAACGGCTAACCCTACAACTTCAAACCCTAAACTAAAGCTTAATTGCTAATCAAATTTGATTTTGTACATAAGAAAAGATTGGGCTTATTTGTGTTGGGCTTTTAGCCCAACAATTATATATCCTATTAAAGCAAATGTATTGTGGACTCGTGGCATCTCAATGTATGCATAAAATCATTTTTGATTTTGAAAAGTTGATCTTGTATATGTTTTTCACAATGTATGCGTAAAATCATTTTTGATTCTGAAAAGTTGATCTTGTATATGTTTTTCACAATGTATGCGTAAAATCATTTTTGATTTTGAATAGTTCATTATATATATGATTTTCACACTGTATGAGTAAAATCAAATATGATTGTAGCCATAAGAAGACACGTAACTAAAACCTCAATATAAAATCAAATTTAATTGTACAAAACAAAGTTAAAAAACACAAATCTATAGAATCTATATACAAAATCAAATATGATATTACACATACAGTTATAAAAACAGAAATCTCTAAAATCTAAATACATAATCAAATATGATTATGAACATAAAACTAAACAATAACAGATAACTTACATAGACATACAAAATCAAGTTTGATTCTACACATAAACTAAATAACACTACATAATCAGTGGATTCTAAGAACAGAATTAGAAATTAAAAAAAAAACCTAAAAAAATAAACTAAAACCCTAAAAAAATCATATAAAATGAAAAAAAAATATAAAAATAATGAATAAATAAAGAAATACAGTTGACGTAATCATCGTTATCACTTTTCCGTTATCTATTTGATGATTTATACGAAATCGCCGATGAAATGATAATCGCCGGTAGGAAATAATTGCCGGAGACACATAATGAACGGATAGAGATAATCGCCGGTAGAAATAATGGCCGGAGAGACATGATGGACGGATAGAGATAATCGCCGGCCGGAGAGAAAGAGAGAGGAGAGGAAGAGTGTGTGTGTTTACTGTGTGCGTGTGTGTTTGGGGGATAAAGGAAGAAGATAAAGGATAAGAAGTAAATTACGAGAATACCCCTCCGTGTTAAAATTTTAATTATAAGTTAAATGTTAATCTGAACCATAGATTGGTTTGATCCAAGGGCTGAGATGCAGCCCTTGAGATGCATGGATAATTAGGGATTCAAATGAACAAAGCACATATATAGGGTATAAATATATCCCTAATAACTTAACCTTCAAGCTAACATTTTTTTTACTTGGACTAGGATTTAATTAATAATTACATTAATTATTAATAATTATACGGTGAGGTGTTCCCTGATGTCGAATACCGACTAACTGTTCAAAAAAAATTACATTAATTATTAATTAATATTTATTAATTATTAATTAATATTTATTAATTAATATTTAATAATTAATAATTCATATTTATTAATTAATAAATAATTCTAATTAACATATCTAGTTAATAATGTCCAATTATCATTTCTCTCAATTTGGTGATTATAAATATGTAGATACAATATATACATATTACCGGATATCTAAGTGTCATCGCGTGTGACCCCGTAGACTTAAATATTTTCGGACATGCGTTTATTTAACGTGATCATATTCCAACAAGTACGACATATTCGGCATGTTGTTGTCAAGAAGATCCATAGTAAGCATTGACGCTTTAACCTTCGCCGGTCGTGTCAAAAAACCATCTACCCATTAATGGTTTGATTATTACGGTCTTCGTGGTAGTAGTCCGTTCGGTTACTCTTAGCCACTTGGCTTGCATATACTCTTGTTTTCTCCACGGCCCCAAATGCATTTTCTTTTCCTTCATGCATTTCTTCGCCGCGTTGGTAACTATTTTAACTACACTTTGTAATCTATCAAATTTTCCGACGAATACTTCAGGAATTTTTGATACAAGATTGTTGTATTCCTGACTTCCTTTCTTCATCTCAAATTGGCTGCGTAATTCCAACTCGATTATCACTCTCACCTCTCCCTTCTTTGGATTAGTGATGTCGATCACGTCCACAAACGTGTGTTCTCCTGCATCACAAATATTAACAAAACTTAATTTATTATAGTAACGACAATGAGATATTAAGTCCTAAAATTTTGGCATTGTGTCTCATCTTCATCTTCTATATCATGTTGAATGTCATATATATCGTTTTCGGGAGATGATAATACGTGTACTTCTTCCTCGAGGAACCCGAATATGGAACCGGATAATTGTAACATCGGTTGATCATGAGGATGATCTCCGGCATCGTAGTCGTGATTTGGTGACAGGACACGGTGACTCATGATAGTACGGGTGGTGGCTTTGCCCATTGACCCAACAACAAAATATTATATGTTCCCTTTTATCTAAAGGTTTTAGTTAAGTGGCAATGAGTTTAATAGTGAAAAAGTGCTGGTTTTATATATAGGGTGGTATATTCCACGTGGCTATTAGATAACATGAGGGTCAAAGATGATTGGTTGGATCCACGTAAGTTTGAGTCAAGTTACCATGGGTCTTGAAGATATGATTCACATATATTCGGATACAAGTCTTAATAGCCGTGCGTGATGAAAGTTTTTTTATTGAATTGTGTTGATTTTCATACAATGAGTAAAATTTCTATTTATATAAAAGAAAGCATAATCTAAATATGGAAAAACAATCACGGTTATTAATTTGAGTTATCTCTTGCTTGCTGCCAAAGAAGAAATCTTCTATTCCGGGAAGTAATAAATTCGTTCCGATCCCATATTCTACAAATGATTTTCTACAAGTTGGGTTAGTCTTTATATAAGATTAAGACTGTAAAATATAGGGCTAATTGATTTTAAAGGTCTTGAACTTGTCACTTTTTCTTATTTAAGGGGCCAACATTTTTTTCCATATATAGTGGGTTATATGGTGAGTAACACCGTTTAAATGGGGATCTAAAAATACCAGGTGGTTTTTTTTTGCCACGTAAGGCGGTTTTTGTACATGTAGACTTGCCACGTTAATACTAGTTTGACACACGCAAGCAACTTGACTTTTGTCAGCTCAAATGTTTACACGTTATCTCACCCTTTTCATGTAATTCTCGACACACTCTCAAAAAAAATATTCACTCTTTATCTCTCTCTTTCTTTTACACTCAAAATTCTCAAACACTTTTCTCACACAGACATTCAATGACCAAAACAAATTCACTTCCAGATTTTATACGAACAAGCAAAGCTCAACAAATAACCACAGAGAAGCGGTGAACCAGAGAATACGAGTTTTGATGACTTCGGTGAACGAATAATTTGTGACTTCGGCAAATGGAAGATTTAAGGACTTCTGCAAATGAGGTATTCAGAAACGATGATGAACAGTTACCACGGCGGCCGGAAACTGGTAAAATGAAGAAGAAGATCGCCGGAAAACTTCAAACGCCGATAAAACCTTCGTTCCTTTGAATTAGAACACCACACTTACACCAAAACAATCACAATTACACCGCGAACAAACCCTGACTGAAAATTAATCTGATTGAGACTCGCCGAAAAATTCTTAAACTCGCCGGAAAAATTAAACTTTCGATAACTTTGTTGTTCCTTCGAGTTAAAGCTTGAAACTACCACCAATCGACTAAAAAATCGATCCTGCACAAATCCTAAGCAACGGTTTTTGGATTTAAAGCTCGCCGGAAAACTCAACTGTTCGCCGGAATCTTAACTGACATCAAAAGTTGACCGATCGGAAAACGAAGAGTATCACTATGTTCAGAATGATCTCGCGATTAAAACCTCGTGATTTTCCAATCGATTTGACACCAAACTATGAAGAAATCGAAGAAAGAAGTTCAAAGATAAATTTTTTGTTCTTTCTCATTTCTCTTTCTGTTTTCTCTTTTTTTGAAATCGAAGAAAGAAGTTCAAAGATAAAATCGTCTCATTTAATCTGATGGGTTTGTTGAAATCTTAAATTTTTTTAAGATGTGTGAGATTTGGGGGTTAGGGTTTGTTGCTGGACATGGTGGCGGCTATGGAAGAGGTGACGGTGACGGCCAACCACAAAGGAGGATACATAGATTCAACTGGCTCCGGTTATTGCTCTGGTGAAATCTTGGCTCCTGATTATTGCTCTGCCCACCAAATGTTTGTGCATATGGGATTATCAGAAGATAGAGTATATGTATATATATAAATAAAATACTTGTCGGCAGTGACACACCCCATTTTTGCCTACATGGCAGTCAACATAGTCAACACACGCACAAAACCATTTTACAAAAACCAGATAGTAGTTTTGGCCCCTATGTTATATGCGAATTGTCACGATGTTCCCCACGTTATATGAAATTTTACGTTGACCCCTTAAATAAGAAAAAGTGACAAGTTCAGGACCTTTAAAACCAATTAGCCCTAAAATATATGTCCATTTAATCTGCATGAAAAATTGTACATATGGGTCATATCGATAGTTCAATTTAGGTGGACTACAATCATTTGGTTGGTGATACGAAGTGTAGTGTGTATATAAGAGGCTTCCCAGTACCCATCCCTAGAAAGACTAGTCCCAGTTAGCATCACATCAGCAAAAAACACTCCAAGGACTAATCTCATCAAAACATACCCAATGCAAAGGATTAGTCTTGGACCCACTTTTTATACCATTAGTCCCTTGAACACCACACACACTCTTTATATTAGACTCGTCTCTGGAAGAACTAATCCCCCAAGAACGAGTCAAAGGACGAGTCCCACCCAACGGTGTGGACTCGTCCGTCCTTGCGGACGAGTGGGGACGAGTGAGGGACTAATTGCATTGGGGAGCCTCTAATAAGACCATACATGTATCTACATTTATTTGAAAAATCACATATCTCCAACACACAATTTACATTTCAGAATTAAAAAGTAATCAATATTATCTCCAAAATTGCAGTAAGAAAGTAACAAAAACATTGTAAAGTTTTTATTTTGCAAAAAGAAACTCTGTTATAACTAGTTGAATAGTACATGATTTTTAACTCGTAATGTATAATAATGAGAATCAAATAAAAGATTATAAAACAATTAACATAATGTCAAACATAGGAGACTACAAACTAGTAGTTTAATACAAAGCTCCACAGCTCCACCTAAAATACATATGTTGAACCATATATTATTGGAGTATTATAATTGACTAATTGTATTGTATTTACATTTTAAAACATATGGCAACTCAAAGTTAACTCAGGGTAACATTGTTTTCCTTTACATAACCAAAAAGTTACTGCTTTTAAGGTACTCCATAATAAGCTGTCATAAGATTACTCATACGATAAACTGAAGACGTAAAGAGGTATTGTATACATCTTATTTAGATATATTAAACTTTGTTTTTGACTTTAGTATTCTACAAAATTGTCAAATGAAATTCGATTTGTAAACTATATTATAGTAAGCGCTCATACAAGTATGTGCATAATTTGGGTACGCACATATATCTTATTAATTAAATTATACGATTTTCTACAAAACTTGAACGGTATGTGCATACAAGTACGACATATTCGGCATGTTGTTGTCAAGAAGATCCATCGTAAGCATTGATGCTTTCACCTTCGCCGGTCGTGTCAAAAAACCATCTACTGCCATTAATGGTTTGATTATTACGGTCTTCGTGGTAGTAGTCCGTTCGGTTACTCTTAGCCACTTGGCTTGCATATACTCTTGTTTTCTCCACGGCCCCAAATGCATTTTCTTTTCCTTCATGCATTTTTTGGCCGCATTGGTTACTATTTTGACTACACTTTGTAATCTATCAAATTTTCCAACGAATACTTCAGGAATTTTAGATACAAGATTGTTGTATTCCTGACTTCCTTTCTTCATCTCAAATTGGCTGCGTAATTCCAACTCGATTATCACTCTCACCTCTCCTTCTTTGGATTAGTGATGTCGATCACGTCCACAAACGTGTGTTCTCCTGTATCACAAAAAATTAACAAAACTTAATTAATTATAGTAACGACAATGAGATATTAATTCCTAAACATACCAAAATACTTAAATGGAACGATCTTAAAACAGAGCTATATCTCGAATATGACTGATCTCGACTTTTTTGTCAAACACGTGTGGAAATGTTTTTTAGAAAAAATGTATTTGTGGTTAGCATTTAATGAAAATGAAGTTAGAAAAAAAAAAAAGTATCAATTACCTGAAGGAATATCTAAAGAGCTCTTCCATTTGGACTTGCAAATAGCCGAGTTATAACCAGAAATTTGTAGCCTGCTACAAATTTTTCTCATCTTGCAACTCCGGCAACCACCAACAACCGGTATAGAGCACGAACAAACATTCGCAGCCATCTCAACTTCCTCGAGTACTTCTTTTGTTATACTTCGGATTTTGGATTCTAAACTTGTTGTCCTAAACAACGTTGTCTGTTGATAAATAAATAAAATGCACCACTTGTTAAGTTATTACTATAATTTTAAAAAAGGTTACATCACAAGGTACTATATAATATAATAACTTAATCTATATCTAGACTTACATGTAAATTTTGGCATTGTGTCTCCCAAAATTTGATCTTATGTTCAATATCTTCCTGGTTTTCGGTCTCATCTTCATCTTCTATATCATGTTGAATGTCATATATATCGTTTTCGGGAGATGATAATACGTGTACTTCTTCCTCGAGGAACCCGAATATGGAACCGGATAATTGTAACATCGGTTGATCATGAGGATGATCTCTGGCATCGTAGTCGTGATTTGGTGACAGGACACGGTGACTCATGATAGTACGGGTGGTGGCTTTGCCCATTGACCCAAATATTATATATTCCCTTTTTTCTAAAGGTTAAGGTTTTAGTTAAGTTGCAACGAGTTAAATAGAGAAAAGTGCTGCTTGTATATACAGAGTGGTAAATTCCACGTGGCATGTTGCTATTAGATGGCATGAGGGTCAAAGATGATTGGTTGGATCCACGTAAGTTTGAGTCAAGATATGCTTAACATATATTCGGATATTTCTTAATATTTTCACGCAGAGACAAAAAAGCCCTTCACCTTTTAGCGTGTTTTATTCATATGTTACTCTTTATTTATTTATTTCTTTTATACCCAAATTATTGTTGTTGTAAAGTCCTCTTTCTCCATAACAAAGCTAACATATATGTACATCTAAATCATATACTACATCATTTAATTAACCATCCCAAATACACATCACATTTTCACATGTTAGTATGTTACTATTAAAAACATATGATATGACGATTAGGCCTGGCAAAATGGGCGGGGCGGACGGGTTTGGGTAACGGATCAAAATGGGTGCGGGTCGAAACGGGTGCGGGTCGAGGCGGGTCACTTCAGAAATGCGGGTCAAACAGGTGCGGGTCGAAGCGGGTTGTGTGCGGGTCGACCCGCTTTTTTAAATCATACACATAACATTCAAATTAAAAAAAGATAGGGTGCATATTTACAGCAATTCGTTATCCAATTCTTTGATTAACAATTAGAGAATTAAAAATCATATTGTATAAATTTATCAAAACTAAAGTTTCTCTGCTATCAAAAAAAAAAGTTCTTTAGTCAAACATATATAAAAAAAAAGAGGGTAACAAACTTTCATATTTTTTCCATTTAATTTATTACTCAAAGTAAGTAAGCTAGCTAAGTAAAGCATGCTTCAAAATTACAAACACATACCGAAACATAAGCAACTACTCTGATACATTGTATATCTTGTGATTAATAATAATAATAATAATAATAATTAGTTTTTTGATATATCCCTTTCGTTGATGGAAAAAATGAAAAAAAGAATTAACTATGGGTTTAAATAATAATTCGCCTTAATTAATTGATTCAGCATCCATTAATAAATTGAACACCACTTCAAATTGGAGGTGAGTAAGTGTAGGCGGCTGTGTGTATAATAACAATATTTTGATCTCTTTTGCGGTGTGTATAATAATTCACCTTAATTAATTGATTCAGCATCCATTAATAAATTGAACACCACTTCAAATTGGAGGTGAGTAAGTGTAGGCGGCTGTGTGTATAATAACAATATTTTGATCTCTTTTGCGGTGTGTATAATAATTCACCTTAATCATGTTATGTGAGCCAAAGCTTTTAAGTCCAAATTGGGGATGAGTGATCACTCAAAACTTTCGAGACCCGCTCAAATTTAGTCACAAGTTTAGGAGGTTGAAATAAGACCCGCATGTATAATTTTTTTAAGTCCATTTATGCCCAATTAATAATAATTTCACAAATCGTCCTTGTGGTTTTACCAAAAAATCACGTTTCATCCTTTAAACTTTAAAATGACACTGGTAGTCCTTTATACGCGGATAATGGTCATGTTTCGTCCTTTAATCTAACGGATGATGGTCACGTTTCGTCCTTTAATCTAACGGATGATGGACACGTTTCGTCCTTTATACGGTCAACTAAAGGACGAAACGTGACCATTATCCGCGTATAAAGGACTACCAGTGTCATTTTGAAGTTTAAAGGATGAAACGTGATTTTTTGGTAAAACCACAAGGACGATTTTTGAAATTAACTCATAAAAATATTACCCAATCAAGTATTTGGATAAGGATTGTCAGGTATAGATATGATATACGGTGGAAAAATATTGTAATAAGCGTCTTATGTCATGTCTTAATTCAATGCATATGCAAAAATTTGTGATGTGTTATCTGGAACAAGAGTCATACTTTAACGTAATTTCGCATATATATATTTTTTAGAAAGATAACTATATAATATACATATTTTACAAAGTATCCAGTATAAAACTTAAATTCATAACTAATAAGTTGATAACTTATCACATATACCAAAACAACGAAGTTATATAGATTGTAGTTCACCAAATGATAAAAGTTTTAAGTTATAGGGAGTAAATTATAACTTATAAGTTATTTGAGTTTTGACTTTCATCAACAACAAAATACGTGAAAAGAAAAACTCACATAACAAAAAATGATGAGTAAATGGGTATCTTCAATTTTAGAACGTACACACATGACACATGCCTTCATCTTGACTTGGGTCAAAAATATAGATTACAAAAACAAATAGCTAAAGACGAAAATAGTAAAATACTACAGGGACCATTTATGGAACCTAATGATAAGCTTTAAAGAACCCGTAGTAAATCCGAATCCATCACATATACTCTCATTGCGGGCTGCAGTCTATCGCGTGCAGCCAGAGGGGATGCTCGTGGACTCATGGGCCCAACTTAACAGCCTGTAAGTAAGGATGAATTAGGATGTAATCATGGACTTATTTATTATAATTACGAGAGCAAGTATCCGCGCATTGCGGCGGTAAAATAGTGAGAGTGATAGGTCATAAAGTGTGATAGGTCAGATATGTTATAGGAAGTGATATGTCATAGAGTGTCATAACCAAATGTCTTAGCCGTACGGGCTCCGCCCTCGGATTTAAAAATTCGTCGAAAGTATGTTGAATGACATCTCTAATGAAAGAGCATAAAATTTTAAGAACACCCATATAATTTTTATAATTTATCGATGTACGGTTTTTGAGATAAAAGATTTTGAATGAGTTAGATGAATAAAATGATTTATGGAGGAAAGAGAAAAATAAGTTGTTAGAGATTTGAGGAGAGAGAAAAAAATGAGTAGTTGAGATGAATGTTAAATGTTGAAAAGTTGAAAGTTCAAAAGTGAATTTGTTTTATAATATGGTATAGATATAGATAATATTAAATTAATGATGATGAGTACTACGTTTATCTAATCAGGCTGGTTCTATGCTATCACCTATTTTTATTTTATCCAAAATATATTTTTTATATGCGGCGTAAAGTCCATGAATGTTCCCCAAGTTGCAATAATGTATATGACAAATTCCTCTACTTGTCAATATTTTGGATATATCTTTATACCAGGGTCGTCAAAAACCAGATTTAGTTCAATCCTTTGACGATCGATATTGTCCATCACTCCATCAGTGATATTTTACAAACAATTGGAACTTAAGAGATACAAGTCGATGACTATTAATTTGATTTAAAAGCTTAGAAGCATTTTACCGACCTGAAAAATCATAACAAACTACTCCTTTTTTCTTCTTTATTTTATTTTAACAAACTACTCCTTTTTTCTTCTTTATTTTATTTTAACAAACTACTCCTTTTGTGTCAAATTTATTGTTTCAAAATAACTATTTACATACAAACTCCTACAATCAAAATCATTTACATGGTGAATATTAAACATTAACGGAGTCAGCTTTTATATTATTTGTACTTCTACTAAACCGTGTGAATGTGTGATTCATGTTGATAATAATTATGGAATGGAGGCAGTTTAATCTTGAAAGTATTTTTAATTTGTAAACATCTCTCTCGTATTTTTTTTTTTTTTTTGGTTTTTTTTTTTTTTTTTTTTTTTTTTTTTTTTTTTTTTTTTTTTTTTTTTTTTTTTTTTTTTTATTTTTAATTTGTAAACATCTCTCTCGTATTTTTTTTTTCCCTTCCGAAGACAAATATCTATTCACATAATTAAAGGAATTATTAAAAGGGAAAATGACTTAAATGGTCTATTTTTAGTGTGTATATCCAAATATGGACACCTACCAATATTTTTACATATTTAGTCATTGAGTTCTTACCACCTAACCTTTTTAGTAAGAAACAAAACCACCTAATAAATTTATATCAAGTGTTCATACATGGTAGGTTCCAAAACTTGTACTAATTAACTTCTACAAAAGTAACTCCCAAATTTTTGGGTAATACTTGTTTAAGGAAATATCAAATATTTGTATATGTACTGCATTATGATTAGAGTTTTGATAGGGAGGCCTAACAATTAGGCCTACTCATGAACCCAATCATTTTTTTGTAAATATCATTAATTAGTATATAATTATCTTCCAATTTTACCCTATATATATTAGCTGTACGAAAATGTTTTCCCCCATTTTTATCTTTTTCACTAACATGTTTTCTTATTTTCTATATTTTTTTAGTTAAAAAATTAACAACCTCAAAATCAATAATTTAACATTGAGCAATGCATAACAGATACGATACGACACCATGTCATTTACTACGTATTACATATTTATATTGAAAGATAATGTATAAGAACGTAATCATGTATGACATTATAATACCTACTGTGTATATTGAAACACTACATATGTTATTTACAAAACGAAGTACCTATTGTATATTGGGTAAATGTTCATTTGAATCCTTAATTTTTCATGAAACCCAAGAACCAAATCCTAGCCATTTGATCATCTCCATCAATGACTAGGATTGAAACTTATGCCTTAATTAAAAAAAACACGGAGGGGCATTTATGTAAATTTGTTTAACAAAAAAAAACTCTATTTTCCCCTTTCCTCCTCCTGATGGAAACACACACACACACACACACACCTCTCTCATCAACTCCGGCGACGGTAACCACCACCACCACCACCATATCCGACCGCCGCCACCACCACCACCACCACCACTACAATCTGGATCTTCATCTCAAACCACTAGCAACAACAACAAATGGAAGATGATGTTTTAGATATTATTAGAGTGATATTTTATGTAGTTTATGTTTTTTATATAAAAAATGGATAAACAAACCATTTTTATCCATGATTTGTAGTTTTTTTCTCTTATTTCATATGATTTGTTGTATCTTTGGTTGTTGTTGTTTAAAATTTTTATAATGAGTTTTTGCCCACAAAGTGTTTGATGAAATGTCTAAACCAAAGTTTATGTACTAAATCAAATATGATTATATACGTATTTACTGTGCACAGCCAATCATTTCCATCGGCGATTAGGTTTTTTATCATGGCTGACAAGTCGAAATCATCAAATAGAAAACGAAAAAGTGTTGATGATGATTCCGGCAACTGTAATTTTGTTTCCGGCAACTGTAAAAATTTATTCAAAATCATATATGATTTTACGTATAAAATTGAGACAAGGCAAATGAGTTCTATACAAATAAACCTATTTAAAATCAATTTTGATTTTACGCATACAAGTATGAAAACCTATTCAAAATCAAAATTGATTTTAAGAATACACTGTGAAAAATTTATTCAAAATCATTTTTGATTTTACTCATAAAGTATGAAAACCTATTCAAAATCATTTTTGATTTTACTCATACAATATGAAAACCTATTCAAAATCAAAATTGATTTTAAGAATACACTGTGAAAAATTTATTCAACCCAATCATTTTTTTGTAAATATCATTAATTAGTATATAATTATCTTCCAATTTTACCCTATATATATTAGCTGTACGAAAATGTTTTCCCCCATTTTTATCTTTTTCACTAACATGTTTTCTTATTTTCTATATTTTTTTAGTTAAAAAATTAACAACCTCAAAATCAATAATTTAACATTGAGCAATGCATAACAGATACGATACGACACCATGTCATTTACTACGTATTACATATTTATATTGAAAGATAATGTATAAGAACGTAATCATGTATGACATTATAATACCTACTGTGTATATTGAAACACTACATATGTTATTTACAAAACGAAGTACCTATTGTATATTGGGTAAATGTTCATTTGAATCCTTAATTTTTCATGAAACCCAAGAACCAAATCCTAGCCATTTGATCATCTCCATCAATGACTAGGATTGAAACTTATGCCTTAATTAAAAAAAAACACGGAGGGGCATTTATGTAAATTTGTTTAACAAAAAAAAACTCTCTTTTCCCCTTTCCTCCTCCTGATGGAAACACACACACACACACACTCTCTCATCAACTCCGGCGACGGTAACCACCACCACCACCACCATATCCGACCGCCGCCACCACCACCACCACTACAATCTGGATCTTCATCTCAAACCACTAGCAACAACAACAAATGGAAGATGATGTTTTAGATATTATTAGAGTGATATTTTATGTAGTTTATGTTTTTTATATAAAAAATGGATAAACAAACCATTTTTATCCATGATTTGTAGTTTTTTTCTCTTATTTCATATGATTTGTTGTATCTTTGGTTGTTGTTGTTTAAAATTTTTATAATGAGTTTTTGCCCACAAAGTGTTTGATGAAATGTCTAAACCAAAGTTTATGTACTAAATCAAATATGATTATATACGTATTTACTGTGCACAGCCAATCATTTCCATCGGCGATTAGGTTTTTTATCATGGCTGACAAGTCGAAATCATCAAATAGAAAACGAAAAAGTGTTGATGATGATTCCGGCAACTGTAATTTTGTTTCCGGCAACTGTAAAAATTTATTCAAAATCATATATGATTTTACGTATAAAATTGAGACAAGGCAAATGAGTTCTATACAAATAAACCTATTTAAAATCAATTTTGATTTTACGCATACAGTGTGAAAAACTTATAGAAAATCATATATGATTTTACGCATACATTGTCTAGAAAATGATTTTGTGTAGCACATTGAGTCAAACCAAATGGCTTCCATAAAAAGAAATTTATTCAAAATCATTTTTGATTTTACTCATAAAGTATGAAAACCTATTCAAAATCAACTATTCAAAAACAAAAATGATTTTACGCATACATTGGGGAAAAGCTATACAAAATCATATATGATTTTTTATAGCACATTGAGACAAAACCAAATGAGTTCCATACAAAGAAAACCATTTAAAATCAAAAATGATTTTAAGAATAGAGTGTGAAAAAGCTATACAAAATCATATATGATTTTATTCATACATCTAGACAAAAAAAAAGTGAGTTCGGTATCATTAAACCCATTCAAAATCATATATGATTTTGTATAGGCTTCCATACAAATAAACTTATTCAAAATAATCAAAATTGATTTTAAGAATACACTGTGAAAAATTTATTCAAAATCATATATGATTTTACGTATAAAATTGAGACAAGGCAAATGAGTTCTATACAAATAAACCTATTTAAAATCAATTTTGATTTTACGCATACAGTGTGAAAAACTTATAGAAAATCATATATGATTTTACGCATACATTGTCTAGAAAATGTACAAAATCATTTATGATTTTGTGTAGCACATTGAGTCAAACCAAATGGCTTCCATAAAAAGAAATTTATTCAAAATCATTTTTGATTTTACTCATAAAGTATGAAAACCTATTCAAAATCAACTATTCAAAATCAACTATTCAAAATCAAAAATGATTTTACGCATACATTGGGGAAAAGCTATACAAAATCATATATGATTTTTTATAGCACATTGAGACAAAACCAAATGAGTTCCATACAAAGAAAACCATTTAAAATCAAAAATGTTTTTAAGAATAGAGTGTGAAAAAGCTATACAAAATCATATATGATTTTATTCATATAGTGTGAAAAACCCATACGAAATCATATTTGATTTTATTCATACATCTAGACAAAAAAAAGTGAGTTCGGTATCATTAAACCCATTCAAAATCATATATGATTTTGTATAGGCTTCCATACAAATAAACCTATTTAAAATCAATTTTGATTTTACGCATACAGTGTGAAAAACTTATAGAAAATCATATATGATTTTACGCATACATTGTCTAGAAAATGATTTTGTGTAGCACATTGAGTCAAACCAAATGGCTTCCATAAAAAGAAATTTATTTAAAATCATTTTTGATTTTACTCATAAAGTATGAAAACCTATTCAAAATCAACTATTCAAAAACAAAAATGATTTTACGCATACATTGGGGAAAAGCTATACAAAATCATATATGATTTTTTATAGCACATTGAGACAAAACCAAATGAGTTCCATACAAAGAAAACCATTTAAAATCAAAATTGATTTTAAGAATAGAGTGTGAAAAAGCTATATACAAAATCATATATGATTTTATTCATACATCTAGACAAAAAAAGTGAGTTCGGTATCATTAAACCCATTCAAAATCATATATGATTTTGTATAGGCTTCCATACAAATAAACTTATTCAAAATCAAAATTGATTTTAAGAATACACTGTGAAAAATTTATTCAAAATCATATATGATTTTACGTATAAAATTGAGACAAGGCAAATGAGTTCTATACAAATAAACCTATTTAAAATCAATTTTGATTTTACGCATACAGTGTGAAAAACTTATAGAAAATCATATATGATTTTACGCATACATTGTCTAGAAAATGTACAAAATCATTTATGATTTTGTGTAGCACATTGAGTCAAACCAAATGGCTTCCATAAAAAGAAATTTATTTAAAATCATTTTTGATTTTACTCATAAAGTATGAAAACCTATTCAAAATCAACTATTCAAAATCAAAAATGATTTTACGCATACATTGGGGAAAAGCTATACAAAATCATTGTATAGCACATTGAGACAAAACAAATGAGTTCCATACAAAGAAAGCCATTTAAAATCAAAAATGATTTTAAGCATACAGTGTGAAATACCCATACTAAATCATATTTGATTTTATTCATACATCTAGACAAAAGAAATGAGTTCGGTATCATTAAACCTATAGCACATTTGAGACAAAACAAATGAGTTCCATACAAAGAAAACCATTTAAAATCAAAAATGATTTTAAGAATAGAGTGTGAAAAAGCTATACAAAATCATATATGATTTTATTCATACATCTAGACAAAAAAAAGTGAGTCGGTATCATTAAACCCGTACAAAATCATATATGATTTTTTATAGCACATTGAGACAAAGCAAAATGAGTTCCATACAAAGAAACATATTCAAAATCAAAAATGATTTTACGCATATAGTGTGAAAAACTCATTCAAAATCATATTTGATTTTGTATTACTGAAGGCCCCCGTGATAAAGCTTTAGTTTAGGGTTTGAAGTTGTAGGGTTAGCCGGCTAACCCTACGACTTCAAACCCTAAACTAAAGCGCGGGCCGCAGTCCCCCGTAATCACACTTCCCCCTCGGATTAGCTTTTAGCCCCCAAGGGTTTAGATTTTAGGGTTTTAGAATGCAACTTTTCTAAAATGTATGCATAAAATCAAAAATGATTTTGCATTGATTTTTAACATTATACATGCGAAATCAATTTTGATTAGCAATTAAGCTTTAGTTTAGGGTTTGAAGTCGTAGGGTTAGCCGACTTCAAACCCTAAACTAAAGTGCGGGCCGCAGGCCCCCGTAATCACACTTCCCCCTCGGATTAGCTTTTAGCCCCCAAGGGTTTAGATTTTAGGGTTTTAGAATGCAACTTTTCTAAAATGTATGCATAAAATCAAAAATGATTTTGCATTGATTTTTAACATTATACATGCGAAATCAATTTTGATTTTACACAGATAGTCTTAAAAAGACACTTATACCTTAAAACGTACAAACCTGAACAAAATCATATATGATTTTGTATAGCTTTTTCACACTCTATTCTTAAAATCAATTTTGATTTTGAATGGTTTTCTTTGTATGGAACTCATTTGGTTTTGTCTCAATGTGCTATAAAAAATCATATATGATTTTGTATAGGTTTTCCCCAATGTATGCGTAAAATCATTTTTGATTTTGAATAGTTGATTTTGTATATGTTTTTCACAATGTATGCGTAAAATCATTTTTGATTCTAGGCATAAGAACACAGGTAACTAAAACCTCAATACAAAATCAAATTTGATTGTAGAAACAAAGTTATAACACACAAATCTATAGAATCTATATACAAAATCAAATATGATTTTACATATACAGTTACAAAAACAGAAATCAATAAAATGTCAATACATAATCAAATATGATTCTGAACATAAAGTAAACAATAACAAAGTTGATTAATTCATATTATCAAACTTTGGTTTAGACATTTCATTAAAAACCTTGTATGCAATACTCAATCAAATGTGATTTGATTCTAAATCATATATAAGAAACTTTGGTTTAGACATTTTATCAAACACCTTGTAGGCAATATTGTACCAAACAACAAAATTAATAAAATAATTGATGAAATTTAACAAATTCAAGATGTTAGAATAGATCTAATCACATGTTATCTAATTACATTGGATTATCACCTGACAAATTTCGAATTTACATAAAAAAAAAGTCATATATTCGTATTCAAAAGATCTTCCATTGTTTATTAATATCTTCAAGATCAATTGATGATGACTGATGGAGATGATGACGACGACAAAGACAACGATGGCTGTGCCATTTCGATTGAAACGTGTGGTGGTGCTAATGGTGTTGTTGTTGCTACTGATCAGTTTCAAGAGGGGGGGAGAGAAAGAGATCTGTGTGTGTTTGGAGCTAAGAAAAGTAGGGATTGGAATAACATGCCAAATGACGAAACTACCCCTCCGTGTTTTTTTTCTTTTTTTAAGCTAACCGTTGATCTCTTTTGATCCAAGGGCTGAGATGCAGCCCTTGGATTTCACCAAAATATCAAGATGCGCCTGATCATAACTCTTGTATATTGAGAGTTTGAGACAGTATGTTATTTACAATAAGAGCATTATCATTTATTAAATACTAGCACGGTACCCGCGTAATGCGGCGTTGTTCGTGGCGGCGACGGCGTGGTGGTGGGGGACGACTGTTGGTGGTAGAGACGGCGTCGAGTGGTGTAGATAATTGATGTAAAAGTAATTGATGTAAAGGGTTAATGGAGATATTTTAAAAGATAAAGGACTGATAGTGTAATATAATCATTAAGGCTACTTTAGATATTTCCCCCCATGTAACTTTCAACATGGGGCTATTCTTTTTATAAGATAGTATCAGTGTTGTGAAACTCGGCCGATACAGCCGAGTCGGATCGTGTATCGGCCGACTGACGATACGAGTTTGCCATACTCGGTCGGAAAATCGGCCAGGGTTCCAGACTCGGGTCAACTTGGTCAAGACTCGGCTGTATCGGTCAAGATTCGGCTGTATCGGATCTGGTCAACCAAAGTCAAACGTTTTTTTTTAAAGCTTTTATTAACTATGTTATTGTTTTTAGACAATTATGTTTAAGTTGAAAAATCATGTTATGTTTAAGTTGAAAAATCATGTTATGTTTAAGTTTGAAGTTTTATATATATTTTTAATTTTTTTTACATATAATTTCAAAAACTATTATTTTATACATAAAAAACTCACTATTCACCAATCTGATTCCGATCCGATTTTTAAAAAATCCAGTCCCCCCGTCGCTGATCCGATCCCGATTCCCGAGTTTCGCAACCTTGGATAGTATAGATAAGTTATATTACGTATATAACACAATTATGTTAAATATACATCATCATATCCAATTTAACATATAGTAGTAGTAAGTAGATGCAACGACAAGAAAATAAAATAAACCAGAAACAATAAGATGAACTACGTAATCAGTATGATATTAGATTTAGAAGCTATTAGAATGTATTTTAAAAGATAAAAGACTGATAGTGTAATATAATCATTAAGGCTACTTTAGATATTTCCCCCCATGTAACTTTCAACATGGGGCTATTCTTTTTATAAGATAGTATCAGTGTTGTGAAACTCGGCCGATACAGCCGAGTCGGATCGTGTATCGGCCGACTGACGATACGAGTTTGCCATACTCGGTCTGAAAATCGGCCAGGGTTCCAGACTCGGGTCAACTTGGTCAAGACTCGGCTGTATCGGATCGGGTCAACCAAAGTCAAACCTTTTTTTTTAAAGCTTTTATTAACTATGTTATTGTTTTTAGACAATTATGTTTAAATATACATCATCATATCCAATTTAACATATAGTAGTAGTAAGTAGATGCAACGACAAGAAAATAAAATAAACCAGAAACAATAAGATGAACTACGTAATCAGTATGATATTAGATTTAGAAGCTATTAGAATGTATTTTAAAAGATAAAGGACTGATAGTGTAATATAATCATTAAGGCTACTTTAGATATTTCCCCCCATGTAACTTTCAACATGGGGCTATTCTTTTTATAAGATAGTATCAGTGTTGTGAAACTCGGCCGATACAGCCGAGTCGGATCGTGTATCGGCCGACTGACGATACGAGTTTGCCATACTCGGTCGGAAAATCGGCCAGGGTTCCAGACTCGGGTCAACTTGGTCAAGACTCGGCTGTATCGGTCAAGATTCGGCTGTATCGGATCTGGTCAACCAAAGTCAAACGTTTTTTTATAAAGCTTTTATTAACTATGTTATTGTTTTAACACAATTATGTTAAATATACATCATCATATCCAATTTAACATATAGTAGTAGTAAGTAGATGCAACGACAAGAAAATAAAATAAACCAGAAACAATAAGATGAACTACGTAATCAGTATGATATTAGATTTAGAAGCTATTAGAATATATTTTAAAAGAAGACTTACATGATAGGATATATTGAAGGGTTTTGAATATGAATGCAAGATATATGTATAGTCGTATATGTACGTATATTATAGGCAAATTCAGGAAATCCATATTAAAGGAATATTTTAGTTTAGAGTCCGTCCATTTAATTAAGAATTAAGGGTATAATAGTAAAAACACAAGATAATTAATTGGCTTTTAATTTATAAGTGACGAAATCAGACTTTTTGGGCAAACCATAAGGACTATTCGTGTCGATCACTCTATAAGTTTATAACTACTTTCTCTCTCTCTCTCTCTCTCTCCCCAAATCCAGTCACAAACTCACCGGAAAATCGTAACCACCACATCCATTTCACCATTTCAAACCCCAAACACCCCCATCACTTTGTATATCTCAAAACTAACAAAACAACACAAGCACCATCGCCCACCACCCACTGCCGCCACCTGCCACCACCGCGACAGCCCCCATTTGCCGGAAAACATCACCAGCGGCGTCCCACCTTCACACCTTTCTCTCAACCGTCGCTCTTTCCACTCTCTCTTTTTCTCAAGAAACCCTAACGGGTTTTTCTCTCCCTCTCCCTCCTTTTCGGGTTTCCGGCCAGGCAACGACAGTCGCTAAGCCGCCGCCCATGCCACCACCGCGACATCACTCTCCAACATCACCATCTCATCAACAAAAACCAAAAATCTCTCTTTTCTTATCATTATTTTCGAATTAACACAATACCCACCAAAAGCATCCATTTGGAAACTTTCAAAAAACCCATTGATTTTGTTATACAAATACATAGATCGAGAAACAAGAACCGAAAGTCTCTTTTGTGCCTCTTTTGAATTCGGCCAGATTCAAAAACCCACACAAACACCCATTTTCACTTCTTTGAGATCTAACATTGGTGGTGGGGAGAAAGATAGGGATTAATGAGTTTTTCAAGTGTGTTGGTTTGATCTGAAAAGGATTTGATTTGGATGAGTATCCATGTTATGTTTTTGTGGTTGATGGGTTTTATTGCATTTTGTGGTTTTTGATTTATTGAAGGGATGAACAATGTGTGTATGTAATAATGTATACAATAATTGTATATGTATTTGTTTGTGAAACTTATAAAGTGATCGACACGAATCGTCCTTATGGTTTGCCCAAAAAGTCTGATTTCGTCCTTTAAGGGTAGGAAATGACCAAAGTACCCTCACGTGGAATGCATGTGAGGGGGTTAACGGATTCAAGTTAACGTCCGTTTTCGAAAAGGATGAAACGTGATCATTTTCCATTTTAAAAGGATGATATCAGACAGTTTTAAAATTAAAGGACGAAACCAGACTTTTTGGGTAAACCACAAGGACGATTCGTGTCGATCACTCTAATTTATAATTACAAGTGGTATCTTTAGATTGTTAGGTTAGTTTTTAGGTGTTTTTATTAGGTCCCAATCATTTTTGTTATGATTATGATATGTAATATATTACTCAATTTCAGCGATGAGGGGTCGTGATTTTGAAGAAGAAAAATGAGGGTGAACAACATTGAGTTGATTTTGATGGTGTTTGATCCTTTAATGAGTTTTGACAAAGCAAAATTGATAGTTTTATCATTATGATGCTTTCATTTGTAGTTTGAATAAAAGATAAAATATATGAAATAAGAGCTCATATCTTCTTAATCTTTTTATTTTAATGTCTGTGTATTATATCAAAAATCTTGTTTTTAAGGTTTTCTTTTGAAAAACTTACAAGTTAATAAATGTAAAAATGAAAATTAATGTGATACTTTGCAAGATAAAAATGAAACAACTTTAATTAATAAATGTAAAAATGAAAATTAATGTGATACTTTGCAAGATAAAAATGAAACAATTTTAATAACCAAGTTGGACTACTATTTTTGAGTACAAGCAGCAATAAAATAAAGTCGATAGATGAGAATACAGGGCAAAGTTTATAGTACGAAGTTGGTATAAGTTTTAGAACCTACGGTGAATACCATTATTTTATTGGAGGATAATATTTCTTACTAAAAAGTTAGATAGTAAGAATTTGTTGACCAAATAAGTAACAAATTTAGTAGGTGTCTATATTTAGATATAAACATCAAAATTAGACCATTTAGGTAATTTTCTCTTATTAAAAATGTATACATTATTTAAATATTTGATATTATTTTACTTGATATTTATTTGCATACGAGGAATGATAGCTTGACAAACAATCTATATAAAAAAAAGTTTAGAAATTGATGTGACAGAATGGACCCGTTGCATTAAAAATCATTTTTCTTTTGTTTATTTTTTCTTTTCATTTTATTAGTAACAACTAACAAACGATTTTTAATGCAACGCTATTATTTTTTGTGAAATAACTTGGAGTTTTTTGTGTTAATTCACTAGATATTATTATTTGGAAGGTATCTTGGGTCCTAGTCTCGAGTCATTAGCAATCACGTGGCCGAAAAACGATTTACATAGTTAAAAAGTGACCTTTTAGCATTTTTAGTGATTTTTAGTGATTTTTAGTGAGTTTTCACTTAATTTTAAGTGTTTTTTGTGAAATAACTTGGAGTTTTTTGTGTTAATTCACTAGATATTATCATTTGGAAGGTATCTTGGGTCCTAGTCTCGAGTCATTAGCATTCACGTGGCCGAAAAACGATTTACGTAGTTAAAAAGTGACCTTTTAGCATTTTTAGTGATTTTTAGTGATTTTTAGTGAGTTTTCACTTAATTTTAAGTGTTTTTTGTGAAATAACTTTGAGTTTTTTAAAAAGTGACCTTTTAGCATTTTTAGTGATTTTTAGTGATTTTTAGTGAGTTTTCACTTAATTTTAAGTGTTTTTTGTGAAATAACTTGGAGTTTTTTGTGTTAATTCACTAGATATTATCATTTGGAAGGTATCTTGGGTCCTAGTCTCGAGTCATTAGCAATCACGTGGCCGAAAAACGATTTACATAGTTAAAAAGTGACCTTTTAGCATTTTTAGTGATTTTTAGTGATTTTTAGTGAGTTTTCACTTAATTTTAAGTGTTTTTTGTGAAATAACTTTGAGTTTTTTGTGTTAATTCACTAGATATTATCATTTGGAAGATATCTTGGGTCCTAGTCTCAAGTCATTAGTGGCCGAAAAACGATTTACGTAGTTAAAACTAACAGGTTCGGTTTTCGAATCGGTTTGGACCCGAACCGGTCCCAAACCGACCCTATCGGTTCGAAATGGGTCGGGTTTTCAAGCCTCCAAATCGGTTCCAAACCGGTTCGGGTTTGACCGAAAATCGATTTGGGTCAACACCCCTCCAAACCGGTTTGGACCGGGTCGGGTCCGGGTCAGGCCCAAAACCGAAAATGCCCACGGCTAGGTTAGGACGTTAGGTTAGCTCCAGGATAAAACAAAGCCCAATCTGAACTCAGGCCCAATTATAGAATAACATACCAGTATACCACTAGCGGGATCGATTATTTCGTAAGTGACCGATGATCTTGACTCGTCTTACTTCGCTAAAGTTATTAGTGGTCGTGTGAAATGACTTACTAGACAGAAATACTAATAGCTGGATGAAATTAATGTTTGTTGTTAAAATTAAAACTAATGGGTGTTAAAAAGATAGACTAGTTGGGATGAAATGTTATAAAGTGTTTAAAAGATCATTGGTTTAAAAATAAAAAAAAAAGATCATTGGTTTAATTTAGTAGTATTGTATATTTGTCGTTTTAGAATATATATATATATATTAAATCAATAAACTTTCAAACAGGATCAAAACACTTCGCTGATCATCCCTTTAGTTATCACACCCATTATTTGGTTATAGACACAACACTCGCACACTTGCCATAGTTAAGACTGGATGGATTTATGGCCATGAGACAACTATTATAAGAAAATGAATACTACAATCGATATGATAACAAAAAGTGTCGTATTATTGTAGAAAAACAACTGAATGTGATCACACGTTGTCATGTTGCAATAGTTTGTGTTTCCGGGTGCACATAACAATGAAATAATGAACGAATGGCCCAATGGTTGGTATCTTTTATATATGTGTAGCTATCAGTATTATTTAATTAACATTATAATTTAATTTAAATTTGTTTTGATATATACAAACAAGTTAAATGAAGACGACTATTTGCATTGGTTAATTTGTTTTTTTAATTTTCATGCAGGGTTTGTGCGAATCACACAATTCATTTGATTCTTTTAACAAAGTTCAATCTTAAGCTTTACGAAGAAGACACAAAGCTGCATCATTTTTAACAAACTAGTGATGAAATTATGCTAAGTTACGACGAGTTAAAGAATACATTTGCTAATTCGTCGCCAAATTAAGACGGATAAAACATCATATTTTACAGTACTATTTAAAAGGCCTAATGTGCATTATATATATATATATATTATATATATATATATATATATATATAAAGTTCATACTTTGAGTAAACCATAGATCGAATATAAACTTTATTAATGTACATTATATATACAAAAAGATAGATTTAATATAATACGTACGTTACAACAAATCCTTAATAACATGAGTAGTTTATGCCTCAAAATATTATATAAATTCTAGAAATCTCTATGTACATATACTCCATTAAATAAAAGTTTTAAAATTTCTAGTTGGTAAGTAAAAACCAACAGCCGAAATAAAGAAGGAGCGGCCAACAGAGAATCACCAGCCACAATATTATATTGTAACAATGGGCTGAGTTTTCAATGCTCCCAAGCCCAGCCCACCGATATATATACACATTTCCACACAACATTTTTATTTAAGTTGTGTATATAATCTCATAGATTTTGTAAGTGCAAGAATACAAAAAGGAGAATAGAATATGGCTTCCCTCGTATTACTCTTGTCAGAACTTTTGAAACACCATGATGCTGAATTTGGCAATACTACATTCTCATCATCCTCTTCTTCATCCAGGCCTTCTAGTTTTTCAAATGGTGCAGCGGTGGCGGCTGGCAGCGGTGCATCGTGTGCTACGGCCAAAAGGGTCACAGGAAAGTCATTGAGAAATGGATATCGTAGAGAAGAAGATTTGGTGGAAGATGAAGCAGAGTTGAGAGTTTGTGTTGAATTTGTTTGAAATGTGGAAATGTTTAATTGAATTTTGGAGAGTGATCATAGCATAAGAATCACTTGTACATAAATATTGTATGACGTACCCAATATATGGTGGTTTTGTGATTTTCTCGTTGAATGTGTTTCTTTGTGAAATCAATATTTCCAACAAGCTTCCTTTAACAATTAATATCATTGTTGGATATCGTTGCCGTTCTTGTAATGATTTTTTGATTTTAATTAACGAATTAAGTACCCATCTTAGAATCGCAAATGAGCAATTTTTTTATTCACAAACTTTAGCTTGAAAAGAAATATAGTTCAAGTGAGATCCTGTTCTTATACTCCTCAAATAGACAAATACCAAACGGATGTCGGGCTGATTAAGTAGCCACATACTTCAGCTTTGTTGATTAAGCTGTTTGGCCTCGAGTTAGTTTGTTTTTTTAATTACAGTAATCGTATTGAGTCTTTGTATATCAGCCCGTTAGTATTTATAGTTATATCCGCAAGTCGCAACTAAGTACGTCGAATTCATATTTACATATGCTAATTATTTTGATTTTTTGACTGCGACCAACATATGTAGAACAAAGTTTCCTTGTACCATTCGTCTGTTACTACAATGAGCTATTTTTATCCCGCTACAAACGCAATTGAAATAACTTTGTTAAACTCAAGTAATAATATGTAGTTGTAACTCGGAATTTTTGACTTGAAGATAAATATTAAAGATGTCAGTAATTTGAAATTATAAAAACTTATTCGGTTCTTAAGTAGAAGTTATGGAAGTATCTGGCAATTCATATAGTAACGAAAAATGTGTCACTAAATGGATTAGTAATTGGCGAAACTTGAGATCTTATAGTCTTTTGTTCAAATAATGATATGAGCAAAATGTACCCAATAATGATGATAAACGTTTTCTCAAAGATGAATTATCTTTAGAATCGAAGTTGGGTATATAAAGAGATATGTCGCTGAACTCAAATTTACCTTAAAAAACGGACATATTTGTCATTAATATTTTTCATACTTTTACATTTTTTATATTTTATATCTGGACAGCTACTTTAAGTCGCTGCCTGGCCACTGGAGTATTATTGTGTCGCCAACAGTACCATCCACTCATATTCCGACATCAAGTCACCAATTCAGAGTAAACTCAATTTTTTTATTGTGAGATTCGAAACCAAGAGCTTATAGCCTTATAGTACTAGCGAAGCCTGTAATAATGCTAAATAGTGTATAAAGGCTAAGAGTGTGAGAGAGAAGGTGAGAGAAAGTAAGGAAATGTGAAATATTATTATGATGGCTAACCTCTTGCATGTGGTGGTGTAGGGGTTTATATTTATATAGTGAAACATATTTCACTAAACCCCCTCCTTAATTACATACAAGCTCTTCACTAATTACAATACAAACCCTCCATGCTTAATTACAAGGACATACTTATTTACAAAATAACAAAACATGCACTAACTAAATATTTAAGCTAACAAAGCCTTTTTCCACATCAATATCACTTGATCTACAAAACAAGATAGATTGTTACATATCAGAAACTATTAAATATAAGTTATAGTGATGATTCTACATTACTTGCTCTGTTGCTCATACAATTTTGCCGTTGATTACAAGGGATAGCATGTCAGTGCAAAATTGTGGTGAATTAATGTGTCGTGTGCTAAACGTTACATTAGTTAAATCCATAATATATATCAGGTGGCAGGATATTTATGATGATTGGTACGATACCACACCAAAGATGATAATGATAATAATAATAATATAAATGTAAATTAGTCAGTGTTGTTGAGACTAAATGTAGTTAATCTCACATTGATATTACAAAGATATCATAACATAATGTCAGTGATGTGAAAATAGCTAACAGCCTCCAACATGTAGATCGATAGTCTCTAAAGTGTCCAATTAAAACAACTAGAGAAAGGCCTATCTAAGCCCATAACCTAAATGTAGGCAAAGGCCTGGGTAAGCCCGTTAGTTACGCAATTATCTACTACTCCTATATTATATATTAATCTTAACCATTGATTGAAGGCAAGGTTGTGGAACTCGGGAATCGAGATCGGATCTGTGAGGGGAGAGTCAGGATTTTTTAAGACTCGGATCGGATCGGAGAAAAAATCGGGTTAGCTTTTTTATATATAAAATATATTATTTTTGAAAATATGTGTATAAAAACAAATTATAAACAATAGATAAAATAAAAATAACAAATTTGTTATATAAAATAAGAAACTTTATAAGTTCATACAACCTATTATAATTTTAATATACACAAATAATTGTAAAAACTTTCTATAATGAAATAATACTAGTGAACTATGCTTTATATTAAATAGATATAGATTATTTGGGCTTTCTTTCTTAATTAGTTTTGGGCTTTAACTTTTCCATATTAGAAAACAAAAGGTCAAAAGCTGCATCCCTATTCTAATTTGAGCCGCCACTTGCGTTTTTCCCTGCCTCCACTCCACCTTCTATCCAGGTGCTCCTCTTCTTCAACATCTCTTACTCTTTTTCTAAATATTAACTCCTTCTCTTCTTCTTCTTTTACCTACGGTCGTCGCCTGCAAATAAAAGGGGACCGTTTTGGCCAGTTTTGAAGTATTTAGCCGGAAGTTGGTCGTTGACCGGCGTTGACCGGTTTTTAGCCCGAGTCCAACAGACTCGAATCGGCAGGCCTCCGATACACGATCCGATTCTGAGAAATCGGGTGTATCGGCCGATTTTCACAACCATGATTGAAGGTATAAAGACGTTAGAGCACATCCAATGGTGTTTTTGTAAAGCTTTTTTTAAGACTTGATACTACGAGTATTACAAAAAGCTTTTATAAAGACTTTTTATCATTGGGGGTGAAGGTTTTTTTAGCAATGACTTATAAAACTTCAAGCTATTTCATTCTCTCTCTTACAAATTTAATTACAATTTAAAGAATTTTATACTAGTTTCAAGCTTTTACCATTGGAGTAAAAACAGCTTTTAGAAACAAGCTTTACCATTGTGGATGCTCTTATGGAGCTTTTCGTAGTACAAGAAGTTGTGTTGTTATTTAAGAGGTGTTTGGTTTGTAAGTGAGACAAGTAATGAATTCTAGGTTAGAAAGTAAAAGGAATGATAGAATAGGTATGATTGTTTAAAATATATGATAAGAGTAAATTACACTTTTCGTCCCTAAACTTGGCACGTTTTTTAGTTTTCGTCCCTAAAGTTTAAAAATTACAATTTTGACCTTAAACTTGGCAGAATTTTGCAATTGACGTCCTTTGGCCATACGGCGTTAATTTTCAGCCGTTAAGTCCCACACGTGCAAAACACGTGAGGGACTAAAAGTGCAAAAGGTGACTAGTTCAGGGACGAAAACTGAAATTTACATTATATTGTCATCATCTTCATCTTCTCCGGCTGAGTGGCCGGAAAATTCGCCGGAAAACTTAAAATGCCGATATCTCACTCGTTTCTTCGAATTAGACCACGAAACCACCACCAAACTTCTCAAAATTAATTTCCGCACGAATCCTAACAAAAAATTTCAGATTCAACACTTGCCGGAAAACTCAAAATCTCGCCGGAAAACGAACTGCCGACCAAACTCAACGAAATGAAGAAATCATCACATCAACATGCTCAGAATTCTATCGCGAATAAAACCTTGTGATTTCCAGATCGATTTGAGACAGAAGATAACATGAAACCATGACGATTTGTTGCTTGATCTAAATCCAA
>CM067167.1:33450724-33513224 GCA_034093135.1 Erigeron breviscapus
CTTTATCTTTTTGAAATTAAACCTTTTTATTTTTGTGCTTGGACGCTCGGAACCATACCCTCCGTTCACTTCATTGTTGCTTATCCAAATTATCCAAATCGAAGAGGCAAAATGAAACGGCCAAGTTCTAATAACTAGCGAGCTAGGATCGTTGGCTAAGTGACACGAGTCACACGACCCATTGTCGGCAGTCTTAAATCCGCTTTCTTTTCTTCCTTTTCTTTTTACATTTCGAGTTCTTTCTTTAACATATTTCTTATTTTTCGTTTTAAAATAGGCTTCTTAACGCGCATTAAAATTTGGATTATACATGGAAAGTGAATTTCTTGTCTGACCTATTGGAAGTGAGATATACTCTCAGACCCGCTAAAATTTTGGTCTTTGGTTGGACTGAGGAAAACATGTATGTGTGGATTTAACAGAAGTCTCTCCTTTTGTGGGTTTAGGGTGCAACTTCACTGCCGGTCTTGCTGCTTTAAAAGTTGTTTCATGCAAAGTGGCGAAACACGAGAAGGCGTGCATTGACAACCAACACGTGTTTATACCCTTTGCATTTGATTCCTTTGGGTTTCTTCCACCTAAGGCCGTCGAGCTACTTGGAAGGGTCCAACGGGTCATGCATAGTAATTTTATATGACGCACGATCGATGAATGTAGTTTTTAAACGTCTTAGTTTTGCTATACAAAAATGAGTGGCGGCGCAGCTTGTTGCCCGTTTGCATTCTATTTCTCTGTAAATTACTATATCTATTTTATATATTTACTATACAGTAGTCTAACTTGTCTCGTTAATTCACTTAATTATTATTAACTTTGGTAGTCTCAACATCAACTAATCAACTATTGTTACAAAGTGTGAATATGGGGTTAGCTCATTTTGTAGAAGGTTCTGTTTTGGGTATTGATAAACTTAGCTATAACACTTTTTAGTAATACATAACAAATATACATATTATACTCTACACTATACAGTTTATAAAATATACATTGTTGCATATAGCTAAGCATTGGTGTGGATTTATCTTTCCTATTATGTTTCATTATCGGGTCGACAAGCGACAACCACTTTATTTTGTCGGTAAACTTCAAGATTCCGGTAGGTTTTATTTATTTCTTTTAGTTTTTTTAAAAACAAATATATATAACACACACACAAACAATACTAAAACAAAAAAACAAAAAAAAATTTAGTTAGTGAATGATGATAAGCATTGCTGGCCAGCCTAAATGTCTGGGAGATAAGGAGATATGCATTTTTTATGAGATTCAAAATAATGTGTTTATTGGCGCATATCGAAAATTGTCCCTTTCAGATTTGGTTTTTGAGATCCAATGAAGACATTTAATTACCATTATTTAGTTTAATTTTTTAGCAGAGTTATTTTTTAATCAACCATTTAGTAACTCCTATTACAAATATAGCATCGTCTGAGTTGACTTATGATACGCTTTCCAAAAGAGAATGAGTTTATTTTATAGGAAAAGACTAGTTTATTTGTTTTATTGTTAATCTTTCTAGCTAGCTTTTGCAATAGTGGTAAATAAAAATTTGAAAAGTCGAGAAATAAAGAAGCATGTGAAAAGGAATCAAAACCAAGAATCCCGCCACAATTTCATGCTTCGGCAACATTAAATGACTCATGATGATAAACCCTTCCCGCCCCGCTTCTTCTCAATATACGGAGTATATGTTTATTTATTATTTTATTTTATGATTATATATATACTTGTTAAAAATAGAATTATAAAGTGTTTACTAGAGTAACATGTTACTGAAATAGAGTATGTAAAACGTATATTTGGACCATAAACATAGGTTAATCGGTGTACCAGGTGATTAAGATGAATGATAACAAGAATAAAAGCAGCGATATATTTATAAGTGAACAATGACATAAAGCTAATGTATTCTAATTGGAATTGAATTTGAAAAGAAAATGATTTTAATTTGTTTTTGATATTTATTATTGCTTGTTCAATTGCAAAATTATAACTTTTTGTATTCTAATGTAATTCTTCACAGACATTGATGACAATAAAACTAAATGCGATGTATAAGTTTCCTAGCTATGAAAACATAATACTCCGTATTATATATGATAGATAAATTAGAGAAAAAAAAAAGAAAAAGCAAGAACAAAATAGATTTTACCCATACTCTCCCATTTAAATATATACTGTAAAATTTTACATTTACCCCTTCTTTTGGTAATGGCTTTTACATGGTTGGTATCACAAGCTTTTAATTAGATACAGCACGCTGCCTCTCCTATATAAATACCACGACCTCCACCACTATTTTCACCATCTTCATATCCCCCCACCCCCCAAAATAGCCAGCAAAATGGGTTCCAAGCAGGTATTTCTCCCACTATTGGTCCTAATCTGTTGCATGATAATCAATGTTTATGGTCATGTAGCCTTTACCCAACCACCACACCACGCACCCATGTTCCCACCTGTTGCTGCTCCAGCTCCCCACCATAAGGGTGGTCACCACAAAGGTCCTGGTGGTCACCACCACAAACCACCCACTGTGGCTCCCGTTCACCCACCTGTTAAAGCCCCAGTCAAGGCACCAGTTCATCCACCAGTTAAAGCCCCTGTCCATCCACCAGTAAAAGCCCCGGTCAAGGCCCCAGCTCACCCACCAGTTAAAGCCCCGGTTCACCCACCTGTTAAAGCCCCTGTTCACCCGCCAGTTAAGGCCCCGGTTCACCCACCAACTGTGGCTCCGGCTCACCCACCTACTCCACTTCCAACAAGGAAGCAAGTGGCAGTTCGCGGTATGGTGTACTGCAAAGCTTGCAAGTACAGAGGTGTGGACACACTTGTGGCTGCTACTCCACTTCAGGGTATGCTACCTCTTCTATCTTTCACTTCACTTCTTTTTAGGATTGATTAATTAATTAATTAACTACTGTATTATTTTTTCAAAGCTTTATTTTATGGTATCTACAAAAATGTATATCTAATACACTACTAATAATGTTTACAGTATTTACACGAAGTATATATGAAAACTACTTTATGTAGTACGTGCATTACCACTAGCAATCATTACTTACGTAGTGTTTGTTCTAACTTATTTCATGACTTGATAGCTTATTTCTGTTTGATAAAAGCTGTCAAACGCTATTTGGTTAGGCTTGTTTGTGTGTTAATAATGCTTTTTTTGTTATTATAAACTTGAAAAAGCTAAATAAACTAAAACCACAATTATTGGAGCTTTTTGAAAATTAGTGGGTGTTTGGCTTAGCTTATATATTGTCTTATTTATATTTTGGTTTGTTTTTTATATATAAGCCTCGTTTTTATGTCTTCTCTATAGACTTGTTAGTTGTTACTACCTTTGCAAAATAAACTCTTAAGTTCAATAAATAAGCTACAAAAACGAACCTTAAATACTCAGATAAGCTTGAAAATAAGCTCAACCAAACTCCTTGAGTTAATTAGAGTAAACACTACAATAGTGTCCGAAATGATTTACGCAAATATAATTAGTTGATTATCATCATTATTTGTAGTGTTTAATGAAAAAGATATTTTAATAAGGACCAAATTAAAGATTTTAGCGGAAAAAAAGAAAAGATTATTAGTTTTATTGGAGAGCAAAAAAGCTTATAAGTTTGTAACTTTTATCACACATACTTATTAATTAGAACTTTAACTTAATTTCGCCAAATGAGATCTTAACATAAATCATAAATGAAAAATAACATAGTTGTTGGAGTGTTTGTAAATGTTTCACAAGATCCATAGTCTACAGTGTAAATAAAAACATGATATCGTACAACAATGAACAATGCTTTATCCAAAATCGTAATAATAAATAATTATTATAAGCTCAGTGTGTCATGCACCAAACTTTAATACATGACATGTGACTTATGTGTACGGCCAAATTTGAATGCGAGTACAACCCACTAATGCATGAAATTAATTTGAATATGTACAGGAGCTGTGGTTCTCTTGACGTGCAACAACAGCAAGTACCCATTGAGGCTAAATGGTACAACTGATAAGAACGGGTTCTTTTTCATCATGCCACCTAAGACATTGACCACTTTTGGGGTCCACAAATGCAAGGTCACTTTGCTAAAGTCATCAAAGCCTACATGCAACCATCCCACCAACCTACACTATGGAGTCAAGGGTGCCACCCTGATCCCAACCCCCAAGCCAAGTGGTTCGGTCTTGCCAGTGCCAAAGCTTCCTTTTGATGTTTACACCGTTGGTCCGTTTGCATATGAGCCATCTAAGAAAATACCTTGCAAACTTTAAATTGTTCCAGGGTTGATTTCGTCAAGATTTAGAAGTTGAGGGTATTTAAAATTATTATTATTATGTTTAGTTTTATTGTGGCAAAGTGTTGATTAGCTTTTACCTCTTTTTTATTTTTAATAACTTAATGATGATAATTTGGGGTTTAATTAATTAGATTTGAGTTGAACCAAAGGAGATGTAGTGTACGTTTGCTAATAGCATTGAATAAATCTACTTTTCAACCATCGACAGTTGGAGACTAGTGAATGCTAATAACATTGAATAATTTTACTTTATCATCTTACTTTTACTTGTACCTTAAATTAAAATGTGAATTTAACTTGCAGATCAGAATACTTTAGTTTCGAGGGGTTTATAGCCTACCGATTCCCATGTTATTACATTAACTGATTAATAAAAGGTTTTGTGTGCAAGTCACAAAATAAACTAATGTAACAATTACTACTATACATTTATCTGCTATTGTCACTAAAAAAAGAAGAAAAAAAAATAGAGTTGTTCCAACGGCTCCAATTGATGGGTGTCTTAACCGAAATTCGTCTCAAATGGGGCAGGCAATAAAAGCCCCCTTCACATGTCATCTTTATTAAAACAATCGGCGTGGTTTAATTAGGGTTTCTTCACAAATCGCCATTAAAAAAAAAAAAAAAAAGCTTTTCTTCAAAAATCACAATAAATAAAGGGGGGTGGTGGTGGGAAAGTAATGAAGGGTGATGTCTCATCAAATGCGGACATGGGAGTGGGTAAAACCATCATGGTGAATATAAATGTGGCGCCTCCCCCAAAACATTCCCAATTTCTATTCCATAATTTTCACTAAACTTGATAAAAAGCAGTAAAAAGTTTATTGTGAAGGCCAAGAAACAATACAAAAGATTCCACTTTTTCTTGATAAATCTTTTCTCATCATAGCAGATGATAGCAAGAGCTTTAAAAGAGATCCAAAGTTATCCGTTGCCTTTCAAAAAAAAATTAAGGGGTAAAAATTTTCCTCACTTTAAAGACATAATTATCACATTTTTTATCAACAAGTTGTATCTTCATTATTCTAAGTCAATGTGTATGTACACGAAAATATCTATTAACTACTTCGCAATCTACATGTATCAAAAAAATAAAAAAAATAATAAAACCCAACTGAGTACATAAATTTACAACTGAACTTTGTTCAAAAGAATCATATGGAATTCAAGAACTTTCTCTTTATCACCATATTAATTATCACAACAAACAATAGGCACGGTATTTGAAACTATACTGGTCGATTGGCTTTATATCCTATCCGTATCCCTTCGCATGGTCGTTCTATCACGAAGTTGGCAGCGGGAGTGGCACGAGAGCTCGGCTGCGAGTATCTCCCTTTCAGTGACCTGGGACAAGCACTTTACTCGCTAGGGGATGGGATTCATTCACTTGCATTCCTGCTAGCACTACAAAAAGCTCCGGTCTTAACGCCCCTACTACTGCTGTGCAGCCTTTCCTCGGGTTCGTAGAGTCGGGTTTCCCGTTTACCCACAATGGAGGAGCCGCCCCCAGGCAGGCGGCCACGGCGTCTTTGTTAATTAGTACTCTATATATAAAAAGTAACTTAGAAAACAATATGGTATTTGAAACTATAATTCAAGGCACGGTACTATTAGATTATCAATAACAATTAAGTGTGTGTGTGTGTTTAAAATTGACAATTCGTTGATGATTTGTCAGTAAATGGGTTGTGTGTTTTTTTTCATAATACAACGTTCAATTTAAAAGGCAAACAAATGAACGTGAGACATTTGTTGAAAGAGGTTTTGGTTCAGCAATTCACCATTTCATTCCTTCTCTCATTTTAATATTTTATATATTTATTAATGGGCCTAGATGAAGCCTAGATAACCCAACCCTCATACAAAGTATGAAAAAATATCCCCTGGCCCTTTGGACTTTTATGTCCACTGGAGTGCTGGACTACATTTTTCTATGTATGATTAACCCTTCACAGAGTAAACATTTACTCATTTTTTTTTCCCTTCAAACAAATATGTTTGGCAATAAAACTCCGAGCTGAATATGTGACTAAGGCCTGGAAACATTTACACCCTCTCATTTAGCCTACAAAGATTATCTCTTTTTCTTTTAAATTATCATTTTGAGTATTTTGGTCCCCAATATTTTTCTTCCTCTTTTGTTAGAAAAGATTGATGGTTATTATGCACTTAATTTGTAAAGGAAGTACTCGGGAAAAAAAGTAGCTCGCCGATGATAGAAAGAAAATGACACTCCGATCATTCATGAAAGTTAATTTGGCCACAAACATGCATTCACTAGTGTCACCATCATTTATCTATCAATATCAATATCAATATCAATATCAATATCAATATCAATTAATTACTATCAATATCAATATCAATATCAATATCAATATCAATATCAATATCAATACATATATATATCAATATCAATATCAATTAATAGTACTATCAATATCAATATCAATATCAATATCAATATCAATATCAATTAATACTATCAATATCAATATCAATATCAATATCAATATCAATATCAATTAATACTATCAATATCAATATCAATATCAATATCAATATCAATATCAATTAATACTATCAATATCAATATCAATATCAATATCAATATCAATATCAATTAATACTATCAATATCAATATCAATATCAATATCAATATCAATATCAATTAATACTATCAATATCAATATCAATATCAATATCAATATAATTAGTGGTATATGATAAACATATATATATATATCAATATCAATATCAATATCAATATCAATATCAATATCAATATCAATATCAATATCAATATCAATATCAATATCAATATCAATATCAATATCAATATCAATATCAATATCAATATCAATATCAATATCAATATCAATATCAATATCAATATCAATATCAATATCAATATCAATATCAATATCAATATCAATATCAATATCAATATCAATATCAATATCAATATCAATATCAATATCAATATCAATATCAATATCAATATCAATATCAATATCAATATCAATATCAATATCAATATCAATATCAATATCAATATCAATATCAATATCAATATCAATATCAATATCAATATCAATATCAATATCAATATCAATATCAATATCAATATCAATATCAATATCAATATCAATATCAATATCAATATCAATATCAAAAATGATATGTCGACGTATAAATACATCACTATTCACTAGTGTCACCATCATTTATCTATCAATATCAATATCAATATCAATATCAATATCAATATCAATTAATTACTATCAATATCAATATCAATATCAATATCAATATCAATATCAATATAATTACTATCAATATCAATATCAATATCAATATCAATATCAATATCAATTAATTACTATCAATATCAATATCAATATCAATATCAATATCAATATCAATTAATACTATCAATATCAATATCAATATCAATATCAATATCAATATCAATTAATACTATCAATATCAATATCAATATCAATATCAATATCAATATCAATTAATACTATCAATATCAATATCAATATCAATATCAATATCAATATCAATATAATTACTATCAATATCAATATCAATATCAATATCAATATCAATATCAATTAATTACTATCAATATCAATATCAATATCAATATCAATATCAATATCAATTAATACTATCAATATCAATATCAATATCAATATCAATATCAATATCAATTAATACTATCAATATCAATATCAATATCAATATCAATATCAATATCAATTAATACTATCAATATCAATATCAATATCAATATCAATATCAATATCAATTAATACTATCAATATCAATATCAATATCAATATCAATATCAATATCAATATAATTACTATCAATATCAATATCAATATCAATATCAATATCAATATCAATTAATTACTATCAATATCAATATCAATATCAATATCAATATCAATATCAATTAATACTATCAATATCAATATCAATATCAATATCAATATCAATATCAATTAATACTATCAATATCAATATCAATATCAATATCAATATCAATATCAATTAATACTATCAATATCAATATCAATATCAATATCAATATCAATATCAATTAATACTATCAATATCAATATCAATATCAATATCAATATCAATATCAATATAATACTATCAATATCAATATCAATATCAATATCAATATCATATCAATATAATATCAATATCAATATATATAATTAGTTCATATGATTTGTGTATAAATTGTAACCGGTTCTCAATATCAATATCAATATCAATATCAAGGAATACACATAATTTCAATTTATATATTATTGTCATGGTATCAGAGCCACGACACTCATCATCACCATAAAACAGTCGTTCTAAACCCAAGCCACCATGTCAGGCTACGGCAGCTCGGGAACAGAACTAGCTCTCCAATTAGCTAGTCTTCTCAAAACTAATATCAATCAAGAACAATCCAAACCAAAACTTTCCGATAACTTACAAATCAATCTCAAACTCAACAATCAAAACTATGCCTTATGGACCCGGATGATCCGTGTCGCCATAGGCGGGAAATCAAAAACCCTGCTTACCCATTTAACCACAGATTTCCCTGAACAAACCAACGAAAACTACGATACATGGGAGCAAGATGATTTTTTCGTGTTTTCGTGGTTAATTCAAAATATTGAACCCACAATCGTCGGTAATCTTACCGAATACCCAACCGCAAAAACACTTTGGGAAGCCTTAGCAATCACATATAGTAGTGGCAAAGATAAGTTGCAAACCTTCAACTTACATGTCAAGGCTAACGAATGATCGTTGTCGTTGGACCGATCAAAAATATAAACTAATTACCAATAATTAGCTAGGGTAAGTAGAGTATCGTATCCACAAGGAATCATGGGAAAGTGTTGAACAAGTCACAAAAGTTGTTTAAACTAGACATAAACTTAAAATCGAGTTTTGTATTGATTTGATTAAACTAAAAATGATTGTAAACTTAACAATAGAATTTAATAATAAAAAGGTAAGACCATTCTTATGATCCCAATTATGTTTTCAAAAGTATAACCTAACTTATATCCGTTGGAAATCACATAGACATGATTCGTTATAATTTGGAATGAATGAATTTCAGGAACCGATTAATTAGGTTGTGATGATTAATGATAATGAAACCAAGTAATTGACACAACTAAATTCTCTATTCAAAAATCAGATTACAATTAATAAGAGATTATTCCAATAATTCCAAATATATAACAATGCTGATTGGGCTGGAGACAAAGGGAACAAAAGATCGACTTCAGGATACTTCTCGTTAGTAGGAGGTAATCTCGTTACATGGAAAAGTAAAAAGCAGAAAGTTGTTTCCTTATCAAGTGCTGAGGCAGAATTCAGAGGTATTGCAAAAGGATTAGCAGAAGCATTGTGGATTAAGAAGCTTGTATCTGAAATAGGATTTCCCCCGAAAGAAAGCATTAAGATCATGAGTGATAATGAAGCTGCTATTCAAATTTCAGAGAATCCCGTACAACATGACAGAACTAAGTATGTAGAAGTTGATCGTCATTTCATCAAAGAAAAGTTAGAAGCTGGAATTATCAAGCTACCATTCGTCAAATCTGAAGATCAACTGGCAGATATACTTACAAAAGCAGTGGGAACCGTAATACAAAACAAGTGCCTAAACAAGTTGAATTTTGGTATTCCCGCAATTCAACTTGAGGGGGAGTGTTAGAAAGAAAAGATTTTGTGGGATCAGAAAAGTTTCATCACTTCCCAGAATAAAGAATCGGCTTACTCCAAGTCAAAGATCAAAATTGATTTCCTTCCATAATTAGTTCATATGATTTGTGTATAAATTGTAACCGGTTCTCAATATCAATATCAAGCAATACACATAATTTCGATTTCTATATTATTGTCAACAATTAATACAAAATGTAGGTCTAGTACTCTAGTGGTGGCACTAGATATGTTTGGACAGGATTAGTGTTGGGTTAGTAGTGAAAGTAGATGTTCTAAGTAGATGTTTTTAAGTCGGCTAATAGTTATAAAAAAAACTAAGTTTAGTTATTTAATAAATATAGATATATATTTTTGTAAAAGGCCGTCATAAAAAATGAGCAACTAGGAGGAACCTTGTTTGACTTTGTGGTGAACTTGGTCCCAAGTCCCAACAACTCACAAAGCGTATCTCACATCCTTCCATTATATTGGCTGAAATTCCTAGGCATTAAACCAATCAGCCTTGTCCTTTTCTCTACTCATTGTGGCATTTATCGATCAGCCCGTGTAGGATACAAACGTCCCACTTAACCGTTATTATACAACACGTAGCCAACACACTCCTAACACCCGCGTGAAGTCGTAACGAAGAATCGATCCTATATTCCTATAGGTCCACTTTGTCACATTTCTATCAAGCTGAATTATAAGGATGGTGACAATCATGTCTCTCATGTCTAGTCATGCCTAGCAATCCACCAATAATATACCTTTACATCATTTCATGCCTAACTCATGTCTAACCATGCTTAACCCATGGTAATCATGTCTCTCTATGCCTCATCATCCCTCACTATTTTCCTACAATCATACTCATTCTCTCTCATCTTCCTCCGCAATTCAATCATTATCCCCCCTCTCTCTCTCTTCAATGCCTGAGCGGCATTTTTTTTGCCTAAAACATCCATGCCTCCCTCATGCCTAAGTCATGGCATTGGTGTTGCTGCTAGGCATGGGGCATGCCTACTTGCCTAGCTCCATTGCCACCATCCTAATGACTATGATTCTATCTTAGTAATTCACTTCCAATGTTATCGTCGTTTGCTCGCCGTCAATTCTCTTTTAAAATTCGCATCATGGATAGTGTCTGGTCGTTTTGTAAAATCGGTTCCTTTCATCATTTAAGCGACGAGCGAGTGGGTCCATTCTCAATTCCAACCGCTACCTTTTTTATTTCTTTTATTTATAATTTAATAAATTTGCTAGACAATGATAAAAACATATATGTGATGTATCAGTTTTTTCACTAATTAAATGATGTGAAAAAGTTAACAAACAATAACTTACGTCGTCATTAAAATTTTTTATCTGTATATTACACATCCTTTTAAAAAAGCAGCACCCACTTTTTGAACATGGATATAAAGTTTAGTTCTTTTTGTGACCTTAATGGCTTAATTCATTTGACTTTATTATAAACGTTATATTAAATAATTATACACATAAAATCTACTATCTTTTTAAGAAAATTATTAAAAACTAAATAGATTTATGATCCTTATAAATATTTAACGCACAATAATGGTTCTATATCTAACTAGTATTAATACCCGTACGATGTACGGTAACTATATAAATTGTATCATAAAGAAATTTGAATATGCCTCAAAATCGGACCTTGTAAGCATAGTGGATGACGGCAAATAGCCTTGTGATTTCGGATGGTAAACTCAAAATTTTGAAGTATTCATGTTAATAACTTATTATAACTAATAGCAGTTGAAGAATTGAGAAAGAAAATGAGACAATTTATTAATGAGAAAACGATTAATTAAATAAGGTTATAATGTCTTTTGTATTAATAAGCCAAGAGTTAGAGTTTGATTTTAAGTCCAATAAGGAAATTGAATCTATATACAATTAAAAAAGCAAATTTAATAAAATCTTAATCTTAATCTTAATCTTAATCTTAATTTAATATATACTATAAGACAGTTGAACTAATAACTTATTAACCAATCAAATCGTTCAATTTCATCAAATTGACTCTCGCTTATGTCATCATTTAGATTAACTATAAATTAAAAATTCTAATAATCATTATCCAAATATATTATTATATTAGTATTTATATTAATTTATAGAAAAAGTCTCATTAATTTACACTTTTTTGTTTTCCATCAATAATTTACACTTTTTAGCCCTGAATACTTAATATATATTTATTTTTAGCCATCAACTTGAGAGGATTTTTTTAAAATTTTTAATCATTTAATCAATTAAAAAAATTTCAACATATGAAATATTGTTTACAAAAAATTATTCAAAAGATAAAATACAATATATGTGTTCAATGTTTTAGAAGTATATTCTTTTGAATTTGTTTTTACTTACATTTTTTACATTTAAATTTATATATTTGATAATTTATCTTATATTTAAAATGTTATAAACAATCCGCGTAATCACATCTCTCGATACTATAAATGTCGTACATTGGTATCCCAATACAATATTGATAATGTCGTCCAATTTAATAATATATCAGATTAGATTTTCATAAATTATAAATATTAATATTTAGTTTAATATTTAATATAAACACAATTTGAACTCTAGATACATATTCCAAACATAATAACAGATGACGATATACAACATCCTTATCCTAAACACATTAGGAATCACAGAACATGAGACGATCACTAGACAAAACACGTTTTACAACAGAGAGTTACTTGAATACTAAATCCAAATCAATATGAACTCCATTCAAGATTCATTCTATCTCTCAATAAAAAAGGTACATACTTTTCTCCTTTTTTATATATTAGTTTTGCGTATTAATGTTTAAAGTTACAATTGTCACTCAAATCAAGAGTCCTAATTGTTATCAAAAAATATGAAAACAATCCTAATTGTTATCTAATTATCATAGGACAGGTGATTGAAAATAAACCTATTCGTGTTATGGGCGCGCATCATGATCAAATATATATACTTGAATGTCAAGTACAAGATCACAAATATGTTTATATTTTAATTCTTAATTATCTTTCATAATAATATCACATTATGAGTACAACTGGTTTTAAAAAAATTCTATAATAGAGAATTTATTATAGCATCTGCCTTGTGGAATGATTACGGCAAACAATTCCATCAATATGTCTCAGCTAATAATGACAGTGACGAACCTGTGATTATTGTACTACAACTTGCAAAGTATAACACTTGGAACCGTATATCTTCAAAATCATAAACTTTTATGACTTAAATGTATGAAGATCTAATATTGATAATATCGTAAAACCCGTGTCCAGTGTTGGACACGGGTCTAAAATCTAGTAAACAAATTAAAAAGACACATGTCGATCAAGGATTACGTCACATGTCGTTTTAAGAATATCTTAATCCTGTTTTAGTATATTGGTAGATAGATTAATCTCGTAATGAAAAAAGAAAATTTGAATTCGTATATATGACCATCACAATCTTCGATAACTGATGTGACTAATTTATACCCATTACCCACATCGTTATTGACCATTTATTTATATGTTTTAAGTAGATTTTATGTGCATTTGGCGCGTTTATGGTGTTTGTTAGTGTTTTCAGGCTCTGAACAGGTTCCGCGTTCATTTGGCACATTTTCGGATGATCTTTGGTCAAGAAGTGATTTATGATAATCGAGAGTTGGTTTAAGAGGAAGAGACGGCGAGTTTAAGCAAGTTCAAGATTGTAAAGAAGAATTGTTGTTCACAGGCACATGACTGCGCCGCAGTGGGGATGCACCAAGCCCACTGCGCCGCAACCATTATCCACGGACATTAATTGAATTCACCCCACTGCGCCGCAGTGGGGAATGCAAGGAGATGACTGCGCCGCAGTCACATAAGGAAAAAGGAAGACGTGGAAATGAACTGCGCCGCAGTGGTGGTTGGCTTAGCCACTGCGCCGCAGTCCCTTGAAGGTCAAAGTCAACAACACCTCACTGCGCCGCAGTGAGGGAAGGCACAACATCACTGCGCCGCAGTGGGGAATGCACGTGGAAATGACTGCGCCGCAGTGGGGAATGCAAGGAGATGACTGCGCCGCAGTGGGGAATGCAAGGAGATGACTGCGCCGCAGTGGGGAATGCAAGGAGATGACTGCGCCGCAGTGGGGAATGCAAGGAGATGACTGCGCCGCAGTGGGGAATGCAAGGAGATGACTGCGCCGCAGTGGGGAATGCAAGGAGATGACTGCGCCGCAGTCACATAAGGAAAAAGGAAGACGTGGAAATGAACTGCGCCGCAGTGGGGAATGCAAGGAGATGACTGCGCCGCAGTCACATAAGGAAAAAGGAAGACGTGGAAATGAACTGCGCCGCAGTGGTGGAATGCAAGGAGATGACTGCGCCGCAGTGGGGAATGCAAGGAGATGACTGCGCCGCAGTGGGGAATGCAAGGAGATGACTGCGCCGCAGTGGGGAATGCAAGGAGATCACTGCGCCGCAGTGAGGGAAGGCACAACATCACTGCGCCGCAGTGGGTGCACGGAGCTGAAGGGTTTAGGTCGGTTTTGCATCAGATTTTTGGAGGAGTATAAATATAAACCATAAGCCTAATTCCCAACATATCAAACATTCTTTCTAGGAGCTGCTCTACAAGGGGTTTTATCAGGTTTCCAAGCAAGTCTTTCTTAGGCGGATCCACTGAAGATTCACGACCACCCATCTAGATCGTATCTACTTACTGTCTTGCAATTTTCTATTTTCTCAAACGATTGGTACAATATGTTCTTCTCTTATTTTGATTACTATTGTTATTTAATCATGAGTGGCTAAATTGTTTATCATCCACCTTGTTGAAACGAGACGAATGATGTGATTGCAATATCTTTTAATTCAATGAATTTATTTAATTATCGTTGTTCTGTGATCTTGATGATTTAATTCTTTTTAATGATTATTATAATATTGGTTGCATATAAATTCTTCGTTGGTGGTACCACGTGAGCACATTATTCTTTTCACGGCTGTCTTTAAACTCAAATGAATTTGGTCTTAGCTATACGCAATCACATTTGAAGTCGAGTGAATTCAAGGTGGATGACTTTTATCTATATTGTTTGAAATCTTTCTTTACTTTTATGCAATTTGTTCTCTCAAATTTATTCTCATTTTATTGTCAAAAAGGATTTTCGAAGCAACACCCGTTTTCCAAACCATTTTACTAAACAACTAGCTCGATCCAATCCCCGAGAACGAACACGGTCTTGCCTTTTAACTATATTGCAAACGGTCGGGTACACTGCCCGATAGTGTGTAGTAGCGAGTTCTTAGGTGATTCTTGTTTATATTTTTAAAGCTCGATTTAGCACATCAAGTTTTTGGCGCCGCTGCCGGGGATTGTGTGCCGATTTAGTTATTAATTTAGTGGTTTGATCCTTCCTCACGCGTGAGGAAGTTATTTGCTTATTTAGTTTAGTTTTTCTTTGTTTATCACAGGTGCATTTTACGTGTGTGTTAGTTGTGTTTGCAGGCTTATTCTTAGTTAATGATCTTGCGTTCTTCGGGTAGACCTCTGTTCAGTCCTTTGAGAACTCCACCGAGACGCAGGATTAACTTCACAGCACCAACACCGCTCTCACCTGTAACTCAACCCACTCCGGATTCAGACGAAGAAGGTTTTTATTTAGAAGAATTATTTTCAGAAGTTGAGAAAGAGGAGATGGGAGACGAACAACCAAGAAATCCAGATGATATTCCTTATGGTGATAGGGCCCGCACTATTCCTATGGCCCGCGGTTCCGCCATTAGACCACCGGGTATTGATCATACTTTTAACTTGAAACCAAATCATCTCAAAAGCATCGAGGAGCAACAGTTTGATGGAAAAAGGAAATGGGATCCGTACAAGCATTTGGAGAGGTTCGAGAAGTTGGCACGGCTTTATCAATATGGTCAAAATCAAATGAATGCCGTGAAACTTGAGACATTCCCCATTTCAATCACCGGAGATGCTGAAGATTGGTTCAATGATCTTCCCGAAAATTCCATTACTACTTGGGACCAACTGAAGCAGGCTTTTATAGATGAGTTTTATTCACTTAGAACTCAAAGGAAGTTGGAGAATTTGATTAGGTCCTTTGAGCAAGATGTTGATGAGGATATTGTAGACGCATGGATCCGTTTCAAGGATATGCTAAGGAACTGCCCAGGCCATGATTTGACTAAGGAAAAGTATGTTGAGTTGTTCTTTGATGGCTTGGATAAGAAATCTAAAAGAGAATTGGGTTATGCCTTCGGGGGAAGTTTCACCAAGATTACACCGAATGAAGGATATGAGATTTTAGAACAAATGGTGAAGGATAATGCAACTATGGATGATGAAAGGTTCTTAAAGAATGAGAAGAGAATGAAGAAAGGAACTAAGGAAGGTAGAGTTGCAAAAGCTGAGACTAGAGATGATTCTGGGATTGTTGGAGAGATTCAGGCGCTAGCTTCGCGTATGGATAAAGGTTTTGCATCTCAAGAGGCTAGGTTTGGAGCTCTTGAAAAGGATGTGAAGACTATTGCGGACGGTTGTGACTATTGTGGAGATATGCATTATTCTGAGGATTGTCCCAACCGGGGACACGAGGATGTCAACTATATTCAGAATCAATCTCAAGGAAGCTTTCAACGAAACACCGGTTTCCAAAACCGGCCCTCAGGTAATACTTCTTACAACTCTTCCTTTCCTACTAATAATGCTCGTTTTTCAGGTAACAGGTGGCAAGGAGACAATTATCAGAATCCGCCTCAGCAGCAGACACAGCAAGGCCAAGGATCAGGATCTTCTAATGCCGATCCAAATGACGAGTTGAGGGAGATGATGAAGCAGTTGGTTAGTAATCAGGTTGAAACCAACAATAGCATTCAAATGATCAGGGAAGATACTAAGGCTTTGAGCGAGAGGTTGGATGCAATAAACGGGAAGGTGGAGATCAACATGAAGAATCAATGTGTTAACTTTAAGGATCTCGAGAGTAGGATGGCAGCTCTTGCTAGGCCCACGGGGACTCTACCGAGCAATACCCAACAGAATCCAAAGCCTCAGTCGAGTAATCAAGGATCATGGAAAAAGGATACCCAGCCTAATGTCAGAAACGAGCATGTGAATGCTATCACTACGAGGGCAGGTAACACTTATGATTCAGCTAAATCTTCACCTAATGATTCGTTTCAATCTGTGCAGGTTAATGAAGAGGAGGAGCAAGTTGATGACGAGATTGAGATGGAACCGGAACTAGCCGTGCCAACACCGGTCGTTCCATCCAAACCCATTGCTAAACCTGTTGAGAAGCCCGCTGAGGAACCAACTGTTAAGCCATATAAGCCGAAGGTTCCATTTCCCCAGCGATTGGCGAAAAATAAGTTGAAGGAACAAATGGATAAATTTGTAAGTCACCTCAGAAAATTGCATATCAATATTCCATTTTTAGATGCAATTGTGCAGATGCCAGGATATGCAAAGTGCTTGAAGCAGATTTTGATGAATAAGAAGCATCTGGAAAGGTGGCTACTACAGTGCTAGAGGAAGTTTGTTCAGCAGCTGTAACAGGTAAGTTGCCCGAAAAACGAGGAGATCCAGGTAGTTTTACTATTCCCTGTAAGATTGGTAACTTAACGGTAAAACGTGCCTTAAATGATTCGGGCGCAAGCATTAATCTTATGCCTTCTTCTCTTTACTCCAAGCTGAACTTAGGAACACCGAAATCTATTAACATGAAGATCAATTTGGCCGATAAGTCTGAAATAAGACCTATTGGAATATTAGAAGATGTGTTAATTCAGGTGGGAGGTTTGGTTTTTCCTGTAGATTTCATAATTATTGAAGCTGACGAGGCATTAAATGTGCCTCTTATTTTAGGGAGACCATTCCTTGCCACGGCCGATGCTAAACTTGAAGTTGGTCGTGGTAAGCTTACATTGAGAGCAGGAGATGAATCCGTTACATTTTCGAACACATGTTCTGTTTCTTTACCTAATGTTGCTAACTTTGTTGAAACTGCTTGTGTTAGTTCTTTGGATTCACAGATTGATAAATGGTTGGATGAGAAGTTAGAGGAGAAAGTGGTTGAATTGAAGTCAGCAGCAGTACCTGGTTCTAAACCGACGGATGGACCGTGTGCTAAGATCCGAAAGCTTTATAGTCGATTGAGGTCTGCCATTTCTCATGGTAATATTAAGTTATCTGCAGAGTTGTGTTCTAGCTTATCAACAAATGAGAAAGCTGAGTTAATGATGGTTGTTGATACGTCGGAACGAGCGAATGATTGGATCCTTGAAAAGGTGAAAGGTAACCGTTTCTCTCCTTTCAAGGGAAGACCGCCCAACACTTTAAGTGTGGGGGCGTCGGGGTCCCAACGTTGGTAATTATGAGAGGATCGAGTCTAGCTAAAGACTCGTAAATAAATTAAGCGCTTCTCGGGAGGCAACCCGTATTTATTTTATCGTATTTTATTTTCTTTTTATCAGTAGATGCTTTGATATGCTTTGGAATTTGTGGTTTGTTTTGTGATGCAATGATACAGGAATTATCAATTTGATGGCTATTGTGCAACACAAGTGTGGGGGAGAACCCCTTGGATTTGCTTCCCATCTATTTTCTATGGCATCAATGTTGATTATGTGATGGTGTGCATATGCTGGCAGTAAGTTCAGCGCCGCATTTCTGTTTGGTATGTTTAATGCACACGCAACTCTCGCACTATCCGTTTTGTTACAAGTTGTTTCTCCCGCCAAGCAAAGTGTTCTTCCTTTTTCGGAAGCACCATTTGTGACACGGGGTCGACTAACTTGTTTCAAAACGGAATGTGTCCTTATTCCGGTATGTGCACTATTTAACGATTTTGCTTACCCCTATTTACCTTTGTTTGACCGAATATGGACATTGAGGGCATTGTCCATCTTAAGTGTGGGGGGGGGGGTTGCAAATAGGTTTAAGCTACCGGGTTTATCGCTTTTGTTCTTTTGCCATTGAGATTTCTACCGGTTTTGTTGATGTGTCCCTCTCATAGGCCCTTGGACTTTATTCGAGGGTAGGAGTCTCCTTCTGGTTTTCCATTTTGAGCTCTTCACTGTGATGTGCATGTTTAAAACTGGTGTTTTCAATTTGGTGGGATGACAGAAGTTGATATGAATTTTAAACTTGAGTTGAGTTGTCCTTGTGGTAAATTGCTTTTGTCACTTAAATTATGATACTTAATAAGCAATTTTACTACAAAATTTTTCCTTGGCAAAATTTTTTTTAATTGGCGAAGTGTGTTCTGAACGGTTATTTGGCTAGTCCTTCGGGATTGATAACATTACTTGCATGCTCAAATATATCCAAAACACCCAAATGTGAGATTTCATCATTTCATATATAGTTGTGTCAGGTGACGGTTTTGGTTTGATTGCCTCGTAAATACGTCCCTCTCTTAGGCTCTTGGATTTATTCGGGAGTAAGGGTTTTCATTTTGATGCCCTGCACTAGGATGTGCGTGTTTGAGGTATATCTAGTCCATTTCCGGGTTCTTTTCTTGATAAGAGTGTGCCGGTGATGTGTTGATTCTAGAACTTGGCATTTAGGTTTGACCATACATTTTTCTTTCTTTCTTTTCACTTTTCTTTTGTTTAACCATACCTTTACTATACAAAACCTTATACATATACTTGTATATACATATATCCTTCCTTTCTTTGTATACCTTAGAACAATTATACACTTATACATCCTTTTTAACTTAGCCTTTATCCTTGTATAAATCCAATCACATATGTAAACTTTACCTAATTATACCTAACGATACCGATAGTCTAATCGGGGGGCCATTGATTGTCATTAGTCTGTTTGGATGGTTTTGGGAGAGCTTCAGTGTTGGCTAGTGGAAGATTCTTGTCTATGAGAATATGTTAATGGGTCAAGTTATTGAGGATTGTCTTAGATTGTTCAAACTGAGAAAGTAAGTGTTATAGACATGTTCATCATTGTAAGAGGATGCCTACTAGTAGAGTAAAAGTGGTTCAAAAGAATAAAAAAAAAAGAGGGTGAAAAATTGAAAAACAAAAAAGATAAAAAAAAAAAAAAGAACTTGGGCTACTAGTGGGTATTTCTCATTTTTATATGTCTAAGAAGGATTGTTGTATCATTTATAATGGAGGATTTGGTTGATAATAAGTTGTCTGAAGTTGATACACCACAATGGTGTCGGGTTAGCTTGGTGACTTTGGAGGTGTGTTCGCGGGATGACATCTTATGGGTTGGTGGTTTGTTGGCAATCAATGGTATGGGTTAAATTAGACTATTTTGTACATTTCTCACATATACCATATATTTTTCATTTTTCCCTTTCATCATTAACCTACATCCATATATTCCATTGTACATATCCATATACATAGCCTTAGTTTAACTATACAACCGTCCTTTATGCCTATTTTGATGATGTGCTTGGTGCTTACGCCATATCGGTGGAGTAATGATCCTAGTTCAAGCCTATGGTAAAACAGTATACATCACGACCGAGCTATGAGTGATTCTTCATATATTCAACCCCAAAAGTAAGTTCGTTGGAGTAGAGTGATATTGATAGGTTCATTTGTTTCACTTGTGCTTAGTTGTGTTATCGTGGCTTGTGGATTGTTCAGGTATTGTCAAACATTTCGGGTTTACATTTAAGATTAAAACTGCTTCACCCGCCTTTTATCATTTGATATGCTTGGTGTTGCTTCTTTTTGATACTCGTAACTTGTTTTGATAGCTTTGTTGCCAAGGAATACTTTTACTTCAATTCCGGATTTGCTTGAGGACAAGCAATGCTCAAGTGTGGGGGGATTTGATGTGACTAATTTATACCCATTACCCACATCGTTATTGACCATTTATTTATATGTTTTAAGTAGATTTTATGTGCATTTGGCGCGTTTATGGTGTTTGTTAGTGTTTTCAGGCTCTGAACAGGTTCCGCGTTCATTTGGCACATTTTCGGATGATCTTTGGTCAAGAAGTGATTTATGATAATCGAGAGTTGGTTTAAGAGGAAGAAACGGCGAGTTTAAGCAAGTTCAAGATTGTAAAGAAGAATTGTTGTTCACAGGCACATGACTGCGCCGCAGTGGGGATGCACCAAGCCCACTGCGCCGCAGCCATTATCCACGGACATTAATTGAATTCACCCCACTGCGCCGCAGTGGGGAATGCAAGGAGATGACTGCGCCGCAGTTACATAAGGAAAAAGGAAGACGTGGAAATGAACTGCGCCGCAGTGGTGGTTGGCTTAGCCACTGCGCCGCAGTCCCTTGAAGGTCAAAGTCAACAACACCTCACTGCGCCGCAGTGAGGGACAAAGTCAACAACACCTCACTGCGCCGCAGTGGGGAAGACAACACTGCGCCGCAGTGGGGAATGCAGGAGATGACTGCGCCGCAGTCCCTTGAAGGTCAAAGTCAACAACACCTCACTGCGCCGCAGTCCCTTGAAGGTCAAAGTCAACAACACCTCACTGCGCCGCAGTGAGGGAAGGCAAAACCTCACTGCGCCGCAGTGGGTGCAAGCCACTGCGCCGCAGTCCCTTGAAGGTCAAAGTCAACAACACCTCACTACGCCGCAGTGAAGGTCAAAGTCAACAACACCTCACTGCGCCGCAGTGAAGGGAAGCAACAACACCTCACTGCGCCGCAGTGAAGGGAAGCACAACACTCACTGCGCCGCAGTCCCTGAAGGTCAAAGTCAACAACACTCACTGCGCCGCAGTGGTGGTTGGCTTAGCCACTGCGCCGCAGTCCCTTGAAGGTCAAAGTCAACAACACCTCACTGCGCCGCAGTCGAGGGAAGGCAACAACACCTCACTGCGCCGCAGTGAAGGAAAGCAACAACACTCACTGCGCCGCAGTCCCTTGAAGGTCAAAGTCAACAACACCTCACTACGCCGCAGTTGAAGGAAGCAACAACACTCACTGCGCCGCAGTGGGGAAGCACAGAATGACTGCGCCGCAGTCCCTTGAAGGTCAAAGTCAACAACACCTCACTGCGCCGCAGTCCCTTGAAGGTCAAAGTCAACAACACCTCACTACGCCGCAGTCCTTGAAGGTCAAAGTCAACAACACCTCACTGCGCCGCAGTGGGGTGGCACCACTGCGCCGCAGTGGGTGCAGAGTGACTGCGCCGCAGTCCCTTGAAGGTCAAAGTCAACAACACCTCACTGCGCCGCAGTGAAGGGAAGGCACAACACTCACTGCGCCGCAGTGAGGTCAAAGTCAACAACACCTCACTGCGCCGCAGTGGGGAAGGAAATGAACTGCGCCGCAGTGGTGGTTGGCTTAGCCACTGCGCCGCAGTCCCTTGAAGGTCAAAGTCAACAACACCTCACTGCGCCGCAGTGAGGGAAGGCACAACATCACTGCGCCGCAGTGAAGGTCAAAGTCAACAACACCTCACTGCGCCGCAGTGGGGAATGCAAGGTGATGACTGCGCCGCAGTCAAGGAAAAAGGAAGACGTGGAAATGAACTGCGCCGCAGTGGTGGTTGGCTTAGCCACTGCGCCGCAGTCCCTTGAAGGTCAAAGTCAACAACACCTCACTGCGCCGCAGTCGAGGGAAGGCAACAACACCTCACTGCGCCGCAGTGAAGGAAAGCAACAACACCTCACTGCGCCGCAGTGAAGGGAAGCAACAACACTCACTGCGCCGCAGTCCCTTGAAGGTCAAAGTCAACAACACCTCACTGCGCCGCAGTGAGGGAAGGCACAACCTCACTGCGCCGCAGTGGGTGCATAGCCACTGCGCCGCAGTCCCTTGAAGGTCAAAGTCAACAACACCTCACTGCGCCGCAGTGGGTGCACGGAGCTGAAGGGTTTAGGTCGGTTTTGCATCAGATTTTTGGAGGAGTATAAATATAAACCATAAGCCTAATTCCCAACATATCAAACATTCTTTCTAGGAGCTGCTCTACAAGGGGTTTTATCAGGTTTCCAAGCAAGTCTTTCTTAGGCGGATCCACTGAAGATTCACGACCACCCATCTAGATCGTATCTACTTACTGTCTTGCAATTTTCTATTTTCTCAAACGATTGGTACAATATGTTCTTCTCTTATTTTGATTACTATTGTTATTTAATCATGAGTGGCTAAATTGTTTATCATCCACGGATCAAGGAATGTATAGTGAAATGTGTTAAAGATTACGATGGATAACATTAATGGTAGGAAATACAAAGAGAACCTTACACCATAACCTATATTCTAAACAAATTAGTACAAACAAAAAGATGGGAGTCTAACTGAGGTGGTTGAGCACTTGAACCTCCTACCATCGTTTACGCAACTCATGTACATTGTGCACCGGAATTCCTCTTGTGTGCTCACACCATAATATATACTCAACCATAGCAAAGCAATTAAGATTAACCGAAAACTAAGGCAGCTAATGAGGGATCCAATTAATCCTGTGTATCATAGAAAAGGGAATGTAAGACTAGTCGGAGCAAGGCGCTCCTTTTGCCATTTTCACCTCGGGAACGCCCCGGGAAGCCCGGGAAAGCCCTCCACATTGCCCCAAGGGGCTTCCTTGGTCAGAAAACATGGGAAGGCGTGAAGAAATTGAAGCTTTCAATTTTGAAGAGGAAAGAGACGTTGCATTACTAACGGCTAGATATCTATGTTTTTTAATGTTTTTTTTCCCACTTTAACCCCTTTTATTTCTTATATATATACACATATCTATCTATCTTACAACTATCTATATACACATATCTATCTATCTTATATTTACCATATTTTTACAACTATCTATCTTTCTTACAAATTTTTATACAATTTACACACAATTATTCACCCTACCTTTCATCTATGGATCCCAATGATATTTCTTCCTCATCTTCATCATCATCATCTTCTTTTAATTCTATGGGCTCCGACGAATACGATGATGCCGTCGAAAGTGCGGTAGTTTTAGCCATTAACTTAGTTAGACAAGTTGTGGCCGAAAATGAAGATGAAGAACCACCACCGAGGGGATTTCATCGTAGGGTTGTTATTGATAGGCGACGGGAGGAGGCCGAACAACGGTTGATGCAAGACTATTTTGTTGATGCACCAACATTTAACCCGAGGCAATTTAGGCGTCGTTTTCGTATGCATAAAGGTTTATTTTTAAGGATTACCGGTGACTTGGAGAGGGAGTATAGGTATTTTCAACAAAGATATAATGGTGCCGGGAAGCTTGGTTTCACCGCGATACAAAAATGTACGTCCGCAATACGACAACTCGCATACGGTTTGGCTAGCGACCAACTAGACGAGTATTTGCACATGTCGGAAAGAACTTCAAGAGAGTCACTCCAACATTTTTGTATAGGTATTTTACTAAAAACTTTATATATATATGTGGTTAATTGCATGTAATTCAAGTACTAGATAACGCTATTTTCGATTAATATCAAACATATTTCAATTCTATTTGAAACCAGTGACAGTGACTTCGACGTGCGTAATTCAAGTACTAGATAAGGAGCTATTTTTATTGATATAACATTATTATCATTTTTTAACTTCTATGTGTGTAATAAAGTGTATATATGTATGTTTTAATAAATTATATTCGTTTATATAATTTTAAGGTATAAGGGAGTTGTATGGACGTGCGTACCTACGTAGACCCACTTTTAGTGATCTTCGACGTATATATGACATACATGAGCAAGTTCATGGTTTTCCCGGCATGATTGGTAGTATCGATTGTATGCATTGGCCGTGGGAGATGTGTCCCACCGCGTGGCGAGGTACTCACACTAGCGGGCATGTAGGTAGACCGTCGTTGGTACTCCAAGCGGTTGCCTCGAATGATCTATGGTTTTGGAATGCGTACTTTGGGCAGTGCGGGTCGCACAACGACATCAATGTGTTTCAATCATCCCCTATTCTTGAAGAAATTATTTCGGGTTTGGCACCTACCGGTATAATCATTAACTTTTTACTTGTTAACTTTTTACCGGTATAATCATCCCCTATTCTTGAAGAAACTCAACCGGTGGTCGATTTGGAGGCGGGCCAATCTTCAAAGCGAAAAGAAAAACGGGTCCATAGGAAGAGAGCACCCGACGAGCCACGGGAAAAAATGGTACAACAAACTTGGTCGAATGAGGAACAAATGGCGTTAGCGAGGGCTTGGCTTGAGGTCACCGAAGACCCGGAAGAAGGTTATATTTTTTTAACAATTTCGGTTACATATATATGTGTTTTTATACAATTTTCGGTAACATATATTTGTTTTTATAGCAAACTATCAAAAGAGAAGATTTATTGGAAACGAATCGGTGAAATCTTCCATAGAATTCTCAAGAAAGAACCATATAGGGGACCCGATTCGTTGAGTGGGAAGTGGAGTAAGATGCGCAAGAATATCCAAGCTTTCAACGAAGTATACACTCGTCTCAACCTTAATCCTCCAAGCGGTTCAAATGATACCGACATCATAAAAAAAGCACTTCAGGAGTATAAAGCATTGAATCCTCCGAATTTTGCCTATTTTTCTGAGTGGGATTATTTAAGACGAAGCTCCAAGTTTAGTGTGATAACCGAGTGGAATCCAAAGGGTAATCTTGGTGAGCCGAGTACGAAGAGGTCAAAGACGACGTCCGATTCGGCCGAGCCCCAAAGTGAAGGGTCCTTTGAGCGAGTTAATATCGATCTAAACACCACGGAGGAAGAGGGGGAGAGCTTGGGGGGCGTCGGTATTACCGTCCGGGTGGTCGAGACGCGGCCAAAAAAGCTTCGCGTGCCGGTTCATCTAATTCATCCGGTAAGGTTGTGTATTCGGATGAGTTTGTTCAATTAGGTGACAAGTTGGAGGGTTTGATTGGAGTTGGCAAGGAGCGGGTGGAATTGGGGAAGAAACGGGTTGATTATGAACTACAAAAAATCAAGATGAAACAAGATGAACAATATAACAAAGATATGAAAATGTTGGCAATGGACACGTCACGACTTGATGAAGTCAATAGGGTGGCGTTGGAGACTATGAAGCAAAGGATTCGCGAAAAACATAACCTTGTTTGATTGATTCCTGATGGTTTTTGTGATATTGTGATGAAGTTGTGACAAGTTTGGGTTGATATAACAAGTTCTGGTTTCAAGACTATTTGTTTATGAAATTGTGATGAAGTTGCATAATTCTGCTTTGAACTGGTGTTGGACCTGTTGGTCAATTTTGAACATTTTGATTTGTTTAGTTGTTGCCTGTTGGTGTTCTGGGTATAGACGGCATAGACGGGGGTTGGCAATTTTGAACATTTTGAACATTTTGATTTGGGTGTTGGACAATCCAAGGCCCCCTTCAAATCACTTTCACTGTTTTTCAAGATATAGGATTGGATAATCTTATTTATATATTTAATTTTAGGGTTTAGTATCCCGGAGTGTAAGTAACTTTGCAACTTTTTCTATTGTATGTAAGTATCAAAATTTTTGTACATTATATGTAAGTATCTCGCTAAATTGAACACTTAATGTAAAATTTTTACGTTGACCAATCAAAAACTTCTACGTGGACAGCTCATATGGTTGCCACGTATACATTTTTACATTAAACGTTCAATTTAGCGAGAAACTTACATATATTGTTCAAAATTTTTTATGCATACACACAATAGAAAAAGTTGCAAAGTTACTTACACTCCAGGATACTTAACCCTAATTTTATGGTATATGTTTAGTGAGATTGTACTGTAATGTCTTGGAGCCTTGGACTTATTTTCAATGTGATTGGTCTTTCTGTATTTCATTAGAAACATAGTTCCAAGCTTAAAAATACAAAGATAAAAACTCAAGGGTAAAGAATTGTAAAAACAAAGTTTTATTAAACAAAACATAAAACAAAAAAATAAAAAATACAAGTTTGGCCCACAAAAAGGGTTTTCTTTTGAGAAGCCTTGCTCCAAGAGAAAATGGGAGGAAGCCCCTTGATGAGTGGATTGCCACTTGTCAAGAGATGCCCCTATGAGGGGCTTCCTTGGAAAGCCTGGCTCCCATTAGCCTAAGCATGAATATACAACAGCTAGAAAACAAACACATAGTTGATTGCATAATAAGATGTAATTCTGCTAATAATATTCCTAATGCAAGTTTGGTGTTTTTATGTTACAAAAAATGTTGGTAACATAAATAGGTTTATAATTTGTTTGCTCAAACAAACTTTTATAAGAATAAATAGATAACATGTACCTACCTGATGTAACCGTGCTTGTGTAGTTGTGTGTGCTATATAATGGTCGCACTTTGTTATTGACTATTTAAATAATAGGAGCACATGAAGATTTTATGTTAATATCATCTCCAAAAAAGTGTCAAAAACGTATATTTATACTTTTCAACTTCCATTCATATCTTACATTATCTTTAAAGCATATGCCACCTTGGATTGTCTACCGATGAACTAAGCTCTAATCCGTTTACTTATGAGCAGGTTCCAAATGAGATGAGAAATTTCAGAATGAAGTATCACTTACACTAAAAGCACCATACTTGGTGCGTGATGATCCTCCTCGAACCAGTACTACATGTAGAGGCCAATGATTGACTGTTTTTGTAATGTAGTCTTCTACGTTGTTTCGTTGCGGATGTTGACATGTTAGCAAATTAACTTGTAAGCACTTTCTGATATATTTAAGCTGATAAAAAATATAGGTTACCTCTTTAGGCTTGCCAGACTTCCATTATGTAGTCTTCTACATCGATTCGTTGCCGACGTTTACATGTTAGCAAATTAACTTGAAAGCACTTTACAATATACATAAGTTATAGTAAGAATCTTTTGGACCTATTACTCAACTCGTTCAACCTGCTACAAATATCAATACATACCTCTTTAGGTACACAAACCAAATCTTGAATTCCAACGTTTTTGCTAATCCATAAATGACAAAATCTTGAATTCCACTGGTTATTAAATTAAACCTACTACACAAACCAAAAGTGAAGAAGATCATCATTACTAATATTGAGAGCATAACTTCAACTTCAATTCAATACAACGTCATATTCGTTACTTACCAAATTAAAATATTTTTATTCTCAATCATGGATATACCATGAGTCATATCAAATGCCTTCAGAACCAATCATTTCCTGATTATGTTTACCTTTTTGGCTGGGAGAAATAGAATTAATATCAACTTCATACACCAAATCTATTAAAATAAAGGGGAGTTTGTCAAATGTACTTATAATAATGCGGCTTTCTCGTAAAATCTCACATCATACATACAAAGGAAAGTCGATCTTCTGAGTAAACAACAACTTTCACAAAGCTTAGGTATCGTAGAAACTTAATAAAGAAATAATAATTAAAAAAAGAGAACTCGTTAACTACCTAGCTAATGACAACTGTTAAGATTTCTCATGAAAAATGCAAGGAATAATATTATCAGTTCCCCAACAGTCATGACCTGAAATGAAAACACATTTGACATAGAGCTTCATACTCATGCATTTTGGATTGACAATGTCTTCCTTTCCCATGGGAGTAACTGCGGGCACATAGAGAATAAATCTGAACTCAACCTCACCTACACATAACTATTAAATTGCTTTCCCGCTCAGATGAAACTCCACAGTTATGATATTTAATTATTTGTGTCTGTACCTTGCAAAATTACAACTTGGGTCCAAAAGGTTTAAATATAAAACAACCGAAAACGCAACTATATCTTAGGTAGTTCAAAGCGAGTATAACGAATGTATAACAACCAAACAATAAAGAATCCAGCTTTTATGATTCTTGTCAATGTTCGACCCGACCATGGCTTCCCCAACCCAGAATAATACCTCAGCAAGGATCTTTAAGTCGGTGTGATGTGTGACTGCCTAAACAATAACACATGGCTTGCGAGCAAGATTACCTCTCTTGAAGACACCCAAGCTAACAATAACACCATCACATCATAAAATCTGTCACGTTTCTAACAAATTGAAATAAGATCTGATGCTTACTATTCAACTGCCATATCCCCATGATGTATCAAATATTTGACAAATATCTTTCATCCCTCTATTCAGTGACATCTTAATGGCTACTTTAGTAATATAAGGATAAGGTGTAGAAGAATCATAATCTCCTAATTAAGATGATTTCTTCTGGTTTTCTCGCACCTGCAATAATCCATACTTTTATGAAATCATTCAATTTCCTACAAACTTTTATATATATTATATTTTTTTTCGGTTATATATATATATTTTTTAAGTTAACTGAATATATATATATATGTATGGAAGTAAGAGCATCGTGGGTCATTTTTTTGATAAACAACAGAAAATTGGGAAGAAAAAAAAGTATTTTCTAGGCCCGGTCAACCTAAGTAGCTAACCCGACCTTAGCCTGTCAACCTATACTAACTTTCACCCGAGCTTTTACCCAAACCATCCGCCTTGCCACTTCTAGTTATGCCTCAAGTTATTAAATTATTATATGGTGCCCGCTTAGTTACATAGCTACATACATACATATTAAGTGTGTACATGAAGCGATAATAAAATCAAAACTGCTTAACTCCTTCAATAAAGAGATAAACATGCCAAAGAAAGACTAAAAAGTGCATACTAATAACCACATAAGTATGGAATTCAATTATTCATCAACTATTAGTTAATAGATAATGAGTTGTGAACTTACCTATAAATTGCCCATTGCAAGGCCCGGCCTTCATAAAGCCAACGATTTTTGTCTACAACCACAAGAAACTGTTGTTGATGCTTAGAAGCAGCCAAAAGATCTACACTGAGTAAATTAGTCTAAGCTGCATTTCACTCTGATTCCTGCTCCATGTCCATTTTGTTTCACACGAATAATAAAACCTTGTTCCCCAAAGAAAAAGGAATCTGATTTTAGGAAGAATATAGACAATCAAAGCTGACGGATATTTAACACATGAAAGAACAGTTCAAAATTCTTCATAGAAAAGTAAAAAACAAAAGAAAATATTACTCGAGTCATGTTGTAACTGTACAATCCAATACGTTGGTGGAAGTAGATGCCTCCTTTTGTACTTCTAATCCCTTTCATGCTATGTACCTGAAATGATAAATGTTTGGGTCAACTTCAAAGTAATTCAGACCCTGCAGTTGTGTAGAATTCAAAATAATCAGATCTCATTTGCTTTATCCCTATTGACTATTTCATGATAGTAAAAGTACGAAAGGAAAGATAACTTGAGATATGGGTACCTCACTTTCAAAACTGATATCCAAATAGCCCTATAGAAAAATGCATTAAAAAAGGAATTTGGTATAAAACGGTAGTTTTCTTTGTTCGAACTAACCGTGATTTGCAGTTAATAGTTTGTTCCTAACCTGTTGTTTTCACCTACAGAAAAGATTATGAAAGAAGTGACCTTCATGGTAATTGAATCCTGCAGTTGCGTAGAACTCAAATAATCAGATCCCGTTTGTTTAACCCATATTGACTATTTCATGATAGTAAAAACAGAAAGGAAAGATAACTTGAGATATGGATACCTCATATTCAAAACTCATATCCAAATAGCCCTAAAGAAAAATACATTTAAAAGGACTTTGGTAATAAACAATAGTTTTCTTTATTGCAACTAACTGTGAGTTCAGGTAATAGTCTGGTCCTTTTATTTTCACCTATAGAAAGGATTATAAAAGAGGTGGTTGGCATGGTAATTGTTACATAAGGTCCCGGTAATATAATTTCAAAGTTTGCAACACAGCAATGTGAAGTTACGATCAAGACTTTAGCCTAATAGTACTATCAAGTCCCTAAATCTTAAGAAATGCATACAATTCTAAAACGTTTTACTAAAAAAATTTATATTACGACTCATACATGGACACAAAACTTATGTCTATATATTCTAAAGTTTTGGACAAAAAGTGTTCGGGTCACCCCAATCCAAACTGAGCTGATGTGCATCAAAAGTTATCCTCATGCCCCGAACTTGTGTTGAATTGTTACCCGAAGTCCCGAACTTTATCGACCAACCATTTTTCCACCTTTAATCGTTATTTTTCTAGAAAGCTAGAAATATCTACATGAGATAATAATATATATCATTGTTATCTTACATTGAATTCTTTCAGCAAATCGGTGGAACCTGATGGGCTGGATGAGTGCCTTTCTAGTTTGCTAAGGCCTTCATCTGGATCACCTGATGCAAGTAATAAGAATCCTTAATCCATAAAATGTTATTTATATTCCTCAAGTCCTTATACCACCCTGGGTACTGCCCTTGCTTCATAATTTAGCCCCACATATGGTGAATGTTGGTCATACTCAGCAATGCCAAACTTATTATAGGTAAAACTACTATCATTATTGGTATCCTTTTGAATTGCTAGGCTAGTGGTCATTAAGTGATCTGTAGCGACAAAAGTTATAATAATGAGCTTCGGCGAAAATGTTTATCGCGTCAACACAACCCTACCTGACCCGTTTTGCGTACAACCAAGAAATTGTCCATTTTGATCTTATCCCAACCCACCAACTCATCCACATATACAGACTCGAAAGCATGATTACCATTGTACATCCACCGGTACCTATGTTGTCTGATCGTGAAAGTTATTTGTTTATTTGTAAAGGTCTTCAAGATAAAAAGCTTTTGTTCCTTTCAATTAAGGGACAACACTAGTTCGCTTAACTAAATGTAACGTGAAGATAAGTGCTTGAATTCCTTTTTGGCCAAATTAGACTATTGCCAAAATAAAAGGGAAAAAAGCCAAACTAAACTGTTCATTCCTTTCGAATGGCCTCCATCCTTTTTGAAGTTTAAACCTTATCATGCTGTTTAAGCAATGAAAACATTTAAAAACAGAATTTACCGTAAATACAAAGTGTTTCCCGAGCGTAGCTGCAACTATTTGAACGGCTTTTTCCTCATTAAGAGGGAAAATCGTGGCATCTAGGTGCAAGACCATGTATTCGTCTTTGCAACTTTGTTTTGAACCGATGATTATGCTGTATAGTGACAAACAACACAGATCTAATAAATATTGACGGATGGAATGATGTATGTGGTGGTCATTCATATGCTCAACTCTTTCGTTAAGGCTAGACATATTAAGACTACTCTATTAACCACAGATATATGTACCTGGTTTCATTGAAGACCTCGGGTGCGTCGGCGACTAAAAAAACAAAAACAAACATTCTTACACACGTTAATAGGCTATTAAACAAAATAGCTAAAACAGAAGTACCTTGAACTTGAGATTTAATCCAAGAAGAAAAACATTAAATAGAACACCCATTCAATATATCTACTTAAAGCCAACAAATAAAAATTCTTGAATCTGCACTAAAAAAATAATTCAGAAAAGAACATTAAATTTCAATCACAAAGGTTGTCAATTATTTAAAGATTTGATGGAGAAAAAATCGTACCCGTTCAAAACTTTTACATCAAAGAATATGACAAATATAATACTAAAAATTCAAAAACTAAACAAACAGCAGGTGGATAAAACTGACCGTGTTACCAAGCTTTGATAACCATCTTTGGACATAAAATGGCATCACCCCTGCCACAAATGTTGCAAGAACTACTAATCTGTGAATATAGAGAAAAAAGAAAAAATATAAAAGCTTTCGCAATAAACCACACAACAACTGACAATAAATAACTTTAAAACAAAATTAATAAAATAAGTAAAGAAAAAGAAGATGTTGCTACTCTAAGCAGTTAGCAATTAATCAGAAATTAAACACGAAAAAGGATTATATTCAGAGAAAGATATAAATCATTAGAAACCTGCTTTTGTGGTATAATAAGCTTCGAGAATAACCCTTCAAGAGGTTGGATAATTGAGTTGTGTTAGATGTAAGATCCTTACCATTTATGATGCTCGGCCGGAGGGACTGCGGCGGTGGGCTGTTGGTTGTGGGGGCATGGTAAGGTGTCGAGTGTTTCATCAGACATGAGACATGAGCCGAAGAAGATGAACTGAACGAGGATTTAGAAAGTACAGAATCCCAAATAAACTTGTTTTGATTGAATACTAACCGTATGTATTAATCTGGTGGGAATATGAATAATTGGGTTCTATAAATAAAGCCCATTAAGTCATTAACACATAATAGTATAATACTGCATTTACACACAAATATTTCAATTATCAAGTAAACAAAACGAACTACATCATTTATTAACTAATATATCAGCTTAATATGAATGCAAAATACATCATGCAATAAACAAAACCACAAATATACCCTACTAAAGTAATTAACCCTATTAAGTACCCTAATTAACCCTATTAAGTACACATCGATAAAGCGTCAAGAAAGCGCTAATTTTTCCACTACCATGATTCAACTTTTAGATATATATATTTAGATGTAGTTATTTATATGATCCTTAATTGATATATAATATATAGTTAAATTGTAAATTAAGATAAAGATTGTAATTTAAATTGACAAGTAATAATTAAGTAAAAAAAATCGATTATTTCAAGAAAATTTACACATGACCGAAATGTTTTGAATCTCTCTATATAACTAAGAGAGGATAGTTTTTTGATTAGTTGGCAATTATGAGAGAATGCCATGTAGGATTTTTCATTATGTGTCATACTTACATTAATTTCCTAATTTTAAGCATTCTTTTAAAAATTATTCTTTATCCTAATCATCATTAATTAATAATAAAAAAATTAAAAATTAAACTCCTAAATTTACTCCAACTTTTAGTGCGTTGATTGTATATTTTTGATTAATAATTTATAATATTTTGATGACTTTGTGATTTGTTTTAACATTCTCTATCTTTGTTTTTTTTTAAATTAATTTATGTAGCTTTTTTAACTAATGCTTGGTATGATATAACATTTACATGATATTTTTTTTTTCCATTTATGGTATCCTACAATATTTTTAGATGTGTTTTGGATACATTGTGGCTTTGTTTGTTGCATTTTCGCATGTACTTTGCTAATTAATTGCACAAAACATTATAGTTATCTCTTCTTTTTTTTTATTATTATTAGTTTAACAATTTTACTCAAATATTTGATGATCATGTAACTACAATTTTTTTCAGACTTTGATTTGTAGTTATATATATTTCTAAATATTGTATATATGTCTTTCAAAAACATTACATTTGTACAAAGATATTTATATACGTTATATTATGTTTGTTTATTTATAACTATCATTTATTATATTTTTAATTTATGTTTTCAGTCAGTCCCGTACAACGTGCGGGTTTAATCTAGTTAGATATACTTTGACAAACTTTTTAAACTTTGTTATCAAAAGTCCTTTATACGGATCTTTAAGTTGACCATCTAATTAAATTTAACTAATCACTAAAATTAAATATAATGACATGGCTATATAAATGGTATAAAAATATCAAATATTTGAAAATTTTACAACTAAGCAAAAATCCTAATTGTCTTTTAAATAAATATAACACTTAGGATTTTTCATATCCTCTTTTAGTTATATAGAGCAATAAATTATCATTATTAGTCCGTATAAATTTTAAGTTAACAATGTACTCATATTAGATAAAAAAAAAAAAAAACTAGCATTTTATATTCCATATTTTCAAACATTGATTACTTTAAAACAAACATTTTTATTAGGATAAATGAGTAAAAAAGTATATTTTTGCTTGTCTATTTCATGATACAATTGTATATCTACAATTTACTAAAACAGGATTGTGTATTTTTTTGATCGACACTTGGCGCATTCCTTGCACGACATGTGTCACTTTTGGTGTGATTAAAAAAAGATTTCTAATTCATAATTACCTAATTGTAATCAAATACTAATCTTTAGATTTAATATATATATCTAATTATATATTAAGTTTCCATATATATGATTTATAAAAAAATTAATAATGTTAACATCAATACGGAATACAACTATCTTAAAAGATAAGATATATGCTAAGTTTTAAACATCTAATTAAACAAATATATTATACAATTAATGGGGTTTCATATAATATGTGAAAGGATCTGTATCCTAATTTAGGTATATTTAACAACACATATTCTCTATTCCCTATATAAATATAATTGTATCATCAAACATTATATAATTCATACATCGTACGGGTATTAAGACTAGTATACTAATACTAATATACTACTATATGCTTTCCTTTTTTTATTAATTGTCTATTCGTCTTCTTAAATCTTAAGTCATCTCTCTCTTTATCGATATTTTCTTTCTCATTCTAAAAATGGAGATGAATTCTTCTTCCACCACCATCAGCCATCATCACCAATCGCCACCGCCAACACCCGTCACAATCTCCGATCCAAACAACCCATATCCAACCACCTTTGTACAAGCCGACACAACTTCTTTCAAACAAGTAGTCCAACTACTAACCGGATCATCCGAAACACTTGTCAAACACGCCAACACTACTAGCAGTCAACCATCTAAAAACCCGATCCATTTAACCAAAACCAGCCCGATTAAAAGACCATCAAAGCTTTATGAACGTAGAAACAGTCTTAAAAACTTCAAGATCAACCCATTAGTTTCTGGGTCAACCCGAATTATTAGTAATTCTAACAATATGCCCGAGATTTTGTCTCCAAGTTTACTTGACTTTCCATCTTTGGTTCTTAGCCCGGTTACACCACTTATACCCGACCCGTTTAACAGGTCTCCGGTGACTGATGGTAGCTCACCGGGTTTGGATGTTGAGGCTGAAGAAAAAGCGATTGCCGGTAAAGGCTTTTATTTACATCCGTCGCCGGTCACTACTCCGAGATCGGAAAATGAGTTACAGCTTTTGCCATTGTTTCCTGTGACTTCACCTAGGTTTTCCGGCGGATCTACTTCCACTTCTTGATTAATATTACTTCTTTTTTTAGCTGTAATTGTAGTGATTTGATTAATAAAAATTTTATTTTATATAATATAGTTTTTTGTATACGAATTAGATTTCTTGTTTGTGTGTGAAAATGAGTTTTTGAATATTCTAATTTTAACAATGTAACATACATCTAGATTGAATGTGACATAAGTTTGTTTTTTATTGAACGTTTAATCATCATTATTATTAGTATTAGTGTTAGTATTATTACGTTATGCATTCACCTGTTTTATGTGGAATAGGTGGTCAACATGGAACATATGTTTTTTTTTTTGGAATGGCAACATGGAACATATGTAATTGTCAAAAAGTAAATACAGTATAAAACATGGAACATATGTGTGTCAGTATGTGTAAGATGGACATGTTAAATTGATATGAGCAACGACTCAAAATAGAGTTTGCGTCAAAATAGATCCGGGTGAAATGAGTTTGGGCTGGGTTGTTTGCGATAGAGATGCACAAAGATTGGACTCGGTTTGGGTCGAACTTGAAAACATCAAAACAGTAAATTGTTCCTTTTAAAAAAATATGGTTTTTATGATTATGATATTTTTTTAAAAGCAAAAAGTCAGATTAAATAAATAATTAGTAGATTACACTATCATTTATTTATAGCATCCGTTCTAGTAAAGATCTTGATCTTGGTTATAAAATTTTAAGTGAACGTAGAGCAGACTCTAAAGAAAATTGGTTATAAAATTGATGTAATGTACGTTTTCTAAAAACTATTACATCAATAACATACACTACTCATTGCCACTACTATCACCATTATCACCCGTCGTCACCACTACCATCAGTCATCACTCATCACCGCTAAATCGTTATATCGCACGGATATTCGTATAATAGTATACTCTATCTATATTATTATTATTATTATTATTATTATTATTATTATTATTATTATTATTATATTATTATTATTATTATATTATTATTATTATTATTATTATATTATTATTATATTATTTTTTTTTATATTTTTTTTATTTTATTATTTTATTATTATTTAATAGATAATTATTATTTAAAACTTTATCATAAATCTTTTTCTATCAAAACAAACTTTTTTAAAATTTAAAGATATATATATTATCCTTAAAACTCTCCCAATAAATTATTATTATGTATATACAACCTAAAATTTTATTAATCATTCTTATTCGTAATATTCTTCTCCTTTCTATCTTTAATAAACAAATCAATTTCAGGAAATTTCTCAACAAAAAAAAATATACGGTTTTTTTTATACCACTTTAATTTTATTTTGGGTATTTTGTTCGTGTTTGTTTATTATTTGATTAATTGTAATGTTATTGTTATTTTTCATCTCTTTTATTTAGTTTGTTATTAATTGTAGTTTGATTATGACTTATTCTTCTATTACAAAAGGGTTTATTCTTTTACATTTGTTTTGTTCATGTTTTGTTATTTTTCACCTGTTTTGTTATTTGTTATTTTGATATTTATCTTTGATATATATATTTTGAGACTATCGGTCCATCGGACGGGACTGAAGACTAGTAAAAGTTGAATATATTCAAAGAAAAAAAGGTATTCATAATAGAGTGGTATTCATACAACAAAATTTAGCTATCTACAACAAAGATACAAATTTTAATGTACAGTGTACAACTGTATTATGCAGTAATTGTTGTAGATGACTAAAGTTTGTTGTAGCAATATCACTTCTCTATGTAATAGGATCTTCACACTATTTATATTCTTTTTATTGAATGCTCTATTTACTTTTATTTCATTATTTTGAACAAAATTCTTTAATTTCATAAAACTTTCTTCTTAGAGTTTGATTCTTTTTGAGCCATTAGTAGTTTGTTCTTCATTTGATATTAAATCGACATCATATCCTTGAAACTTCAGGTAAACACTCATTGTTATTATAATCTATTTTGCCAAAATGAGTTTTGATGTTTTAAATTGCAGATATAAATACAGTATTATGGATACCTTTGCCATGCAAATGTAAGTTTTTTTTTTCTATTTCTAAAAGGATTTGGTTAACCTTACATTAAAACTAGGGGTGATCAAAATACGGGCCAGCCCGTAAAACCCGAAAAAACCGGCCCGGGGAAAACCGAACCCGCAACAACCCGAAAGTTTATTGGGCTGGGCCACGGTCCTTAAAATCCTAAAAGTTCGGGTTCCCGGGTCGGGCCGGGTTGGCCGGCGAAAACCCGTAAACCCGTCAAGCCCGAACTGTATATTAATTTCAACAACATATTATATGTATTTATATTAATTGTCAGCAATAGCAGGATCAATAAGCCAAAACCATTAGATCGGATATTAGTATATGTAAAGTATAGACTTGAGAAGATCTCGAATGTATTAATGTCATTTTTCTGCCTTTTAAAAGAAGATTATTGGAAATTTGACTTGCGTTAAATTGATGTCATAAGTAGGAATGGCATTTTGCCTTTAGGTGCTTTTGGTACCGATCAAGAATTAGAAATAGAATTGTAGAGAGATATAGACTTCCAGAAATTTGAAATAAAATACAAATCTGGTCAATCCATGTGTTTGGTTGCACGACAAATATTAGTTGTTCGGGCTACGGGCCAACCCGCTAAAACCCCGACCCGTTATCTAAACCGGACCGGGACCAACCCGGTGAAACATGGGCCGGTCCTCGGGTCATGTTTCTTGTAATTTGCGGGTTGCGGGCCGGGCCGGGCCTTCACCGGTTCGGGCCGGGTTGAGCCCATGATCACCCCTACTCGCAGCAACGTGGTGAACCTTCATAGTTACATAACTCAGCGATAAACAAGTAATAATAAAAAAAAAAGTCTTTGTGTGTATATATATATATATATATATATATATATATATATGAAAATGAGATTTTCATAATTCTTAAGTTGACACAAGAAAACTCAATCTCATCGTTAGGATGACTCTTCGCACAACACTATATGATCCAAAGTCCAATCAACACGGTCCAAAATAAAAGGGTTAGTTGTTATATTTTGTGTTTATTTATTACACGATTAATTAATGGGAATAATGAACAAAGTGTTTTAATATAACTAGATGAATACCCACGTAATACGACGACGATGGTGGTAGCGGCGACGTGATGGTGGCGGCACCATAATGTTAGTCATTGATGTAAAAGGGTAGTGTGGTTATTTAAGAAAATAGGGGTTTTAGGGATATTTGAGTAGATTTAGTGTGTGAGTTGAGAATGTGTTGAAAATTAAGGGTATTTTGAGTATTTTAAAGATAGAAAGTTGAAAAGAGGGGAAGGTAGTTTGTTTTTATAAAGAGTAAAGATATTTATGATATAGTTTTACTCTCTTATATATTCAGGGAAAAAAGTGTATTTTAAAGTAAATTTAATTTAGCCGGTTGATTTAGCTATTCAAAAGGCTTTCCAAACATGGGTTTGTTAGGCAAGGGAACTTGTATGGGACTTTTAGGAATGTAAAGTCTCATCTTTTAAATATAAGCTCTTTTTAAAAATATAATTTTGTATGAATATAATAATGGCAAAGAAAATATCTAACTCAAAAACTCTTTTAAAGTTGTATATACGTAAAAAAGCTTCTAAAGAGGGATTGAAAACAGCCCAGTTAGCCCCAACTCCAAGTTACAAATTCCAAACTATTTTTGTGAAACACACCAATGATTTCAAAATGTTCCTAGATATAATTTTGGACTGGATGTTACTATACATTAATTTAGTAAAGATGTATATAAAAGAATGATAAAATAAATACTAAATGACATTGGAAAACTATCTTTTGTTGTAAAAAGTAAGTTGCAATAACTATAATGTTTAAAAACTGTGTTTTTATTTAATGAAAAGTTATTTGGTATTAGGGAATATCTCTTATATAAATAAAAAATTTTGATGACATCATTATTATTAAACAAAAACTACTGCATTATTAGACATTTTCTTATTAATATTTGTTTTTATTTAATTAATTTATGACATCATATTTAATTAAATTTTGATTTTCTATTCTTCCATTAAAGTATTTTCACTTTTAAAGATTTTAATTTTAATAATTATTCATATATTTTTTTTACTATCGGATTACATGACATATACAAACATTTTGATATATCAAATTAAATTTTTTCTTGATTTGCCCGCGTAATACGCGGGTTATTAAGCTAGTTAAAGTATAATTTTAAAGTTTTATAACTAAAATACATTATATTTTGAAAATACATTATATTTTTTTTATTAGTTTAAATAAAAATAAATACACATTTTAACTTTAGAGAAAAAAAAAATCATCACTAATAAATTGCATCTTCAAATAAATGTTTTTGAAAAGTAAAGTATTACTGTTGGGACCTGGAATGAAGTTGGGCTACTTTGATATGGCGTCCAGCGTCCTTGTGGTTATTTATAATTTAATTTAATAATAAGTTAATTTATATATTTTAAATTTTCTCAGGCTACATTTTTATATGCTTGAGCACATGTTAAGAAATGGAATGAATGAAACGGCGGCGGCATTTTGTAGAGAGGCCGACATCAGAGAGCCCCCTTCTTGTACGTATCGATCTCAAAATTTAATTACTGCAGTCCTATTTTTGAAAATGATTATCATTGTTTAATTAATATAGAAAATACTGATATTTAGTATGTATGGTGAATTTTCCACTTATATTATCTGACTGATGTACACGTAAATGGATAACCGACCCGGTCCCCCATAGATTGTTTTATGTATGTATCTTCGTAGTATGTTTTTTTTGAAGTTAACGTTTGACAAATTTTTTGTGTGTTTGTTTGTAAAGGGTTAAACTTGCCCGATGGATTTCTATCAAATTTGTGGGGTGACTTTGGACTCTCATATATGGGAGCATAACCGAGGCAAGAGGATATGGAAGAGGAATCTTATTCTCAGTGATGATCATCATCAATCAAATTGACATAGTCTTTTGTTTGCCGGTAAATAAATGTCGTATATTTATATGCAATTGTATATCGTATGCAGACCAAGGCTCAGGCTCAATCCCAGGATGAGGCAGTTACCGTTGCTGCCCATGGCTATGTGCATGCTCAAGCTCAACCGCAAATGCATGTGCAGTCCTGGGCTTTTGCCAATAACGAAAATATCATACATCAGCATATTCAACCTTACAATTACAATGTTATAATAGTAAGTCCGACATCATTGGCTGTTGACAACATAATGTGGTTCGCCATTACGTGAGCTTAGGTGTTCGACAAAGCAGGGCTTTTCCAGACCCTTCAAGCAATCTTGGGTAATCTCTGCATTTATTGAACTGTTTTAGTGAATGTTGTTACTTTCTTCATTATGTTTGTAGTATTATTTTCTGCATTTGCACACTAAATATTTTACTTATATAGGCAGAACGTGGGTCAAAGTTCACAAGGGTCGCTTGACGAGGTATGGTGCTATATAGGTAATATTGCATAAGAGAATCATATAGTTTATGCTTTTATTTAGTGGAACCTTTACTTGTGTTACAGGTTAATCCACCAACACCAACACTACCACCACCTACTACTAATACTAATGAACATGTTAGTCGAGAACTATTTGATTTAAATGTTGATTCGATGATTTCAGTAGGGAATAAGTAGTTTTAGCCCTTTTTCAAAATAGTCGTTTTTGTTTTGAATAATACTCTTTGAACCGCCAACTATATATATGGCTTCTTTATTCGGATAACAACTTTAATTTACCATTTTTCTGTTATATGTCATTCTTTATAGCATACACTTATATGTGAGGTATAAGATTCAATGTTGAATTTGTGATATGTGTTGTATATGGCTCTCTTTTGACTTTTCTTTTTTATCTTTAGCTTAATGATTTGACTTGTATGATGTATTTTGCTCGTATCAAATTTTTTTGGATATTCTTACGGATCTGATTTCCAACAAAAAAAATTTAGTAAAAAGTTTATAATTAGCTTTCCTTCAAAAGGGACATTTAATGGTCTTTAGATAGTCATAGGTGGACATTAGGGAGGATAATGGAGCTAAGCATTTAGTGATTTTTGTTAACTTTAATTGAATACATGATTGTTAATGGACTAATCCAAATGCTATACAGCTTTTTTTCTTTCATTTGTGGCATGTTTTACCAAATTATATGCTAACTTTACTGAAAGGAAATTTCAACATTGAATTCAGTTCCCAGGATAGTTCGCGATTGAGTCTGTTGCACTTGCAAATTGATTGTTTTTAAAGCCAAGTTTGTTGGAGTTAATTGTACAAGTCTTGTTGGCCATGTTTTAGTGTCTTATGTAAATACATATATAAGTCAAAGGGCTTAGTACAGTAGATATAATATCTAATAACCGAATAGTTGGTTATAGTAAGTCATAGGAAGTTGTAGGCAGTTACTCCTGTTAAGAATAGACATGACTTCTCGTGACAGTCATGATGTTTCGGTTTTAGATACCATAAATAGGTTATTCTGTTTCATTTGTAACGTGTGTCAACAACAACAATGTAATCTATATTGTTGGAAATAATAGAATCAAATTCCTGTTAAATCTTATATGTCAAATTTCGGTCCCGTGGACATGAGAATCATAAATTCTTAACAGTGGTATCAGAGCCAGGTTACAAGATTATTATAGGAATTTGATTCGATTTTTGATCCAATTGATGAAGAAGAAGACACCGCGGTTTTTCGATTCAGAAAAATAAGGGGAGAAGAAAAAAGAAAAGGAACGCCGGCCGGAAAATTCTACGGTGGTGGAAACGGTTACAGGAAGAAGAGAAGAAGAACTTACTTGAAATTTTAATCGGAATACGTTGGAGACGGTGGTGCACAACCAGAACTGACGGAAATCACCTCAATCCCACTCTTGATGAAGAGGAAAACCGATTGAAGGAAATAAACACACTTCAATCACACTCTTGAATAAGAGGAAAACCGAATTGAAGGAAAAAAAACTACTTCAATCATACTCAGAAAAGAGGAAGCGCATCGATTGAAGGAACATCATAACCAAATCAAACCCACCGATTATTAGGGCTTCGATTATTGATTTGGGAAAAACACTTCTTGTTGGGAACGACATAGATTAAGACCGACACAAGATGGAACACCCATTCGATTTGGGTTTAATCAGGAATCACTTTGTGGGAGCAGTTGTTGAAGACGACACAAGAGGCAAACCCATATCTGTTTCTTAGGATTTTGGGGGAAAAAATACTTTTTGTTGGGAGCAGGGCGTGAAGAACCGACACATGAGGAAAACCCATCAATTTTAGTATAAGGAATTAGGGCTGTAATTGATTTTGGGGGGAAACCACTTTTTTGTGGGTAGCGGCTGTTGAAGACCGACACAGAAAAGGAAAAGTAATTTTAGGCCTTCAATAATAATAAAAAGGAGACTACTTTTGTTGGGAACGGCAGTGTTTAAGCCGACACAAAAGGAAAAGCCTTGGGCTTATTTAAGATTCAAGAAATATTTTGTTGGGAGCAGTTCTTAAGAACGACACAAAAGGAAAAGGAGTACACGGTTCGGGCTTCTTCAAAACAACCGGATTTTATTTTGGGCCGACATACAAGATCTTATTTGGGATTCTATTTGGAATTTGATTTTTGAAGAGAACACAATCTACAATTTGGGAGCCGGTTCACAAGAACGACACAAGAGGAATGACACTTTGTGGAAACGGTTCACAAGAACGACACAAAAGGAAAAACACTTTTAATGGAACGACAAAAGAAGGACGCTTCTATTTGGGGACAGTTCTTTTAAAAGGAATTTCTTCTCAAAAAGGGCAACTTACAACACTTTAGACGGAGAATTCTCTTGCGGAACAAAGATTTTTTGGAATTGGCTTCATGAAGACAACGAAGAATTTACAAAATTTTACTTACATTGGTTACCACGGAAAGGAACTACGCCAGCGAACAATACACGTGGGGAATACGGTAACAGGAAGAACGTTGGTAACCATGAAATATTGGAAGGGATTGCTTCACAAAGATCAACCAAGAGACGGGATTCAGGCGAGGCCAAGGATTGAGTTGAAGATTGTTGAAGAATCCATGTTGAAAATTGGAGTTGAAGATTGGTGAAGAATCCAAAGGAGGAGCATGAAGACTCGAAGAACAAGACTTAAACAATTAGGGGGGAATATGTTGGACTTAATTGTATAAGTCTTGGTGTAAAGATATGTTAGAATCGTGTATGTAAAGTGTATAAGTTAAGGGGTCTAATGTGTTAAGAATAAAGTTAATAACCGAATGGTAGTTTTCGGTTATAGGAAGTTAGTAGGCAGTTACTCCTGTTAAAGAATAGACATGACTTCTCGTGACAGTCATGATGTTTCGGTTTTAGACACCATAAATAGGTTATTCTGTTTCATTTGTAACGTGTGTCAACAACAACAATGTAATCTATATTGTTGGAAATAATAGAATCAAATCCTGTTAAATGTATATGTCAAATTTCGGTCCCGTGGACATGAGAATCATAAATTCTCTACACTGTATATATATATGTTGTCATATATTAGCACTTGGTATAAGGGCTATCTATTTATCTTTCCTTGTGTGTAATGACAAACTGACTACAAATTACTTTTATTCATTACTGTCTCTGATGAAAGAGACGCAAACAAAAATAAAATTATTGTGTATTGAAGTTAAGAATTCAAACTACCTAAAACATGGGAAATCAAAAAGTTGAGGTTATCTACTACCCATTTGATCAGTCATAGGTAAATTTATTGATGGTTATTCGAAAATTCAAACATAGTTCAAACTTATATGTAGACTTAATATAGTTGCTAGTTTGATCCCCATACCTATTAACTTATATGTAGTGGCTATTTGATCCCACTTATTATTTTTTTTTAAGGAGGTATTCTTACATTCTATGTCGTGTCAGCAAGACTCGAGAGTTGTTACATCTATAACATTGCTAATGGAAAGAAATGTGCAATGGAGTTAATGGGTATTTTTCTTCATATTTCTCTTATTTTTAATGTTCTTTTTCTTTTTGTATTGTCATTAACAATCAAGACCATAAGAAGTTTATTCTGACTTTAGGTAAAAGGGTTGGTTTACTCGAGCGGAAAAGTAACAGAAGGTTGTTGAGTGATTGATTTTGAATAGTTGTAACACTCAATTTCTAAAAAGTATTATTTATACAATTATAAGTTGAATAAATAATATATCAATGAAATATTAGTTTAAAAAAAAGGGATGTATTTTGTAATGATAAAAAGGACTTGAAATGAGAAAAGCTATGGATTGGGTAAAAGTTGTCATTAAGCAAAAATATGGGGACCTAATAGCAAGATTATTCACTAAGATTTTGCTTACAAGATTGAGAACCACTTTATATCATTTTCTCATATTTTTCTTAAGTGTATGTTTGTGGGTGTAGAACCCTAACCGAAAATTTACCCTAATACATTAATAAATCAGTTGAAAATCATCAATAATCAAAATAGATTTGAAACCTATTTAGTATTTAGTGTTCTTGAACATTTGGTGGGTGATTATGGCCGAAAATTGAGGAAGAAAAAGAAAAGTTGAGATTTGTGTTGCATGTAATGATAACGATCATCATCTCATTTTTGTTTTGAAGGTATACTCTTTTCTTATATTAATTTGACTAGAGTTTATTTTAGTATATGAGTTTGAGGGTATATGAATTAATTATTAAGAATATAGTAAAACAAGGATTTAATATTATAATTTACTTACAAAAAATGTTAATAATTCTATATCATGTCAATATTTAAAGTAAAATTATAGATGTATAAGGATGATGTGAGTCAGTGAGTGTTAATAGTTGGACTAGTTTGATGGGCTGAAAAAGTGATAAGTTTTGATGATAAATTTGATATTGTTGGATGATTAAAGTTGTTCAAATCAGTATCTAAAAGTGTTTTTGAGTCGGGGTTAACCAATAGAATGTTAGGTATTGATTTATGTTGAGTGTTGGTGATTATATGTAAAACCCGTATGTATGGCTGCACTAAGTGCAGAAAATTTGTTGTTTTCGAAAAATCATAGAAAATCAACCGTAAATAGTTAGGAGACGTATGAGCTATCGTTGGAAAGGTGTGTGAGTCTAGTTTTTAACAAAATTAGTTTCATTAATTAACTTTGAGCAGAAGTCTATAAAATCTATAAAGTTATACAGGCTGTCCAGAAAGTGCTAGAACATTAAAAATGAATGAGTTTCGTATAACAATACTATACTAATTGATGTTAAAAACATGTTGAAAACAACCCCTAATATGTATATTAAGTTAAGGTTATCAAATGGAAGTGTCATGAACTTGTTTGAGTTGATTTAAGAGTGTTTTTGTGCAAACTCGGATTTGGATCAGCAACTTTCATGGAAAATGTGTCATTTTAAAATGCTCATAACTTTCAAACCTAAATCCGTAGGAGTCGTGTAAGCTGTCGTTTGAAAGGTATACGAGTAAAGTTTCATATGAAATTTGTTTCAGGTCCTAGTTCAAATTTTAAGTAAGTCAAATATGCTAAAACTTACAGCTGGTCAAATCTGACTTTACAGTGAAAAACAGATTCTGTAACTGTTTTTAAAACGAGTAGAACTCACTTGTAAGGGATAATTCATGTGTTGGTCACTAAAGATAAAATGTAGATATATGTGTAATCTTTAAGTGGCCACTGGAATCATGTAAAAAGATTGAGTAGAACTCAAGTTATGCTTGTTTGAAGTCAGCTTGGTCAAATATGAAAATGGTTATTTTGGTATGAAAATGAGTTTGGCCATATGATAATGATATAAGAGATACATGTTTTGTGAATCAACCCAAGAATAATGTGAGATTGTAAAAGATGGGTTGGGTGTTGAAATGCTAATGATTATGGCTAGGTGGCCTAGTATGTGATTGATGATCTTATATGCGTTTGTGATTTATTGCTAGGTTGAAAGCTTTATATTGTGTTCTTGCGGTCATCTTGATTTATGATTTTGGTTGTCGCGAAGGAGGTGAGTTTTCTTGCATACTTTTATATATGCGTCGGGTCGATTACCATATGATGGTGGATTCCGTGTGTGGTAATCGATTTGGCGTTGAGCCTAAGTAGGGGCCGTCTTTGATTACGGGCCTAAGTAGTGGCCATAGCCCATGTGGGGCATTTGAGATATAGCTCATGTGGAGCATTGATATTGTTTATTTGAGATTGTAATCATTTGCTTATATGGATCCATGTAATGCGTTGGCACAAAGGTGAGTATTATAGATATGGCATGACGGTGCCATAGGCTATATGCAATAGACCTTTGTGCATTGCCCTCCTTCGTGTGTATAAACGTATGCAAGATTATTCACTAAGTTTTGCTTACTTTTTAGTTGTTTACCCTTTTTATAGGTTGTCCCGAGTGGAAACAAGATTTAGTGCTTTGAAGATTATTGAAGTTGAATTGTAAAAATTGAAGTAATAGCTATTACGGAAAAATGGTATTGATGCTAGAACCCGTAGTAGCCCTCTTGATCTTGGCTCATGATATGTCATTTTGGTAAAATTGTTGTTATGTCAACTGTGATTCAAGGAGTTTTTGGTTATTTATAATGGGTCATTTTGTAATAGTAATGTAGTGATTATGGTTAAATGTATTTTGAAAACTTATTATCCGTAACAGGTTTTTGATGTAGATTTTACGAAAAGGTCATGCCGAAATTTCTAATTTTTGTGCGTTGTCTTTTATAACGAGTTTTGGTAAATGTATTTGTCGAGATTTATAATTGAGTACATTCTTTAAAAAAAAAAATTCTTATAAAATGGTCGAGTCAAGTTTGGTCCTTTCAAGTTTAGTAATTCAGAGCGTATATGGTTTTTGAAGACCAAATGAATCTTTTTTTGCTTGGTAATTTCTAAATATCCTAGAGAAGGTTCTTTAAAAAAATTTTCTTTTAATAAATAAGTGAAACTTGACAGGTAGGTAACTATTTGCATTACGGGTTAGACCTAACGTTCATGATTTTTCAGGGGCTACTAATGTTTTATTGCGTATGGTTAGAGGCTGTATTTCGATCCATTTCCTTTTAAGTAGTGGTTTTGGGTATGTTTTTTTCTCAACTGTAATACATTGTGTAAGCTAAAAAGGAAACGGGTCAAATGCGCACAACTTAATCAATTGCATTACAAAAAAGTTAAAATCGATATTTGTATTAGTATCGTTTTAATCTTTTATAATATAATGGTGTAAAACATAGGTTTAATTAATACTATATGCGTGTGGCGGGTCATTTTAAATTGGCTTCTATCTCTTATTAACTTTGAAAGAAGAATACATACGTATTTTTCCACATCGGACTATCTTATTTTTGGGTCTAATTTGTAGTTATTAGTCAACCTGAGGCTTTTATTAGATGGAACGGTACCCGCGCGATGCGGCGGTGTAATGATGATGGTGACGGTGATGGGTGGTGGTGGTGTGGGTGATGGGTGGTGGTGGTGGGGTAGTGGCGGTGGTGAAGGTGGTGGCGGTGGTGACGATGTAATGGCGCGGTGGTGGTGACGGGTGGTGGTGGCGCGCGGCGGCGGCGATTGGTGGTGGTGGCGACTAATTTAGATTATTGGTGTAATGTATTTTTGATGAATTGTTGAATGTTAAATGTTGAAAAGTTGAAAGTTGAAATTGAGATTTGCTTTATAATATAGTATAGATAGATAACTAACAAAATCATTGTGTGGTTGTAACAAAACTTTTTTTGTTTACTTTATTATTGAAGGGTAAATGGTATATACAGAAGATTGATTAACAAATTTTAGATGACAAAGAACATAAAACCATATTTTGGTTACTTAATTGGACAAATAAAATAATAATCCGAATGTCTGGATCATATTCATGGACATTGTGTATCATGAGAGACCTTGCCTTATATCAGGTGTTATCGATTGTTTGGATTTATCGGAACGATGCGAGTATGGCTTCCCAGGTTCTTCGCTACGTATTGGTATGGGCGATTTGGTGATGGTGGAGTGGAAGATAAAACACTCTTTGTCGCTTGTTTTTTGATGGTCCATTTGCAAAACAGGTTTGGACACAAGATGAATGTTTAGCAAACATAATAGATGGAGTGTCAGATATATGGCATCTGATGTGGGTTGATACATATACCATGTTATATGATTTGAACATTTTACCAATGTTTAATACCTTAATTCGTTCATACTATACCTAATTATAGTCCCTGTTAAATTGCGAAAACCAAAATGTAAAATATATTTTTAAATTGGGTTAAAGTGTAAATTGGTGATGGAAAACAAAAAAGTGTAAATTAATTTAGACATGTGTTGATTTAATTAATTTTGAGAAATTAAGGGCTGTGATTGGTAAATTAACATTAAGATTAAGATTTGGTCATAATTATTTTTTTTAAAGGCAGAGAATAAATGGCTAACACCCTTTACGCGGGTACACTCACGCCTAGTTTTAAAAAAAAAAAAAAAAAAAAAAAAAAAAAAAAAAAAAAAAAAAAAAAAAAAAAAAAAAAAAAAAAAAAAAAAAAAAAAAAAAAAAAAAAAAAAAAAAAAAAAAAAAAAAAAAAAAAAAAAAAAAAAAAAAAAAAAAAAAAAAAAAAAAAAAAAAAAAAAAAAAAAAAAAAAAAAAAAAAAAAAAAAAAAAAAAAAAAAAAAAAAAAAAAAAAAAAAAAAAAAAAAAAAAAAAAAAAAAAAAAAAAAAAAAAAAAAAAAAAAAAAAAAAAAAAAAAAAAAAAAAAAAAAAAAAAAAAAAAAAAAAAAAAAAAAAAAAAAAAAAAAAAAAAAAAAAAAAAAAAAAAAAAAAAAAAAAAAAAAAAAAAAAAAAAAAAAAAAAAAAAAAAAAAAAAAAAAAAAAAAAAAAAAAAAAAAAAAAAAAAAAAAAAAAAAAAAAAAAAAAAAAAAAAAAAAAAAAAAAAAAAAAAAAAAAAAAAAAAAAAAAAAAAAAAAAAAAAAAAAAAAAAAAAAAAAAAAAAAAAAAAAAAAAAAAAAAAAAAAAAAAAAAAAAAAAAAAAAAAAAAAAAAAAAAAAAAAAAAAAAAAAAAAAAAAAAAAAAAAAAAAAAAAAAAAAAAAAAAAAAAAAAAAAAAAAAAAAAAAAAAAAAAAAAAAAAAAAAAAAAAAAAAAAAAAAAAAAAAAAAAAAAAAAAAAAAAAAAAAAAAAAAAAAAAAAAAAAAAAAAAAAAAAAAAAAAAAAAAAAAAAAAAAAAAAAAAAAAAAAAAAAAAAAAGATAAAGAAAAAAAGAAAAAAAAAAAAAAAAAAAAGTTAAAATTGATGATGGAAAACAAAAAAGTGTAAATTAATTTAGACATGTGTTGATTTAATTAATTTTGAGAAATTAAGAGTTGTGATTGGTCAATTAAATTTAGATTAAGATTGTCATAATTATTTTTTTTAAAGGCAGAGAATAAATGGCTAACACCCTTTACGCGGGTACACTCACGCCTAGTTTTAATCTAACTATATTAAAGTGTATTTACAAGATTAAATTTGGGATAATTTAAAATCCAAAGTTTGTCAAGCCAAATAAATGCAGTTAATTTTAATTTATTATGAGCATTTGTTGTATTCAGATAATAAATTTATAATAATATGTAATGTATTGTTACTAACAAATTTTAAAATAACAAATAAGCATTGAATGTGAATATTTGTAATGGGATTTTTTTGAGTAATATGTGTATTTTTTAATTTTTTTTTATCATTGAATGTTCTTTTATCCCCTATAAAACTCTCAATTCATTTGCTTTGAACACCACTCCTACTTTTATATATCTCAATCAGGATTGTTGCTTGAATGTTGTGGTAAATCCTCACCTTGTTGAACATCCGAAATCACATGATGTGAAACGACATTATGCTGCTCAACATTCCATTTGACAACCAATAAGGTGTGACTTACAATGGTTACATGATCCTTTGGGCAGGATGGAACTTTTTGCAATGGTTTGTAGACACAAGATGGATAAGTGACCATTTTGTTATTAGCAAATACCAAAAAGATCATTTATCAATCTCGAGTCTATACACCACAACCATTCACCATTGCAATTTTTTTTTCTATGCTTATAATGTGACCATGTTAAGTCAACCCGTATTGGCTGCTAGATCGAACGTGTTGCAACATTCTATTGTTCGTCATTATTGCAATCGGGAGATTCAACAAGGTGGGGCTTTTCCGGAACATCCAAGCAAAGCAATCCTGAGTAGTGTCTTCGCATACCTAACCCAAATTTGATGTTGTTACTTTTTACGTTTGTTTGTTATATTTCTTTCTTTTTTTGTACTCGACAAGTTTTCTGCAGGCACGACATCCAATTGGATTTGATATGCGAGGTGGAGAGACTTGTGAAATTTGAACATTGTTGTGTCTATCAAAGAATAATAGTAACCTTATGAGTATTAAAAAAGGAAAAATATGACAAACATAAAAGTGACAACATCCGATTGGATTTGATACGCGAAGTCGGTATTAATAGATGTTTGTTGAATGTCCTACTTTACTCTAAAAGTTTGGCTCATGTGTTATATGTATGACAATCCATCAACTTATAGCCTAAAGGTTGTGGGCTATAGTCTTATGGTGGGCGTTTTATGAATATGTGAAGATTTGTGTGGAATTATTTAGTTGTCTTTCAGATAACAAGAGTTGTCTAATATACCTGTTAGCTACAAACTTGGTGCCCATAAGTGTGTTGTTAACAAACTATAGTTGTTGGTAGATTAATTGGTAGCACAAGTAAAGCTTCCACTAGATAATGTAGAACATTCTTTTTGTTCTTAGTTGATTTCTATTACAATCTGACATAGCCAGCCATACCAATGTTCAATGTATGTTTAGCTATATGCCCAGAATTGTTATCCACTCGTCCCCACTGTGGAAACAACTCCGCCGCCAAATTGAACCCACATCAAATTGGGTTCAGACAGGTTCGGTGTAGTTGCATACCACCTGCTTTGTTTTGCATGACAAATTCAGCATTACAAAGTCGTAATATATCAGCAAGCTAGATTTGATTGATCCAAAAATTTCTTTGGTAACATTATATTTCTAACCTTGCAATTTTCCTAGAGAAGCTATGGACACTCGAAAACAACTAGATAACTTCCATTGTGATCCAGTCCAAGGAAAGAACCAAACTTAAAAAATAACATTGACACAAAAAGAATACATGCAGTTTGTTCATGCTTCTACCCTATGATCATTTCCAGAGTTCTTCCATTGGGATGCCACGGTCACGAGCAACTTCACTAAACTGTCTCATTTGCTGGACTGCCACGACAGTTGCTCTAGCATTGTTGAGGGCGTTGTTGCTACCGAGCTGTTTCCCCAAAGCGTTTTCAACACCTGCCATTTCTAATACGATCCTAACCGCACCTCCTGCAATAACTCCGGTACCTGGGGATGCTGGCCTGAGCATAACCTTAGCTGCACCATAGTCTCCATCAGCCCTGTCAGTCCAGAGTATCAATCAGCCAGATCTACTAATATATTCGTTGTATGTGAGCTTCATATTCAGAACGTAAATATGTATGTATGTACATATCTATTTAAGGATACGTATTTTGTTATGTATGTGATATATATGTGTTGTGAGTGATTTCCATATGCATGTATGAGAAAATCCAGAATTCCGCAGCAGGAAATTTCGACTCATTTACATAGAAAAGTATGAATTTGGTATTTATTTATCCAGGCTGATGGTTTAATATATACAACCAAAAAGTAAGCGTGTTAAAAATCTACCAAAGTGTATTCAACTTTCTGACTCAGTTCTTCTAAAACACAACCAGATGAATTTTTAGTACAGAAGTCGTGTTACCAAACTTGTAGGTATTTTGGGTAAAAGGGTTTTACCCTGGTAAGATTGATCAAACTTGTAGGTTGATTAGCTATAACAGTTAAAACAGTGTCGGTGGGTCAATCCAATATGTTACGATCTGCACTGAAATTTACCAGTCATGGCCCAAACTCATGTTGACCCATTACTAGCCAACCTCCCTGACCTCCTAAAGTATCACCTCTACAGTTGTGCCATATATGATTCTTTATTGTAACACTCGCTTTCCACTCGCCTATTGACACAACTTTCTAAATTCATCATGCAACTTCGTTACCATAAGATAACATCTGCGCCAAGGAAATTAGACTAAGATACTGCATGACCTTTAACAAAACGAAACCATAAATCAATAATAAAAATTGCTGTTCAAAAAAAAAACAAATTTGACTTAAAATTGGAGGAAAAAAATCGATAAGAAACACAAAGTGCCAAATCATCCATAGCACATGTAATAGGCTATCTGACTTTCTATGTTTAAGTACTTGAACAATGGACGAACTTGAGAATTTATGGAGCACTAAAATAAATAAAGAAAAGAATACTGGAGCCATATTACCTGTGAGGAAAGGTCAAGTACTTGGTCATAGGAACCGTGATTATATTCCTTCTAGCATTAGTAGCTGATTTCTGAACGGCGGTATATATATATATATATATATATATATATATATATATATATATATATATATATATATATATATATATATATATATATATATATATATATATATATATATATATATATATATATATATATATATATATATATATATATATATATATATATATATATATATATATATATATATATATATATATATATATATATATATATATATATATATATATATATATATATATATATATATATATATATATATATATATATATATATATATATATATATATATATATATATATATATATATATATATATATATATATATATATATATATATATATATATATATATATATATATATATATATATATATATATATATATATATATATATATATATATATATATATATATATATATATATATATATATATATATATATATATATATATATATATATATATATATATATATATATATATATATATATATATATATATATATATATATATATATATATATATATATATATATATATATATATATATATATATATATATATATATATATATATATATATATATATATATATATATATATATATATATATATATATATATATATATATATATATATATATATATATATATATATATATATATATATATATATATATATATATATATATATATATATATATATATATATATATATATATATATATATATATATATATATATATATATATATATATATATATATATATATATATATATATATATATATATATATATATATATATATATATATATATATATATATATATATATATATATATATATATATATATATATATATATATATATATATATATATATATATATATATATATATATATATATATATATATATATATATATATATATATATATATATATATATATATATATATATATATATATATATATATATATATATATATATATATATATATATATATATATATATATATATATATATATATATATATATATATATATATATATATATATATATATATATATATATATATATATATATATATATATATATATATATATATATATATATATATATATATATATATATATATATATATATATATATATATATATATATATATATATATATATATATATATATATATATATATATATATATATATATATATATATATATATATATATATATATATATATATATATATATATATATATATATATATATATATATATATATATATATATATATATATATATATATATATATATATATATATATATATATATATATATATATATATATATATATATATATATATATATATATATATATATATATATATATATATATATATATATATATATATATATATATATATATATATATATATATATATATATATATATATATATATATATATATATATATATATATATATATATATATATATATATATATATATATATATATATATATATATATAGATATACAGATATCCAGTTTCAAACTTATATACAAAATTACAAATTGTTCTTTTCATTGATCGATATCCAAAAAGTATATATATATTCAGATAATTGCAGTCAAAATTCTTGTTTAAAAGGATTCCTTTAAAGCAGAGACCTATGATATGTGATTTTATGCAGCATTGTTTCTTTCCTATGAGACAGTAAACAGATTAGAATTTCCATGTTCAAGTTACCCAGGGAGGGCGAGTCTATTGATTCAGATGCACACTGCCTAACTGGGGTATCCCGGCGGTCATTTCTGAACCGTTTCTCTGGCCACTCCAGATGATACCTAGGGATGTTTGAACTATGCCTCTTGTACGGATATTAGATTGCCTGACCAATAGGCCACATTGGTGGTAGTTATTATTTCCTATGAAATGAAGCTAACTTACAATAATCTTTGATCATAAAAGCTTTTGTATTTCCCTGAAAGTCAACAATCACTAACATGACACAATTTCATTCATTTTTATGCTAGCAATACACAAATGAAATTCTTGAAAAAACTATTAAAAAAAAAAAAAAAAAAAAAAAAAAAAAAAAAAAAAAAAAAAAAAAAAAAAAAAAAAAAAAAAAAAAAAAAAAAAAAAAAAAAAAAAAAAAAAAAAAAAAAAAAAAAAAAAAAAAAAAAAAAAAAAAAAAAAAAAAAAAAAAAAAAAAAAAAAAAAAAAAAAAAAAAAAAAAAAAAAAAAAAAAAAAAAAAAAAAAAAAAAAAAAAAAAAAAAAAAAAAAAAAAAAAAAAAAAAAAAAAAAAAAAAAAAAAAAAAAAAAAAAAAAAAAAAAAAAAAAAAAAAAAAAAAAAAAAAAAAAAAAAAAAAAAAAAAAAAAAAAAAAAAAAAAAAAAAAAAAAAAAAAAAAAAAAAAAAAAAAAAAAAAAAAAAAAAAAAAAAAAAAAAAAAAAAAAAAAAAAAAAAAAAAAAAAAAAAAAAAAAAAAAAAAAAAAAAAAAAAAAAAAAAAAAAAAAAAAAAAAAAAAAAAAAAAAAAAAAAAAAAAAAAAAAAAAAAAAAAAAAAAAAAAAAAAAAAAAAAAAAAAAAAAAAAAAAAAAAAAAAAAAAAAAAAAAAAAAAAAAAAAAAAAAAAAAAAAAAAAAAAAAAAAAAAAAAAAAAAAAAAAAAAAAAAAAAAAAAAAAAAAAAAAAAAAAAAAAAAAAAAAAAAAAAAAAAAAAAAAAAAAAAAAAAAAAAAAAAAAAAAAAAAAAAAAAAAAAAAAAAAAAAAAAAAAAAAAAAAAAAAAAAAAAAAAAAAAAAAAAAAAAAAAAAAAAAAAAAAAAAAAAAAAAAAAAAAAAAAAAAAAAAAAAAAAAAAAAAAAAAAAAAAAAAAAAAAAAAAAAAAAAAAAAAAAAAAAAAAAAAAAAAAAAAAAAAAAAAAAAAAAAAAAAAAAAAAAAAAAAAAAAAAAAAAAAAAAAAAAAAAAAAAAAAAAAAAAAAAAAAAAAAAAAAAAAAAAAAAAAAAAAAGAAAAAAAAAAAAAAAAAAAAAAAAAAAAAAAAAAAAAAAAAAAAAAAAAAAAAAAAAAAAAAAAAAATCAACTACTTATATACCCTTTGACATTTAAGGTCAAACTAAGTAACTCTAAAATGCAAAATTAACAAAAAAAAAATTAGTAGTAAACACTAAACTAGCATTAAGCCATTGGCATTACCTCTAACATATAGCCAGCCCAAACCCCAGTTCATAAACTCAAATATCAATTTCATATCAAAACAATGAAACTAAAAATCACTACATTGACATATAAAAAGGGACAATTATAATTTAAAACACCCAAAATTTGGGCCAAAAAAACAAACCTGGACAACTCTTTCTTCAAACCCATCTCTGATTTTATCTTTTTTAATTTTCCCAAAAGAACTTGTTTTCTTAACTTTAGAATCCATAACATAAACATCATTTCCCAAAACAGAAACCCCACTATAAGCAGGTCCATAAAGTTCTTCATAAGCAGCTGCAATTTCATCTTCAGATTCCATGGCATCTTCATCAAAAGACTTTGGTGGTTGGAAATCTTCAGGCTTTTCAGGTGGGTCAAAAGTGTAAGTCTCATCTGGGTTTTCATCACTGGTCATGTATATTGTTTCAGGGTCTGTTGCTTGGGCTTTAAATGAAGGGAAATTGTGGGGTTTTTGGAGGAAGATTGAGGTGGATTGATGGTGGTGGTGGTTAGTGGAGAAGCGGCGGAGAGAGAGGGTGGAGAAGGTGGTGGAGAGAGAGGATGTGAGAGAGGCTGCCATTGGTGGTGATGGCGGAAATGGGGGAAGAAGATGATTGATAGATAAGGTGTGTTTTTCCTTTTATGATTCTTATCTTTGAAGATGTATGAGATATGAAAGTTACACTATGGTTTTGTAAATAGTATTTGTGACACTAAAATGTTGTCTTCCATTACATTTTGGTCATGAAAGTACATAATGGTGTTCAAATAGTGAGTTGTAGATTAGTAGTTGTAGTTATTTGAATCGAGAAATCAGTATTTGATTTAGGAAATTAAGTATGATTAACATTTTACTTCATTAACCTTTTATTTTCTTCATTTGTAACATGATGTAACTCGCAAATGACGGGATCGTTTACGTAGCTATATTGTTACCGAATTCCTAATAAAACCAGTATCGGTATCCGTAGTTTGTGAGATTTTTTAGTTACCGACCCAGTTCTGTATCAATACCGGCTTATAAGGGTTAGGAGCATATCATACCATTTCAAATTTATATGTATTAAATCTAACATTCCAGTTTTAGTTTAAACATGTATGTTTATTTAGTTAAAATACTTATTGTATGATTAGAACAAAGTGCAGGGACTACTCTTGGACGTTTGAAGTATAAAGGACTAAAGATGGAAAAGGATTGAAGACAAGGACTTAAGATTGAGTCGGTGATATATACAAGGGGGTGTTTTGCATATCTGAAGACTTATATATATATACACAGATTATGTGTATAATATTCATTCATGTTTATTCTATATTTTTCGATTTCATTATTCTCTCTGAAATAGTTTTTTCCCGATTAGGGTTTTTAATACTTAATCAAATATTATCTTGATATTTGATTTATTTCTGTAATCTATAGATTCATATAATAATAATAATCATATCTCTCTTCATATCTCTATATTCTATACAGTGAAATCCTTAAGGTTTGATTCATATTCGTATTGTATTCAATCTATAATAATAAATTTCGCATGGTATCAGAGACAGGTTGTCTGATATCTGGTTAATCTCGAGTGTGTTTCGATCTAAAATCGATTATACTTTTGATTAATTTGATTTAGAGTTCAATTAAAAAAATTAGGGTTTCGATTTTGGGGATTCTACTTCAGATCTACAATTTCTTGATTGTGGCAATGAAATTTGTTGATTGTGTTTCCTTGATTAGGGCTTCTGAGCCCTAATTCGTCTACTACAAATTCCGCTGCTCATTAGGTTACATCTTATCCTACCTGATTTTGGTAAAATCAGGACATCTCTTTAAATACTTGTTTTTATTGTTCTCTGCCATCAGTTTTATTGCCAGAGCTTGATTACTGGTAGCATATTCTTACCTTAATTTCATTGGTCCTTGACCTGACACTTGAGTGTTCAGGAATCCTGAATAGACCTTGTTATTAAGTGTTCTTGCTGCTTAATTAAGTTCTTGGTGATTAATTATGACTGGAGGTGGTGATTTAGGGAGTGGTAGCACTCCTGCTACTATTGTGTTTGGTGATGAGTTGTTCTTGCATCCTACTGATTCTAGTATTACTTCTTTTGTGTCTCATAAATTGAAAGGAACTGAAAATTATTCTGTATGGAGTTGTGCTATGAATATTGCTCTGCAAGCTAAAAATAAAATTGGATTTATTGATGGTTCATGTGAAAGGTCTACTTCTGATGCTAATTTAGCTAGACAATGGGATATGTGTAATTCTGTGGTACTTTCATGGATCTTAGGTTCTATTTCTGAGGAATTGTATCTAGGACAGATTTTCTCTACTAATGCTACTGATGTTTGGAAAGAATTAAAAGAGACATATGATAAGATTAATGGTTCTGAAACTTTTAACTTGTATCAACAGATTAATTGTTTGAAACAGAATGGTGCTCCTCTGTCTGATTATTATCATAAACTAAATGCTTATTGGAAACAATTTGATGCAATTACTAAACTGCCTGCTTGTTCTTGTGATGCTCAAAAATCTTTTAAAGCTCATAATGATCTTATTAAGTTGATGCAATTTCTCATGGGTCTTGATGATGCTTATCAATCTGTTAGGAGTTCTTTGCTTACTAGAGATCCTTTACCTGATGTTAAAACTGCTTTTTCTGTTGTATCTAGGGAAGAGTCTCATAGAGATTCTTTTTCTCATTCTGCTAATAATGTTACAAAGCCTCAAACTGCTACTTTTAATGCTAAATATCAAAGTGTGAATTCTATATTTAAGAAACCTTCTGTGAGTAAAAATAACAATCTTGTTTGTTCAAATCCTAAATGTGGTTTAACTGGTCACACTATTGATAAATGTTTTAAAATTGTTGGTTATCCTGATTATATTAAGAAGAAATGGGCTTCAAGTAATTTACAAAACAAAACTGTGAATCATAATGTTTCTTCTTCTTCTTCTGATAATACTGTAACTACTAATGCTTCAACTTTTACTCAAGACCAAGTGCAGCAACTTCTTAAGCTTCTGAATTCTAAACCTCCAGAGAATGTACAAGCCAATATGGCAGGTACATTCTTCTGTTCTAATACAAAGACTTTTTTTAAAATTTATAAAACTGACAAAGGTTGGATCATTGACTCTGGGGCTAATCAGCATATGGTAACTAGTTTGGATAATTTAGAAAACATTGTTGATATTTCTGATTTGAATTTGCAAATTGATCATCCTAATGGAACTGTTGCACATATTAAAAAAGTTGGAAATCTAAAGTTAAGTGACACTTTAACTTTATATGATGTGTTGTATGTTCCAGAGTATAGTGTGAACCTTTTGTCAGTTCATAAACTGGCAAGAGATAGTAAGGTTTTTGTTGGTTTTGATGAATCAAGATGTTATATCCAGGACTTACAACTGAAGAAAACCCTGGGGACTGGTAGTCAGTCTGGAGGTTTGTACTTTCTTGACTTTAATAATAATGGAAAGTTTGTGAAATGTAATAATACAATGATTTGTTTTTCAAATACTCTTTGCTTACTAGAGATCCTTTACCTGATGTTAAAACTGCTTTTTCTGTTGTATCTAGGGAAGAGTCTCATAGAGATTCTTTTTCTCATTCTGCTAATAATGTTACAAAGCCTCAAACTGCTACTTTTAATGCTTATCAATCTGTTAGGAGTTCTTTGCTTACTAGAGATCCTTTACCTGATGTTAAAACTGCTTTTTCTGTTGTATCTAGGGAAGAGTCTCATAGAGATTCTTTTTCTCATTCTGCTAATAATGTTACAAAGCCTCAAACTGCTACTTTTAATGCTAAATATCAAAGTGTGAATTCTATATTTAAGAAACCTTCTGTGAGTAAAAATAACAATCTTGTTTGTTCAAATCCTAAATGTGGTTTAACTGGTCACACTATTGATAAATGTTTTAAAATTGTTGGTTATCCTGATTATATTAAGAAGAAATGGGCTTCAAGTAATTTACAAAACAAAACTGTGAATCATAATGTTTCTTCTTCTTCTTCTGATAATACTGTAACTACTAATGCTTCAACTTTTACTCAAGACCAAGTGCAGCAACTTCTTAAGCTTCTGAATTCTAAACCTCCAGAGAATGTACAAGCCAATATGGCAGGTACATTCTTCTGTTCTAAAAGGTAAATCTCCTTATGAGTTAGTATTTGGAAAATCTCCAAATATTGATCATCTTAGGAGTTTTGGTTGCCTCTGCTTTGCTACTTTTTTAAACAATTCTGATAAATTTTCTAAAAGAAGTGATAAATGTGTATTTGTTGGGTATTCTAATAATAAAAAAGGTTATAAAGTGTTCAGTTTAGAAAAGAAAACTTTATATTTCACTAGAGATATAAAATTTTATGAAAATATTTTTCCATTTAAAATGAATAATTCTGATAAAGTTTCTGGTACTCAATATTCTGAAAATGATTTTATAACCTTCTTTGATTCTCCTTATTCTTTCTCTATTCCAACAAATACACTACCCTATGATGATGCAGAGGCTATATCACAACCTGCAAGCCCATCTACATCTAGTGACAATGAGGAGAATGCCAGTGAAGCAAGTTCACTTGGTGATTTCCATGTCAATGATGAAGATGATGGCATGGCAGGTAATGATGATAATATTGCACAAGTTGCAATTCCTCCTGAGGGTAATAATCAAAATGATTTAGACAATAATTTAAGAAGGTCAGAAAGAAGAGCAGGTATGCATCCTAAGTTTGGTGACTATGTGTTGGATGGAAAGGTCAAATATGGTATTGAAAGACATGTCAATTACTCTCAGCTAAGTAAAGAAAATTTTTGTTTTTCTACAAGTATTAACAAAATAAGTGAACCAAAGACTTATCATGAAGCCTGCACCAATTCACATTGGATTGCAGCCATGAATGAGGAAATGGATGCACTTAGTAGGAATGATACTTGGGATATTACTGAGTTGCCACCTGGCAGAGAACCAATAGGCTGCAAGTGGGTCTATAAGGTTAAATATAGATCCACTGGTGAGGTTGAAAGGTTTAAAGCTAGGTTGGTAGCTAAAGGGTATAATCAAAGAGAGGGTATTGATTATGAGGAGACATTTTCTCCTGTGGTAAAGATTGTAACTGTTAGATGTTTAATTAGTATTGCTCTTTCAAATGATTGGCCTCTTTTTCAATTAGATATTAATAATGCTTTTTTATATGGTAGTCTTAAAGAAGAAGTCTATATGACTTTACCTCCAGGATATTTTCCAGAAAAAGATCATAGAGTTTGCAAATTAAAAAAGTCATTGTATGGACTTAAACAAGCTCCAAGACAATGGAATGAAAAACTTTGCTCAACTTTAATTCAAAATGGTTTTAAGCAAAGTAAAAGTGACTATTCTTTGTTTATTAAAACTGAGAATGATGTGTTCATTGTTCTATTGGTATATGTTGATGACATAGTTTTGACAGGAAATAATATTTCTGAAATTAACAAGGTTAAAGATTTCTTAAGAACTAAGTTCCTTATTAAGGATCTTGGTGAACTCAAATATTTTTTGGGTATTGAGGTAATGAAAACTGAGAAAGGCATTTGTCTTTCACAAAGAAAATATGCTCTTGAGTTACTTGCAGAATATGGGATGCTTGCTTGTAAACCTTCTAAGACTCCTATGGAATCCAAACTGGTAATTTCTGGTCATCCTTTGAATGATGATGATAAACCTGTTGAGAATATTACAGACTATCAGAAGCTACTTGGTAAGCTTATCTACCTTACTCACACCAGGCCAGATATTTCCTATGCTGTACAAAGTCTAAGTCAGTTTATGCATTCTCCTTATAATTCTCATTTGAAACTGGCTTTTAGATTGTTGAGGTATATTAAAGGTAGTCCAGGAACTGGTGTACATATTTTTAAGAGTCCACATATGAACATAACTGGTTAC
>CM067167.1:33518224-33550116 GCA_034093135.1 Erigeron breviscapus
CGAGTACAACTCGTTACATTATTCAACGGAAATACAACAATTAGAACTACAATATATTTAAAAACCATACAAAGAAACCCATGTGGCCACAAACAGTAAAGGAACTACACCGATGATAAATAAGATCAACCATGGGTAAGCTTCGTCCCATGGAAGTTGAGCCACAATAATCAACCAAGCAAAGATGATTATGTAAATCATAATCATGAATGGGTTCAACATTTTTGGATAAGAGTTTGGTTAAATTTTAAGACAAGAGATAATGATAAGTTGAAATTGTATGAAGAGTTATGTGTTGTGGTATTATTTATATAAAGAGTCGTGGTAATAGTCGGAATGAAAAGAGAGGGAAAAGCGAATTTGAATTTTGAAAATTTGAAAATTTGAAATTCTAATTTTAAATTAGATGAATTAAATGCATTATTCTATCGTATTAAAGAAACATAAATGCAAGTAAATAATATTGATCATGGCCATTTAATAAATTGGCATGACTAGTTAAACCACACCGAATCAATGATGATGAGAAATATATATAAACAAGGGAAAACCTAAATTACCTAATGGTAGAAAACTTCTAATAGAGGACGCTCTATTTTAAGTTTTTAATAGAGGACGCTCTATTTTTACCCAAAATCAACAAGAAAATTGTTGAGTTTATATATATCATAGTGGTTATGATACTCAGTCAAGAACTGATGAAAGTGTAATTATTTACATATTGTAAAGAAAGATCATATATTGAAGAAACTGCCAAAGATCCATTTTTGGTTTGCATTATAAATGTGCCTCATGCACATATGGCAGTCATAGAAAAATATGATGATTTTAAACTTATGGCATGACAGATTAAGCCATTAAGGATATCCTATGATGAAAAGGATCCACATGATCCTAAAATGATTAAAGGATACACATATCCTAGCATGATACCATTTAGCATTTAAATCGATGCATCGTCTAAATGGTTATCAATTTGCAACTTGAAGTTTGCACATATGGCTTAGCTAAAATAGTAAGCATATTATTTGAGATTGGCAAAATTCAATTTTGATAAATTTTAAATGATCATTTGAGAATGAATGACTTATAGTTTGGTGGCATAATATGAACTCGCATCATGCAAATAGCTTATTGTATTTCCTCCCCAAAAATGAAATTGGTTTATGGTCACAAAGATGAGACCACAAAGAATGTTGGATATAATGTTGAAAAAAAAAAACATCTATAAATGAAGTGCCCTGGAAATGCGTAGACTTATGCTTTGATTCAGTTCGAACCTGTCAACTTATTCGACAGTAGTATGGCTGTTTTGGGTATGAGTTGAAACATGTAAAATGTATATGTTTTACCAACATTAGGGGGAGATATTCCCAACATTAAGGGAAAGATAGAAAATTGCCATTACATACATCATAAAATGATGACTTGTATATGTATATTATTAGGACTCTTGGGTAAGTTTCCTAAAATAGCTAAGTGGCTAAATGGTATATATATATATTTGAAAATTTTGGCATGACCAAATTATAATTGAGTTACAAAATTATGCTTGTGCACAAATAAACATAAAATTAAGAATACAAAACAAATTTTTTTATATATACACTATTATGTATAACACAATATTTTTTTACTATTCTTTTATAATTGATTGATAAATGATAAGTATATATACATAATATTTTTAAGTAAATGCACAAGCATATAATTAAATCAAGATGAAAAGATGTATATCTTGAATATGAATACATGAGCAATTAAAAAAAATGGTAATTCATATGAGCTAATTATGCATATCTATCAAAGTTTTTACTTTTAAAGTTCATATCGCAATTTACAGTAATGATGATAAACATCATTGAGAGACTCTGTCAAATTTTAAAGGAAAAATTTGATAAGGAATACCATTTATAATCAACAAGGTACAGGTCATTTTGAAAAGGATAAAACAAACATGTTGATACCTATAAGGTATAAAGTTAAAGGGTTTATATTTTGCTAACCCATCAAAACAAGTTTTGATTAGTCTTGCAGACACAGGTAATGCAACAGGAAAATGCAGTAAGTCATGCTTGAGGCATTGAAAGTTTCTACGATATTGCTAAGGAATACATGATATTGATCTTCCCATTGATAAAGACATAAGAACTTGACATTCTCAAAAGATTGATCAAACAATGCAAGATACAAGAATTTTGAATATCACAAAAGATTGAAGGGAAGCATTGATTCATATCATCTGGATGATACATGTCAAGATAAGGGGGAGCATTATAAGTTGCACTCTTTTTCCCTTCACTAAGTTTTTGTCCCACTGGGTTTTCTTAGTAAGGTTTTTAATGAGGCAACATACCCGATCCAGAAGTATCAAAGGAGATAACAAGTGCTGCACTCTTTTTCCCTTAGCTATGGTTTTGTCCCACTGGGTTTTACAAGCAAGGTTTTTAACGAGGCAGTATTTTAAAACTATCATACAAAGTGAAACGTATATGGCTGAGGGGGAGTGTTATGAATTATTAAGATAGCAGCCATATTACTATTTCTTAAGTTGTCTTCATATACTTTATTAAGTCTATACATATAGACAGAGATATGTAATCATAAAACACTTTGATATGCAAAACAACTCCATAGTGTTTTCCTCCCCATAATAACTTATATAAAGCAAAAGTTCTCTTAATTATTCTGTGTGTTATGGAGTTAGAATAAGCATGTACGTACAGTTCATAGCCCATTTCAGGGGTGACAACATTCAAGTCAGAGAAGATTAAGATATGCTCACATCCGGCATCATAACAGTATTCTTGATCTAATGATATATATCAATAACAGTTAATTTCCTTTTTCACATTCTCGTTCATATTCGACTTACAAAAAAGGAATGAGTCATCAAATTTATCTTTGACTCGTATTGAATGACTCGATAAAGACTTATGCTATATGGAGTAAATAATAATAAAAATTTATATATCATTTCTTCTATAAGAATAATAATACCTTCCTAATAATAATTGCAAAAGAACGGGTTGACTCGAACCCTATTTAAATTGGGTCGATCTTAAGCATGGATTGTGATCATTTGAAAACTAAAATTTTAGTGAAAACTAGAAAACTGGTCAAAACATACTGTGATCTGAATTAACACAATGTGTTTTTAATGTGTTTTAGAAAACACATTGTGTTAAGTTCATATCACAGTGTGTTTGAACAATTTTTTGATTTTCATGCGCTATCAAAAACACATTGTGATTTAAAACTTAACACAATGTGTTTTTATGATTACACAATAAAAACACATTGTGTTAAGTTCATATCACAGTGTGTTTGAACAATTTTTTGATTTTCATGCGCTATCAAAAACACACTGTGATTTAAAACTTAACACAATGTGTTTTTAGAAAACACAATAAAAACACATTGTGTTAGATTCAGATCACAGTGTGTTTTGGTCAGTTTTCTAGTTTTTACAGAAATTTTAGTTTTCAAATGAACATTTTACTTTTAAGCATATACGAGTACATAATTTATGAGTAAAAATATAAGATAGTCTTTTATTAAAAAAAATATACATTTGAAGTTAAACTAAATTATTATCTTTATTTATTACCATATAAAATTCCCTTTTGTCTTTTGAAAATACTTAGAAAAAGTAGATATTAGCAATGACTCAATTTGTTTTAATGAACTTTATGAATTTACCCTATTTTTTTTCATGATTAATTTATGCCGTAAATTCTTTTCTTAATCTGTTCAACGCCAAACCATTGTGAAATGCTATTTATATGTATGTATCCCCGAACATTTTAATTTCATCATATAATGAAGGCTAAAACATAGCAGCTTAACTAAAAAACAATCCCCTATAAAATGGATTATTACAAAACATTAAAACAAGTAAACTAGAAATATTTCTTCTCACGCATGATGAAGATCGATCGGCGTGATTCTCTATTCTTTGGTGGCGATTCCTTTAGCGGCATCCCATGCATCGGACACGGCCTTCTCAGTCTTCTCCGCCACGCTTCCAGCAGCAGCCGTGGTCTTGTCTTGGATATCCTTGGCAATCTCGGCCGCATTACTGTTGCTTTCATCAATCTTACTCCCAATCAAGTCCGCAGTCTCTTTAGCATCTGCATCTGACTTAGCTTTGTTTTTACTGGCTTCATCTCCAGCTTCTTCAGCCATCTCACTAACTTTGCTTTTCAAATCTGTAAGATTTTCTTTGATACCATCCATGATATCCCCTGCACCTCCTTTAACCTTGTCTTCTCCCGCGGCCATTGCCTTGATTGATCGAAATTTGAGTGGTCTTGAGACGGACAACGAGGCGGGTGATTGTTGTATAAGATGGTTTGGAAGAGGAGACATTAACCGGCCGATAGAAAGGGTAGCAGAGGACGTAAGTGAGGCAGCCATAATGGAGGAGATTTTTATGTGTGTAATGGAATAGTTTCTATTTTCAAGACTAATTTGATTGATATTGTGTTTTGTACACAACTAGAATGAAGGTCCAAATATATATATACGAAGAGGGTATGCGCATGGGATATATAATGTAAGGACGTACGTAATATAAGTCTATATACGATCGAATCAAAAAATCGAGTACGTACACGTACGCGACACTCACGTGGAGCATATAATTACAAAACTTATATATGTCGATGATCAAGACTAATATCATGTAGTCGAACTTCTACCTCACAAGATAATTAATATACATACATTAAACATATATCATGAACCTCGAAATTTTTACTCCTTTTGTCATCCGTTCAAATAAATCAATTTGCATCACACAAAAGAAAAGAAAAAGGGAAAAAGTAAACGGTCCACCACATGTCGACAGCCTTTCGCTTTGATCGACTTGAGGTCACGTGGCAACAATAAGAAAATTGTACCATTACTACTATGACGCGTGTATACCCATGAGATTTTAATTGGAGATTTTTCTCACATTAAAACTCGGTCTACTCGTATCACATAAAAAATACACTAACTTAATTATAACAATGAAAAACTTACCATAAACCTTTACATTTGAAATTTATTATTGTCATATCATCATATCAAACACATCATTTTAAACTACAAAAGATGTATGTATATATATACCAGATGGGTGCCTGCGCGTTGCGACGACACTAACATATTACAACATGTTCTACGCTTACCGTTCAATTCAAAGACTATTTATAACAGAGTTTCGTTGTATGTGTGTGTGATGATAGTATTGGAGGTTGAAATTTTTTAAGGGTATTTTAGTCTAATTGTGTATGTGATATATAAAAGATGTAAAAGAAGAAAGGGTAATATAGTCTTTTTAAGTTCTTAATTACTTAAAGATGAGGGTCTAGTTTGTTTTATAAGGGATTATAGATATATATTAAACACAAATACGCCATGGTATCCAAAATAGTAGCTACCACGCTGACACAATACATCTACCAATACGCCGGCTTGCATAACGCTATATGCCAGAATTAAGCTATTGGACATATGTAAAGATGTTTATAAGTTAGGTTACGATTTTTGGATACACAGAAATGTATTAGAGGTGAAAATCAACTTATCCACTTATGGACAAGTCCGTCTGCAAAGGCGGAAATGTGTGGAGGCTGGGTCGCCGGCCACCCCCAACACTACCCCATATTCAAGTCACATGTGTATTAGAAAACAACAATCCATGATAACATGAAATATTATTTGCTAATAATTGAAGTGAGTTTTTCTGATTAGTATAATTAGAATTGTAGAAAAATAAGGGACGACGGTTGTTCTAATTTGGAGTAATCATTTGTTTTTAATTCTTTTGCAGCTGCAATTCTTTGTAAACCAATAAGAAACCCACAACAAACTTCAATTAATTCACTTCAAAAGTTTTTTGGTCGGTAGTTCATCGAATTAGTGACACATCACTACTCTACTCTCTTATATCATCCGCAATTCACTGTCACTGGTATGCAATTGAAACCTTTTTTTCTTATATAAACATTTGTTAATGTTAATTCTGTATATAAATTTAAATTTTTTAGAATATATATTAAGCTATCTAAAAGATTCAATCGATATCGCATCACGCATGCATATAGTATGCTAGTTAAACTTTATAAAAATCTACTGTACTCAGTACTTTTATACTTTTCCCTGTAGAGGAGATAGTAGTGGTGGTTAATTTTGGCCTCGCATCTCCTATCAAGCTTGTGCCGACTCCCAATAACTCTTAATCTTACCGTCATTAGTTATGTTTATCCCCAACTTAAATTTCTGGCTCCGTCTTTTTCCGCTTGAATTAAGATTTATTTCTAATGGATTGAACGCGATGTATTAGTTTATAGTTAATACACGCTCGTGGTTAATATCATTTTTTTAATTTATAAACTAAAAAAAGAACTTGACTATGTAGCCTTGACCTTAATTAGAACCGTTTTCTTGAACTTCATGACACCAAACTCAGTTAATTGCACTGCCAATGAAAAAGCTAGTCATTCGTAACACTACATCTAAACTTCATGTTTAGTTATCCACCTACTATATATGATTAGTCACATGTCCGCACGATGCGGCGGGGGCGGTAGTGGCGATGCGCATTGGTAGAGGCGGCAGCCACGGTGACAGCGATCGATATGATGGTGGTGGCGGCGACAGTAAGTAGTATAGGTTATTAAAACTGATTTGTAGTTATTTTAGGAGTTAAGGGTAAATGTTGTAAATTAATTACATTAAGGGTACTATATATATGTTTAGGTAGATATTACATGTATTTCTAAGTGGATATGTTTAGAATTGTGAATAAGAAAGAGATGCATTAGGGTTAACAATTAGTTAGTTTAAAAAAATGAAGTGAAAAAATTCGTTATTATGTAATATCATACGAGTATTTGAGAAAAAAACTTATATATATCAAATATAATTGTAGTTACAAAGAATCAAAGATAACAATATAACATGGAATAAGGAAAACTCAAGTTCAATCTCCAAAATCTTCCTATCAATTAGTTAGTTTAAAAAAATGAAGTGAATAAATTCTTTATTATGTAATATAATACTGAAGAAATAATGAGATTAACAAGAAATATAACCGAGAATGATTAACTCTATTGATCAAATAAAAGATTTTATGTTAAACAAGTACAACAACGAAAAGAGAATTACAATAACCAACACTGAATGTGAAGGATAAGGGACAACAACATAAACTACATGATCAGAATCACAATAAGAACAACCATGGCGATGATATGAATATTAGGGTTTTCTGGGTAACGGGTATAATCGCCCAAAGTGATAAAATGTGTTGTAAGAAACCCTAGCTCAACAGTAGCTAGATTATATAGGCACCATAGTTTGCATATGCCCCCTCTTCTTCTCTTCTTCCCATGTTTGGTCCTTTAGCTTCCAGAATTCCATTGTGTCACAAGCAGTCCCTCCAGTTACATCTCTTGTGCATAAAGTACCCAAAATAAGAAAATAAGATTAAGTAAGAAACCATAACAATGATCAAGATGCTTATTAATTTAACACCCCTCCTCAGCTTGATCATGAGAAGGGGTCAAAGAGTCCAAGTAGTGTGCATAGACACTTGTGTTGATTCAAATGAAGACCTTTGGTGAACAAATCAGAAATGTTTTCTTCTGAAGTAACCTTGACAGTTTCAATTATGCCCAGAAGGATTTTTTCTCTAATAAGAACAAGTCAACTTCAAAATGTTTTGTTTTTTCATGAAAAACAAGGTTGGCTGCAATTTGAATTGCAACCTTGCTATCACAGTGAACACTTATAGGTTTTGATCTATGCACCCCTAATTCTTCTAAGATTTTTTGGACCCATATATTCTTACATGTCACAGCAGCCATGGCTCTAAATTCAGCTTCAGCTGAAGATCTAGAGACAGTCTGTTATTTTTTGCTTTTCCAAGAAACAGGGCAGTTACCAAGAAAGAGTGTAAATCCAGTAATGCTCTTTCTGGCAACTGTTTTCTTGGCCCAATCTGAATCAACATATGCAGTAAGAGAGAGGGAGTTACTCTTTTTAAAGAGGATTCCTTTACCTGGAGAGCCCTTTAGATATCTAATAACTCTAAGAGCAAGCTTCACATGAGATTCATGGGGATTATGCATAAACTGACTGAGAATATGAACAACATAAGCAATATTTGGCCTAGTGAGGGTCAGGTAAATAAGTTTTCCTACCAGCTTTTGATATTCAGTAATATTGGCATGAGGAGCATCATCCTTGTCCTCAGAATTAAGGACAAGGTTTGATTCAATAGGAGTTTGAGATGGTTTGCACCCAAGCATACCAAATTCAGACAAGAGATCGGTGCAATATTTTCTTTGAGACATACACAAACCATCATCACAATCAATAAATTCTATACCAAGAAAATATCTAAGTTTTCCAAGATCTTTGATAGAGAATTTAGTGCTCAAAAACAGTTTGCACCTTTCAATTTCAACACTATTGTTTCCAGTGATGATAATATCATCCACATAGACAAGTAAAGCAACAAAGAGATCATTAGAAGTTTTGGTATATAGTGAGTAATCACTTTTTCTTAAAGTAAAACCATATTCAATTAGGGCACTAGTCAATTTTTCATTCCACTACCTAGGTGCCTGCTTGAGGCCATAAAGAGATTTAACAAGTTTACACATTCTAGGATCAGAATTAGAGTGATATCCAGGAGGAGGAATCATGTAGACCTCTTCTTGAAGGTCACTGATGTGACCAATTTATATAGATCACCCACATCATTATTGGCCTTTTTCGTATGTGTTTTGAGTCAATTTTGTATGCATTTGGCGCGTTTATGGTGTTTGTTAGTGCTTTCAGGTTCTTACCAGGTTGTGCGTCCATTTGGTGCATTTTCTAACGATTTTAGGCCAAGATGTTGATCCGAGTGTTCGAGAGCTGTTAATAAAGAAGACCCAAAGATTTCAGCAAGTTTTAACTGCGCCGCAGTGGGAGGGATGTTGCCCCACTGCGCCGCAGTCGCCAGTGAGAAGAACCAAAGATTCCAGAGGAATATCACTGCGCCGATGGCCGCAGTGGGAGTGCACAGGCCCACTGCGCCGCAGTCAAAGGTTGAATAGAAGAAATGAATTCCAGACGATTATCCATGCGCCGCAGTGGGAGGAGACCATCCCCACTGCGCCGCAGTCATTGGGTGCCAAAAAGAAATAATTTCCAGAGGATTTTTATTGCGCCGCAGTGGGAGGGATGTTGCCCCACTGCGCCGCAGTGGGAGGGATGTTGCCCCACTGCGCCGCAGTCACACAAGAACAGAATTCCAGATATATATCACTGCGCCGCAGTGAGTGCACGAGGAAATCAGGGTTTCAGTTTTTTGCATCAGATTTTGGGGAGGTATAAATAGAAAAATAAACCCTATTTCCCAAGGAATCAAATTTTCTTTCTAGGAGCTGTTCTACCGCGAATTCTTTCAAGGATCATCTCAGATTTCATCATTGGATTCATTGAAGATTCAAGAACACCCATCTAGATCGTATCTAATTTTCTGTCTTGCAATTTACATTCAACAAATATTGGTACAATATGTTCTCTTTCAATTTCTTTTATGAATTTCAATTTAGCATGAGTGGCTAGATTTCTAATCATCCACTTTGATGAAACTTGACGAATGATATGATTGCAATATTTTAATTCAAGAGTTGATTCAATTATCGTTGTGTCGTGATCTTTATCAATTGATTCCTTGTGATTTATTCTTTTGATGTTGATGATTTATGTGTTCATCGTTAGTGGTACTAGGTGAATATGTTTATCGTTGCAATTCGATTGTCTATGGTTGGTTGTCACCGGTTCATGGTATGACGGTGAATGTCAAATCTATAATAGGAATTAATCGGTAAACGTGTTTAGAAATGGTTGGTGGTACCACGTTTTCATTCACATAGGCATAATTGGTAATTGGATAATCAAGCAAACTAATTGTTGGGGAAATTTTCTAGGCATTGGTGGTACCGGCTTGGGTAATTAAACTAGCAACTTAGGTGTTTGGGTGATTTGCGAGCGGTTGGTGGTACCACGCGAGCATTTTTATCCTTTCACGATTATCTTGTCAACTCTAAAGAATTTGATCTTTAACGTGTGCAATCATAGCTGAAGTTAAGTGGATTCGAAGTGGATGATCTTTATTTATATTGTCTGAACTTTCTTTACTTTCAATTGTCTTGTCATTTCAATTTCTTTAATTTCAAATTGTCAAAGTGAGGTAGCAATTCGGCTACGGTTCCATCCTTATTCTAAAACCACTTTAGTAAACAATTATTTCAAAACCAATCCCCGCGAACAATCTCGGACTTACTACTTACTATACTATATGCGATCAGGTCCACTGCCTGAAAGTGTGTAGTAGTCGGTTTTTAGTGGGTACTTATTTATAAATTTTACAAACTCGATTTCACACATCAAGTTTTCCCATAAGATGCTATCCCATGAACACACCTCAAAAGTAACAAGCAAAACCCGACACCATTGTGGTGTATCAACTTCAAACAACTTAGGCACAACCAAATCTTCCATTCTATTCACGAACCAAATGATACAACAATTCTTTTGACATATAAAAATGAGAAGTACACACTAGCAAGTTGTATAAGCTTGCTAAGCATGTCGTATGTCCCGCGAGATATTTACATCCTATTCAAGCTCAGGTATATGGAGTACAAGAGGACTTACGAAGATGGTTTTCTATGAGTTTGAGAGTTGGAGGGGAGTCAAGAGGGCATGACGTGAGTTGTGATATTTGGCGGCGGGTATTTGCTAACCGTGAGGCCGCCTACCGTGAGTTATGCTTGGAGTTTTATTCGACCTTGAAGCTGAAGAAGGAGTTAGGGAAAGTCAAAGATATTTTTGAGGAGAGGATAGTCTCGTTTTATTGTGGGGGACAGCAGAGGAGGCTGTTGATTGCTGAGTTTGGGTATTATTGTGGAATGTATTCAAGAGAGGAGTTACAGAGTGCGGAACTTAAGGCTATTTTGAAGAAGGGATATAGAACAGGAGCCGATTTGGGTGATGGAGAGTCTATTTTGGAGTATTTCACAGAATTACGGGAGGAGAAACTTGGACATACACTAGTGGTGTGTCAAAGATAAAGAATGTACGTTTGAGGTTACTCCACCGCATGATTGTGACATTCTTGGTGCAGCGATCTACTCATTGGGAGAAGGCTTACCAAAATGACTTGTGGTTACTTAAGCTATTTTCTGAAGGTGCTCCATCAAGGTTTGCTTTGCCTCCTCTTGTACTGCTTGACCGTATGTGTAATCATTCTGATTCGAATCTGGTTTTGGGGCATTTCATCACGGTTATCTATAAGAGGATGGGAGTCTTTGCTTCAGATGATTGCCAGACCTATCTTTCATTACCAGTGCATCAGGAAGGTTTTACGTATAATGAGCTTTGGAGGGGTAAGATTTTGAAGAAGAAGCAAGGAAATGAGCAAGAACAGTTGTTGGCGGATGAAGGTGAAGTTGAAGGACCACCTCCTGTACAGGAGGAGGATGTTGAGGCTGATGTTGAGATGGCTGATGCTCCACAGGAGCCACCGAGGAGGACTGGACGTAACATTCCCATCCCTCGCTCGTTTGATTTAACACTTTTGGGGAACACTGTTCAGAATATCTATGAGTCTCAGCAGAAGAGTAGGCAGGAGTTTGATGCATACCAGAGGAGGATGGACCAGGATTTCAGCTGGGTTGGATCACAGCAGGCCCACACTAACTATTGCCTTGATTATTATCAGCCGATGTGGGATGCTCAGTATCACGGTCGGGAGTTTGTTCGACCTGACCCGATTCCTCAGTTCTTCCACCGCCTATTTATGTCCCCGATTATCGTCAGGGGGGTCAGTCCTTTTTCTCTCATACGACTGCCCCGGGGAACATGTCACCACCACCCCATGATTTAGGAGGTTCTCCTCGAGGTCCAGTGCAGTTTGGGGTCTTTCAGGGTGGCCATGTTGGCGGTGATTCTTCATCTTTTACAGGTTTGGATGCAGGTGCTCATTCAGGATTTGATGCTGGTCAGTCAGGAGGAGATGCAGGTGGTTCGGGTGCAGCTCAGGAGGAGGCGTCCGATTGGGTGTCGAGTATTTTTGGAACACCTGGACTACCTTATGGCTACCATGGAGATGATTCCCATCCGGTACCGTGGGATGGAATCATATGATGTTTGGTTATGTTGGTATTTTCATGTCGCTACTTTAGTTATCATTGTCTGGTATCCACCCTACGGGGTGATGAAACATTTGTACTTTCCTTTGTTTCTTTTATTTTTTGCATGACACTCTTTTTAGTTTGCACTTTGTATGGATAGTTTGGATGTGTTCTTGTGATGTGTAATTGAGCAGGTTTGATCCGAATGGATGGCCATACCTATTGTACAACCCAAGTGTGGGGGAGGACCCGTTGGATTCTCATTCTCACCTACATTCTGTGGCATCGAATTGTTTGATTGTGTGATCGTGTTAGTAGCTCACTATGATGTCACATGCATATGCTGGCAGTAAGTTCAGCGCAACATTTTTAATTGGCATCTTTACTGACATTGTTTCGCACACAGCTCTCGCACATTCCGTTTTGGGCTAGTCTGTTTCTCCCGTCAAGCAAATTGGACTTCCTTTTTAGGAAGAGCAATTTGTGGTGCGGGGTCGACTTACTTGTTTTGAAACGGAATGTGTCCTTAATCCGGTATGTGTTCTCATTCTTTCTGTCTATTTTGCTTACCCCTATTTACCTTAGTTTTGACCGAATATTGGACATTGAGGGCATTGTCCATCTTAAGTGTGGGGGGTGGCAAATAGGTTTAAGCAACCGGATATATCTCTTTTGTTGTTTTTCCATTGAGATTTAACCGTTCTTGTAGATGTGTCCCTCTCGTAGGCTTTTGGATTTTATCCAGGAGTAAGGGTTCTATCTTGAACTCTGAACTATGATGTGCATGTTTGAGATTGGTGGCTTCGATTTGGTAGGATGACGGAAGATGATATGATTTGAAACTTGTGTTGAGCTTGTCCTTGTGGTAAATTGCTTTTGTCACTTAATTCATAATAACTTAATGAGCAATTTTACTACAAATGTTTTTCCTTGGTACAAATTTAATCGGCGAAATGTGTTCTGAACGGTTATTGGGCTAATCCTTGTGGATTGATAACATTACTTGCATACTCAAATATCCCAAACACCAAAAGTTGTGAGATTCATCATTCATTTATAGATGTGCTAGGTGTTGACGGTTTTGGTTTGATTGCCTTGTAAATTTGTCCCTCTCTTAGGCTCTTGGATTTATTCGGGAGTAAGGGTTCCATTTTGAACTCTGCACTAAGATGTGCAAATTTGAGGTTAATCTATTCCATTTCCGGGTTCTTTTCTTTGATATGAGTGTGTCGGTGATGTGTTGAGCTAGAACTTGGCCTGGTGATCGTTACGAGACCGCAGTGAGATCACTTTTGTGATGTAAGTACATTGGATGACGAATTGGCATACTAGGTTTGACCCGTATTTTCTTTCTATTCACCCCTTGCTTATGTATATTTTTTACCTTTAGTATACATACTTTTATACATGTACATACATTTTTGTGTTGCTGGCTACTCTGGTCAGTGATTTTCCTTTCTTTGTAAACCTTTGTTGCACTCATCTTTAGTGCAAGATACATTTAGATACCCTTTTTGAACTTAGCTTTTTCCTTTGTATAAATCTACTTAAATATGTAAACTTTACCTCGCCATACCGATAGTCTAATTTTGGTGGGCCATTGATTGTCATTGGTTTGTTTGGACGGTTTGGGAGAGCTTCAGTGGGTTATCAGTTGGAATATTCTTGGTCTATGGGCATATGTCGATTGGTCAAGTTTTTGGGGAATGTATTGGATTGTTCAAAGGAAGTATATTGTTATAGACATTGTTCATCATTGTAAGAGGGTGCCTACTAGTAGAGTAAAAATGGTTCAATAAGAAGAAAAAAGTGAAAAACAGAAAAATTAAAAAAAAAAGAGAAAAAATGAAAAAAAAAAAAAAAAAGAACTTGGGCTACTAGTGGGTACTTCTCATTTTTATATGTCAAAAGAATTGTTGTATCATTTGGTTCGTGAATAGAATGGAAGATTTGGTTGTGCCTAAGTTGTTTGAAGTTGATACACCACAATGGTGTCGGGTTTTGCTTGTTACTTTTGAGGTGTGTTCATGGGATAACATCTTATGGGTTGGTGGCAATCAATGGTAAGGGTTTGATTAGACTATTTTGTACATAACTTAAACTTTTGTTATTTCCTGTTATCACTAACCTAAATTTCCCAAATCCCATTGTAAATACCCTTAGCCTAACATTACAACCGACTTATATGCCATATTTTGATGATGTACTTGGTGCTCACGCCATGTCGGTGAAGCTATGATCCTAGTTCAAGCCTATGGTAAGATATGCATCACGACTGAGAAATGAGTGATTATTCATATATATTCAACCCCAATAGTAAGTTCGTTGGAGTAGGATGATTTTGATAGGCTCATTTGTTTCACTTTTGCTTAGTCGTGTTATTGAGGCTTGTGGATTGTTCAGATATTGTCAAACATTTCGGATTTTCATTTAAGATTAAAACTGCTTCACCAAAGTCCTTGTCATCGACATACTTGGTTTGGCTTCTTTTTGATAATCGTAATGAGTTTATATAGCTTCGTGCCAAGGAATGTTTTTGCTTAATTTCCAGATTTGCTTGAGGACAAGCAACGCTCAAGTGTGGGGGGATTTGATGTGACCAATTTATATAGATCGCCCACATCATTATTGGCCTTTTTCGTATGTGTTTTGAGTTAATTTTGTATGCATTTGGCGCGTTTATGGTGTTTGTTAGTGCTTTCAGGTTCTTAGCAGGTTGTGCGTCCATTTGGTGCATTTTCTGACGATTTTAGGCCAAGATGTTGATCCGAGTGTTCGAGAGCTGTTAATAAAGAAGACCCAAAGATTTCAGCAAGTTTTAACTGCGCCGCAGTCGCCAGTGAGAAGAACCATAAAGGAAAGCATTATTAATGTCCAGTTGGTAAATTGGCCAGTCATTTTGAACATAAAAAGTGATCAAGCCATCTTATGGTCACCATTTTCACCACTGGTGAAAAAGTTTCATCAAATTCAATACCAGCCCTTTGGTCATATCCCTTGGCCACAAGCCTAGCCTTGTATCTATCTACTTCACCATTAGATTTGTATTTAACCTTGTAAACACATTTACAACCAATGGGTCTCCTATTATCAGGCAAGTGAGCAAGAGTCCAAGTACCATTTCTATGTAATGCCTCCATTTCTGAGTTTATTGCATCCACCCAAAGTGAGTTTTTGCAAGCCTTATCATAGGAGGAAGGTTCAGTGATTTTGTTCAAGTTAGACACAAAGCACATAGTTTCAGTATTAAGTTTGGTATAATTAACCACATTGGTAATGCTATGCTTAGTTTTGGTATTAAGGACAAAGTCGTCAAGAATTTTGGGTTGTCTGGTAATCCTGTTAGACCTTCTAATATTAATGGTCTGAACAGTCTCAAGAGATGGTTGAGTGTCATGATTAAGGTTGCCCTCAGAATTGTTGTGTTCATCAATAGGTGTTGCATTGGTGTCATAAGGTCTGGCAGCTCTGGGTGTACTACCAAAATCACTTCTGGCAGCTCTCATTGTGCTACCAGGACCATTATGTCCATTGCCATCACCATTTGAAGTCTCTCTCCTTTCATCATTGGGGCTTAAAGAGTTTTCATCATCAAACCAAATATTGTCAAAAAAGTTTAAATGAGTGGTACCAGATTCATCATCAACACAATCCTTATTATTCATTTTAAAAGAAAATATGTTTTCATAAAACCTAACATCTCTAGAGTAGAGAATGCTTTTATTATCCAAACATAAAAGTTTGTAAGCCTTTTTGCCTTCAGAGTATCCAATAAGAACATATTTATTTGATCTGGTACTAAACTTATCATTATTATTCAAAACAGTGGCAAAGCAAAGGCAACCAAAAACTCTTAAGAAGGAGAGGTTAGGTTTACAATTAAAGACCATCTCATAAGGGGACTTTCCAGACAACACAGAAGAGGGTAACCTGTTTATAAGAAGGTAGCAGTCAGAATGCATTCAGGCCACATATTCAGGGGAATCCCCCCTTGAAACATAAGGGATCTAGAAACATTGAGGAGATACCTATGTTTCCTTTCAGCAATGCCATTTTGCTGTGGGGTGTAGGCACAAGAGGTTTGATGAATGATACCATTCAGTTTTGTAAAATTGTTCATTCTTTGATTTAAAAACTCACTTCCATTATCACTTCTTATGATTTTTATGGTGGTTTGAAATTGGTTTTTCAACAGGTTATAAAAGGTTGTGAAATTATCAAAAGTATCATCCTTCCCTTTGAGTAAAAAAACCCACACAACCCTAGTGAAGTCATCAACAATGGTCAGAAAGTACTTAAACCCTTCTTTGCTCTGAACCTTGTATGGTCCCCAAAGGTCAAGGTGAATAAGATCACCCAAAGCCTTGCTTTGGTGTTCACTTAGAGGAAAGGGTTCTTAGTCTGTTTTGCCTTATGGCAAACTTCACAAGGAGAGGTATTAGAGTGTTTTCTAATATTAAGTTGTTCATGCAGAATGTTCAAGACTTGGTCAGCAGGGTGACCAAGCCTGTTATGCCAAGTATGCACAGAAATATAACACATAGTATTCACACTGTTGTGAGACAAAGCAGTCTCACCTTTGATGTGAGCATCAAAGATATAGAGGCCACCAGCCTCACTACCAATCCCCATTAGGGTTCACGCCTTCAATACCTGAACATAACAATTATTTTCATCAAATGTAACATACATTCTACTGTCCCTAGCCAAATTGTGCACATAAAGGAGATTCACATAGTATTCAGGCACATATAACACTCCAAAGAGAGTAATATTATCAGTAAGCCTTAGATTTCCTATCTTTAGGACCTTAGCTTGAGTCCCATTTGGGTGACCCACTGTCATACCCAAATTTGACACATCCTTAACATTAAATAGCCATTTATCACAACAGGTCATATGTTGTGTGGCTCCAGAATCAGAAATCCATTTTTTAAGGGTTTTTGAAAAGGTTTGCATCATAGAATTAGAGCAGAAGAATCTAGAGAAATTTGAGTTAAAAAAGGTATTGGAATTGAAAAAAGTACCTGCCATATGAGACTGCACAGGTTTTGAGACAGACTTTTCACTAAGCATGTTCATCAGATAAGTGAGTTGTTCACTATTAAAGGGAGAGTTGGGATTTGAGTGTGAAGAACCAGCACCAGAGCTGGAAGAATTGGAGGAAGAGCCAAGTTTGGAAACTTTGCTCTCATTGACATTAGAGTTGTTACTAGAGGAATTTCTGACAAAATTTTGATAAACATGCCTCTTTCCAAAGCCACCAGGAGAACCAACTAATTCATAACACTTTCTTTGGTATGTCCAATCTTATGACAGTTATCACATTTGAGAGAGGGATTAGGTCCTCTGTTTTGAAAATTCTGGTTCCAATTTTGAGACTGGTTCCAGTTTTGAGATTGATTCCAGTTTTGAGGTCCATTACCTCTACCCAACCCTTTTCTGTTACCAAAAGATTTTGAAATGAAAGCACTGTTTTGTGGTTTTGAGTTTAAATCATTTGAGGGTATGCCTCTGTGAGATTCTTCTCTAAAATGATGACAAAGGCAGTTTTCACATTTGGGAGAGGGTCCTTAATTAGGAGTTGACTCCTAATAGGAATATAAACTTCATCCAGTCCCATTAAGAATTGCATCAGTTTCATATTCTGGTTATAGGTTTTGAATTTAGCAGAAGCATTGCAAACACAAGTAGGTAATTTAGTCAAAGCATCATATTGTCTCCAAAGAGAGTTAAGTTTGTGGTAATAGTCAGATATGGGACTTCCATTTTGAGTCAAAGAGTTTATTTTATGATGCAAGTTAAAAATGATTGAACCATCAACTTTGTCATATGTCTCTTTTAATTCTTGCCAAATAGAAACAGCCTCTTTGGAAAAGATTTGTCCTAAATAAAATTCTTCAGACACAGAACCAAGATTCCAAGACAACACAACATAATTACATCTATCCCACTGCTTAGCTAGCACATCATTGTCAATAGGTCTATGTTAGGTCCAGATTTACTGGACTCGCTCCAGACTCGACTACTGGAGCCTTACTGAAGATCTGTCCAGAAACTGACCTACTCCAGACTTGGAATCTGGAGTCCCTCCGAAGATTTGTCCAGAAATAATGGAAGACCAGTGAGCAAATACTTGTATAGGAAATCTGGAGTATTCTCCAGATTAGCTCACTGGACTTCACCCCAGTCCAGATCAACTCTACTGAAGACATTCTCACTGAAGTCAGAATAAAGAAGACTTACAAATGGCGGAGTCCACTGGAAGTCTTACCAGATCTGCACACTGGAGGATTGTCAGTGTTCTAGACCTTACAAGTCTGAACACTGATATCGAGGATTGACTTTTGCCTTTACACACTTTCCAAAGAACAATCCACTTGTTCTTTACCAAAGTATACGTGTGTAAAGGTGGTTGGATAAAAGGATACAAAGTCATTTGATGTGACTTTATCCTTATTCCTTATCCAATACATTTAATGTTCTTGTCGGATCATTAAATGTATGCAACCATATTTGTACGGCACAAAATTCACTGGTGAATTTTGTTGCCTATAAATACAAAGTCATTTCTTTGAGAAAATCACTTTTTAGCAAATTGGTGAACTTGCTTAAATACTCTCGATCTAAACAGTTATACTTCACAACTCTAAGTATATCGATCAAAGGAGTTTATTTAGCGAGTATAGATCACTTGTAATTCAAAGATTGTTTAGATACTTACATACGTGTAATATCTAGGTTCCGCAACGATCTTGTATTTTGTTTATACATCAATAAAGAAAATACACTTGAAAACTACATATGTGTTCCACCATTTATTTACTTGTTTAAATATTGCTTAAGTCATTTATTACTTTGTTTATATTCTTGCATATTTATATTGAAGTAATACTAGTCCGATTCTAGTTCATACTTGTCTTGTTATTTTACACTCGTGGGTTAAACCATCGTGTGAGGGACTTTACAATTGGTATCAGAGCAGAAGGTTAATATACTTACCTAGATCTGTTTCGCGATGGCAATCCCAGAAAATCAACAAGAAACTCATGAAACAAATTTTAATGAACCACCCACTGGAAATAACAATCCACCACCTCCTCCTCCTGCTTCTCCACATGTGCATGTGCATTACTCGAATAATCCTGTTCCTAAATTCAATGGGAGCAGTGATGACTTTGGTACGTGGAAAGCTAGGATAATATTGCATGTTACTGGTATTGAAAGGAATATGATGAAAATTTTAAACGAAGGACCCTATGTGCCAAGACTTCCTATCAATGCACTTCTTGACCCTACAGGATCAAGAAGTGGGAGGGAAAAGAGAGAGGAACACTGGTCCGAAGAGGAGAAAAGATTAGTAAATCTTGATACACTTCTTAAAATATGATCCTCGGGGCTGTTCCAGAAACTCTTATTCCCACACTAGTTCTCTATCCCAGTGCCAAAAGCATGTGGGATGAACTGGTGAACCAGCATGAGGGAGGTGATGATACTGTTGTTACCAGAAAAGTCTCCTTAAACAAAAAGTATGAGTCATTTTTTGCTCTCCCCAATGAGTCCCTTACTGGTACTTACACCAGATTTATGAGCATCATAAACCAGTTAAGAGGACTAGGGTAGAAAAAGACAAGGATATACTTTTGGAGAAATTTTGTGATATTCTTCCAACAAAATGGTCTCACATGATTCTGGTCTTGAGGCAAGGTAAAACCTTGCATTCCCATACTTTGACAACATTGTATGGAGCCTTCAGATTCACTGAAGAAAATCAAGCCCAGAGGATTGAGGCAGAAAAAGATTCTTTTAATCATGCTTCCAGTAGTTCCACAGTAGTCACTAATACTGCACCACCTTGTGCGGCATTAATATCTTCTAAGAATGTATTTTCTATGAAGAAGATGATGTCTGAACTAATGGATTCTGGAGTCTGTAATGATATCTCTCCAGACTGTGATGAAACTGACAGTGATGACCTGGTTGCAATGATGGCCAAAACGTTTAACCGTTTTAAGGCCAGAGCAAATAGGCCCACTGGACAACATGCACCCAGTTCTTCCACTGACAAGACCAATCTGACATGCTTTAAGTGTGGCAGAAAAGGTCATTTCATGAAAGAGTGCAGGTCCAGTCAGTTTGTCTCTCAGTCTGGTCCAACTGCTTCTTATAACAAGCCTGATGATAGCTATAAATTGAAATACAAAAAGCTTAAGGCTCAGATTGCTCTCTTGTCTAAACAGATGGAAGACAATAACAAATGCATGATAGCAACTACTGAAGAAGCATGGGTTCCCTCTGATGATTCATCAGTCGATGAAGAAGAGGAAAGAGATTATTGTTTTATGGCTCTGGCAGATCAAGAGCATCTGGTGAAGGATGATGTCACATCTGGTCGTTGGGTCGACATTGTTATTAAAAAGGTTAGTGAGTATGATCTTGAAACTAATCCTGAACTTAAATTGGACATCGCTGAAGCTCTAAATTCTGATTTAATTTTTGTGGAAACTGTTAGATTTGACAGTCTAAATGGTCTAGAAACAGATTCCTCTGAAATGGCTGCTTTAAAATCAAAATTAAAAGAACTTCAAGATATTGAACTGGCATTTCAAGCCCAGGTTCTGGTAACTGAACAATTGATCCAAGAAAAACAAGATCTTGAGATCATTTTAGAAAAAGAAAAACTGGTGATTAAATCATGGCTTGAAACCAAAAAGCCATATGATGCTGGAGTAAATCAATTTCCTACTCAAAAACGTGCATATTTAGATGGAAATACTCATGTAGCATCATTAATACCAGTAATCGATCGATTACCAGAGGGATTCAGGCCCACCACTGTTTATGATGAGCCTGTAACTCCCAAGGCCAATACTTTCCCAGTTCTTTGCCCAGAGGTTAAGACTGGAGCTGTCCAGATGACTGCTCCAGTTAAAAAGGTTAAGCAGAATAGACCTTTGCCTCAGAACAATCCCTTACCTAAGCCTACAACTGGAAAGGCTCAGGTATCATCTGATGAAAATGTTTTGTCCAGGTTAGAGAGCCAGATTCAAACACTGACTCGTCAATTTCAAAGTTTTAATGCAAGATTAAACTTTATTGAGGGTACTTCATCTGACCCTAGACAAAATACTAAACCTTTTGCAAAGAAAGACAAATTTATTTCTCCAGTTGAGAAAAAGAAAAAGGTTTCTAAACTATCAACTCCAGTAGTGTTTTCAACAAAAACTACTGTTGAAGAAAGTGAACTCAACCAGATACCCCCAAGGATCCATAAGGGAGGATCCAGTGAACCCATCAGTCGATGGGTTCCCAAATCTAACTGATATATCTGGTGGATGTGCAGGGCGATCGAAATAAGCATACCTGGTATCTTGACAGTGCAGCTGGCAGGACGATGACCGGATGTAAGACCCTGCTGGAGGATTTCATCATTTCTGATGGACCCTCCATTACTTTTGGAAATGATGGTTGTGGAAAGACTGAGGGGTATGGTGTTCTGAACAATGGACAAGTCAAATTCAAACGTGTTGCATATGTGAATGGTTTGAAATATAACCTGATCAGTGTAAGCCAACTGTGTGATGATGGCTATCAAGTTCTATTCAATATTGTTCATGGCATTGTATTCAACAAGGACTGGAAGGTAGTGTTGATTGCTCCCAGAAAAGGGAACGTGTATGTGATGGATATGGAAAGCTCTTCTTCAGAGCAATGTTTCTACACTCAAGCTGATGAAGACACAAACTGGTTATGGCATAAGAGGTTATCCCATTTAAATTTCAAAAATATTAATAAGTTGTCTAGAAAACAACTGGCAAATGGGATACCTTCAGTTTCTTTCAAAAAGGAAAGGCCATGTCCAGGATGTGAGATGGGAAAGCAGAAACGTGACAGTTTCAAGACCAGACAGAATTTCAGCATTACTGAACCACTTCACATGCTTCATATGGACCTCTTTGGTCCAGTGAATGTTCAGACTCGTGCTGGTAAAAGATACACCCTGGTGATCGTAGATGAATTCTCCAGATATTGTTGGGTGGTCTTTCTCAGGTCTAAAAATGAAGCTGCTGCTGAAATCATCTCTCTTATCAAGCAGATTGAACTGAAGCATAAGCGAAAGTGTGTCAGTTAAGAAGCGACAATGGAACAGAATTCCAGAATGCAACTCTGGAGAAATTCTGTACTGACACTGGCGTCTCCCAGAACTTCTCATCAGCACGCACTCCAGAGCAGAATGGAGTGGTAGAAAGGAAAAATCGAACGCTGATAGAAGCTGCCAGGAGTATGCTAGCTGAATCTGGTCTTCCTACCAGTTTCTGGGCTGAAGCAATTGCAACTGCTTGCCACACCCAGAATCGATCAGTGTACGTGAAGCGACACAAGAAGACTTCCTATGAAATATTGAGAAATAGAAAACCAAATATTGGTTATTTTCACGTTTTTGGATGTCTAGTTTACATCCTGAACGACTCCACTCAGTTAGGCAAATTTGATGCCAAAGCTGATGAAGGATATTTCTTAGGATATTCAGCCATTCGTAAAGCCTTCAGAGTTTACAACAAGAGACTGGAGAAAGTACAAGAATCCATACATGTTACTTTCGATGAATCAAATGCTGCAATCAACAAACCAGCCCTTGACACTCCCCCAGTAACTCCAATTGTCTTCTGTGAATCTGATCTTATCAACTACAATAAAGAAGATTCAGAAGATAAAGTTTCCAGTCATCCTGATCTGGAACCTATTCAGAAGAAGAAACAACCCAGTAGTACTCCATTCTATCCTTCTATTATTTTCAAACTACCCTCTGAAATTAATATTGGATCAGATGTTCGTACTGCTCCCCCAGTATCAGTGTCAGTTGAGAGCATACCAGAATTGTGTTCAAATGAAGAAATTCAAACTGAACCTATACTACAAGAAATGCCTTCATACGAAGAATTTCATGATGCAAATCGTGATTTAAATGAATCAGATGAAGATGTTGAGGTAGTTTATGAAGAACCTCCTCCTGAAGCAAATTCAGAGGAGACTCAACTGAATTCTTGCACTGATATTGTTGTCAGTAACAATCCTGGTCAGTACTCCAGATGGACAAAAGCTCATCCTATTGATCAGATCATAGGTGACCTCCAGTCGAGGAGTTCAGACCAGAAGAGCCTCCAGTGATCAATGCTTATATGTCAGTTTCTTATCACTGAATGAACCAAAGAAGATTGACGAGGCTATGGAAGATCCAAGCTGGGTGACTGCTATGCAAGAAGAGCTTCACCAGTTTGAAAGAAACAAGGTCTGGTATCTGGTTCCTTTTCCAGTTGGCAAGAAAGAACCAATTGGAACAAGATGGGTCTTCAGGAACAAGGTAGATGAAGATGGCCACGTAATCAGAAACAAGGCCAGACTGGTAGCACAAGGCTACTGCCAATCAGATGTCGATTTTGATGAATCATTTGCTCCAGTGGCTAGACTTGAAGCGATCAGAATATTCTTAGCATTCGCTGCTCATCATCAGTTCAAGGTCTACCAGATGGATGTAAAGAGTGCCTTCTTGAATGGAAAGCTTGAAGAAGAAGTTTATGTCAGACAACCACCAGGTTTCGTTGTTGAAAAGCATCCACATTGGGTATATCGTCTGGACAAAGCGCTGTATGGCCTCAGACAAGCCCCACGTGCCTGGTATGACACTCTGACTAAACATTTATTGAAAAATGGTTTTAAACGAGGTGCAATTGACAATACCTTATTTATTCTTCATGAACGAGGTAATCTGTTAATGGTACAAATTTATGTTGATGATATTATTTTTGGGTCTACTGATGAAAACATGTGCAAGAAATTTTCAAAAATAATGTCCACTGAATATGAAATGAGTTTGATGGGTGAATTAACATATTTTCTTGGACTCCAGATTAAACAAAACAAAGATGGCATCTTTATTAATCAGGAAAAATATGTTAGAGATCTTTTAAAGAAATATGATATGAACTCTTCACCATCTAAACCCACTCCAATTTCTACACCACTGACACTGGACTCTGATCCAGATGGAAAACCAGTGAACACCACTGTCTACAGAGGCATGGTTGGTTCACTGATGTATTTAACTGCCAGTAGACCAGATATAATGTTTTCAACATGTTTATGTGCCAGATATCAGTCTAATCCAAAGGAATCTCATATGCTTGCTGTAAAGCGCATACTAAAGTACCTTAAGGGTGTCCCCAGTTTGGGTCTTTGGTATCCCAAAGGCTCAGGCATGGATCTAATGGGTTATTCAGATTCAGATCATGCAGGTTGTAAGATAGACAGGAAATCCACTACTGGTGGATGTCATTTCCTTGGTGGCAAACTGGTCAATTGGACCAGTAAAAAGCAAACTTCAGTTTCATTGTCCACTGCTGAAGCTGAATACGTGTCTGCAGCCAGTTGTTGTGCTCAGATACTCTGGATGAAGAACCAGTTGCTTGATTATGGTATTAAGTATTCAAAGACTCCAATCTTTTGTGATAATACCAGTGCCATTGCTATCTCAAACAATCCAGTCATGCACTCCAAAACCAAGCACATTGATCTCAGGTATCACTTCATTCGTGATAATATTGTGAAAGGAAACATTGAACTCCATTTTATCCCCACTGACAAACAACTCGCTGACATTTTTACGAAACCACTGGATGTCAAAACTTTTGAATATCTTGTTGGTGAGTTGGGAATGTTAAACCCTTAAATCTGGAACCTTGGTATTGAACGCCTTTGTGTACTATCAAGGATCTTTGATTTAAAGATTTATAAATTTATGAATGCCCAGATATCGAACGCCTTTGTGTACTATCTTTGCATTAATAGATTTCTGGATCAACATTCCAGGGGGAAGACTTTGAAAGATATATTTTTCTTAAAAATGTTTAAAGTTCAAAGGGAATTTATTAAGTTATTTTCTCACTGGACATAATTTTCTTACTGGACGAATAGTCCAGAAAATATTACTGGTGCTTTGTAAATGTGTCCCTCTCACTGGTAATTGGACAGGTTGAAGTGCGTGTTTGAGGTGACTTTGTCTCCTTGTAAATGTGTCCCTCTCATTTGTCTGTATTAGTTGACGTGCATGTTTGAAGTTACCAGTCTTTCAAAATGGTTTTCACTGGTACTTTACTGGAGTGTCCCTCCAGTGTACCATCAGTACATGCTTCACTGGACTAATCCACTAGTGATACTGGAGTGTCTAGTCAACCTCCAGATGGACTGAATTGAGTCACAATAATTTTTTTTATACTTGGTCAGTATGCGTGCCACGTAAGCAAACCTTTTCAAAGATATTTATCTCATAATCCTACGTGGCATGTAATTTTTCAAACGTAATGATGGTAATTTTTACCTTGGGAAGACAAAAAGAACAAGTTGTTAGTTTTTGTGGGCGGTGAACCATCACACATTAATGTGTGATGTGATGTACTTAATGCGGATCTCAAAACCCGATCAAAATTATATTTGATAATTTTAAATTAACCCGTTTGAGTTCCACATTATCTCTCCTATATATACCCACTTCTCTCCACTTCATCTTCTGCCGAGGTCCAAGGCCTTCTTAGTAAGGTGGCGGACCTGGAGAGATCACTCCAGAGCTCTTCCCAGGTTATTTATGATTTCAAATCCTTATTGTCAAATAATTTAGCATCAGAAATGAACTTGTTTGCTGGGAATGAGAAATTGGTGTTTGAGAAGTTAGATGAGCTGGTACTGGCCACAAATCGAAATTCTGAAAACATCAAAGTGGCAGTCCAGGGTTTGGAAACAAGGGTTGTTAGTTCTGTTCAGACTACAGTGGAAAGTAAGATTGTTCAACCACTGGCAGGTCTGAAAGAAGAGGTTGAGAAGCTGGTTACAAGGGTCAGTTCACTGGAAGGCAGACCCACTCTTGATCAGACTGCTGTTGCAAGTACAATTTCTGATGAATGTACAAGGAAGTTCAGATCCAGTATGCTTAAAGAAATCACTGAAGAGATTTCTGGATCTGTTCTTCGATCAATTCAAGAAGGTTTGTTGCCAGAAGTTGTGAAAATGATAGAAGTTGAGCTGCCAAAGCACTTGCCAAAAGAAGTTGAAGATGTTAAAAAGGAAGTGCTGGCACTCAAGAAGATTGTGGCTGATGCAAATCCAGTGACTGGAAGAACTTTTGGTTCTCTGGACAGACATATGGTAGAAGAATTATGGAATGATTTCAAGTCCAGGACTAGAGATCCTTCCAAGGGGGAAAGGTCGTCTGGTGACCAAATGACATTAAAAGAATTAGCACAAAGAGCATATGGCACTGAAGCCGGGCTAACTGAAGAAGCTACTGGCACTGAAGCCAGTGAGCCCCAATTTGAGTCCTTCCCAGATATTCCATCAACTCTGAATGCAGTTAAAGGAAAAGAAAAAGTGGTATCTGGTGAAGAGGAAGAAAGAACTGAAGATGCTGATGATGAATCTGCCAAGAAGTTAGAACAACAATGCATCATGATTGAAATCTTCAAGAAGAATCAAAGAGATGAACTGCTGGCCCATCATAGGGATATGGCTAATCATGGGACTCTGGACTCTTATAATGCTGGAAGGTTAGGCATTAACATTGAAGTGTTCAAGAAGATGAAGGATGATCCCAGAGTTCATCAATGTCTAGATGCATTGAATGATGTTCATATACGCTCGTTCTACGCTGAAGAAGAACAGGTATATGATTCATTAATTTATGGTGTTACCATTCCAGAGTTGATAAGGCAAAGAAGGGAGGAACTGGTGAACCTCCAGAGAAAGATTAGAAAGAACGCTGGTGCTCTGGAGTTAGAGTACAGAAAAAGATTGACTGGTCTGCCGAAGCTTACTACCAAACAAATCAAGGCAATAAAGGATGCTGATGTGAGCACTTTCATTCCCCTGGATACTTCTCTGAGAATTAATCGCCAACAACTCCAGTCCACTGAGGGACAACAGAGTGGTGTATCCAATGAAACTGAATATATGGTCCAGATGGCGAAGCAGAAGGCATCTTATGATCAAATGATGAATTTCAGGGCTAATGCTAGAAAAATTGTTGATGCTGAAATCAAGTTGGCTGAAAATCATCAAGGAATGACCAGATTTAATATAAAGTTGACCAGGGAGGGTAACTTTACAGATGAAAGGAAAGATACAACAGTCCAAGCTTTTGGATGGACTGAACTGAAGGAGATAGGATTAACATTTAAAGGTAAAACTGATTTATCTCCAGATGTTAAGGCGTTTATGAAGAGAATTGAGAAGGTCTGGAGAAGAATACAACAAATGGAAGCTGTGTTGGGTTTGAGACCACCAGTGTCTGTTCCATTATCTCCATCACCAAAGAGGAAGGCTACTGAAGATGCACCAGGGCAGTCATCAAAAAGAAGGGCCTGAATCTTTTATCATGTACTTATTGTAATTAATCGTTTGATGAAAGTTGTAACTATTTTCCAGTTGATGAAAGTAATATTAGTTGCAATTTTAATTTCATATAAGTAAATGATCAGATTTAGTCTAAGTTAGAACTTAAAAGATGAAACTGAAAACACTCATGATCTATAAAGTGTTTTCCAGTAACTTAGATTTTTTAGACTTAAATCGACTAAGTGTTTTCCAGGCATACAAAATTGTATATCTATAAGCCTGAAAACACTTGCATTATTTCTAAACAAATAGGGGGAATTTGTTAGGTCCAGATTTACTGGACTCGCTCCAGACTCGACTACTGGAGCCTTACTGAAGATCTGTCCAGAAACTGACCTACTCCAGACTTGGAATCTGGAGTCCCTCTGAAGATTTGTCCAGAAATAATGGAAGACCAGTGAGCAATACTTGTATAGGAAATCTGGAGTATTCTCCAGATTAGCTCACTGGACTTCACCCCCAGTCCAGATCAACTCTACTGAAGACATTCTCACTGAAGTCAAAGACTGAAGTCAGAATAAAGAAGACTTACAAATGGCGGAGTCCACTGGAAGTCTTACCAGATCTGCACACTGGAGGATTGTCAGTGTTCCAGACCTTACAAGTCTGAACACTGATATCGAGGATTGACTTTTGCCTTTACACACTTTCCAAAGAACAATCCACTTGTTCTTTACCAAAGTATACGTGTGTAAAGGTGGTTGGATAAAAGGATACAAAGTCATTTGATGTGACTTTATCCTTATTCCTTATCCAATACATTTAATGTTCTTGTCGGATCATTAAATGTATGCAACCATATTTGTACGGCACAAAATTCACTGGTGAATTTTGTTGCCTATAAATACAAAGTCATTTCTTTGAGAAAATCACTTTTTAGCAAATTGGTGAACTTGCTTAAATACTCTCGATCTAAACAGTTATACTTCACAACTCTAAGTATATCGATCAAAGGAGTTTATTTAGCAAGTATAGATCACTTGTAATTCAAAGATTGTTTAGATACTTACATACGTGTAATATCTAGGTTCCGCAACGATCTTGTATTTTGTTTATACATCAATAAAGAAAATACACTTGAAAACTACATATGTGTTCCACCATTTATTTACTTGTTTAAATATTGCTTAAGTCATTTATTACTTTGTTTATATTCTTGCATATTTATATTGAAGTAATACTAGTCCGATTCTAGTTCATACTTGTCTTGTTATTTTACACTCGTGGGTTAAACCATCGTGTGAGGGACTTTACAGTCTTACACAAGTTCCATTAATAAATCCAATTTTATTTTTGGTTTCTAAAGCAAGTTCCATTGCACATGCCCATACTTTATAATTTTCAGTTCCTTTAAGTTTCATGTTAATTAAGGGTGTTCCAGTGGTGTCACTAGCATGAAGATATAAGGGGTCACCAAAGTCAAGTTTACTGATAAGTGTTCCAAAAACATTCACATCATCCATAAGTCCACCATTGACATCATTAAGAAGGTTGTTATCAGAATTAGCCATTTTTTTTCCCGGTAAAAGGTCGTCACCCCTGGTTATAAATTTTATAAATCACAAGAAAGAACAGGCAACATGGCTGAATGCCAGTTGACTTAAACATTTACATAGTAAATGCCCTCACGGGCCCCCCACAAATAATAAAGGGGACCCGTGATGCAGGAGAATGAATCAATTGAGTGGCTGGACAGACCCAGGACACCCAAGAACAATCAAACTAGCAATATAAGCAAAAAAAAGAAAACAAAGCTAGTTAATCAATCTTTATGAACCAAATGTCTTCATGAACTGAGCATTATCACCGTCATCGAATATCACTTCATCGCTATCAGACTCAAAATCATCATCAGTAGGACCAATAGGCTCAACTAATGAAGTACTAGCCTTATCAGTATTAATCTGACAGTTATACTGATTCCGAGTCTCAACCTTCCCTATGTCTGCTGGAACTGAGGATGCTGCTACGTCTGGGTCTGGGTCTTGCTGGGACATACTAGGGGCTGAGAGGATGCTGGCATCATCAGTGTTTAAGGCACATAATGCCTCAAACGGGTTACCCGTAGTGACAACTGGTGCTGAAGTAGAAGGAATATCCTGCTGAGGATCAGCACATGAACCGGAGTGTGTATCTGGATTAACCCTGATATGCTGGACTGAATCTGTAGATGCTGAGATATCTGGAGCAATCATCGGAGCTTTGCCTTTTGGGTTGGCAGGCCTCTCTGATCTCTTAGGGACATACTGAAACTTGGGCTTAGGAATCTGAATGCCCGATGCAACTTGGGCCTTCTTGGCCCTTCTTCTTCTCTTCTTGGGCTGCTGAAAGCCCTGCTCATCCTTCGGAACCAGTATATCTTGTGTCTTAGAACCTGAAGGACCTGCCTCATTAGCTGGAGCAGATTTAGGTGCCCCAGCTTCCATCTCCTCAGCAGACTTAGGCCTGTCAACACAAGCAAGAAACTTGTGCCCAAAGACAGCACAATGAGAACATCTATCCGGCTTCCAGAGATACTGTAATCTAAATTTTTGCATTTTACCCAGCACAAGCGACTCAACAAAATCTGGAATATCATAATTAGCACTCACTTTAATCAACACCCTAGCAAACATAGCCCTACCCGACTTTTTCTCAATCATCTCCTCAGTAAATCTATCCAAAGCAATGGGTGCACCAATAACGCTAGTAATATGACTCAAGATATCATAATCCCACATAGTGGAATCCAAATCATACACATTTACCCACATATGAACTGAAGTAGGTCTAATCTTATCATTATCAATACCAACCTCCCATTTCTTTAACAAAACAGGAATATCATTAAACAACCAAGGACGGTTATTAATCACAAACTCCAAGCCCTCAGCATTATCAAACTTAAAGTAAAACCTACCCTGATTATTCAAAACCACATCAACTAGACCATACTTTTTCCACAATCGAAATGCATGAAAACGAACAAATGGAAAAGCAGGTCCCTTACCAACAAAGCACCCAACTAAAGTCAACAACCACTGCTCACTTTGTTTCACAATGAGATCATCTGGAATAACAGCATGTCTAGTACCTATCTCAGTGAACACATGAGGGATAAATCTAAGCTTACCAGTCCTTCGAATGTTTGCCGCCTCTTTAAAAAGATTGGCAAAAGAAGTAGGAGTTTGATTACCTTTCGGACTAGTATTAGCAAAGTGTTTATCAGTGATAGGTGGAACCCCATTATCATCCAAATTTAGCTTTTCAATGACACCATCCGTAATGTCATTAACTTCATGACCTTGCCAAAAACTTTGTCTCACATTTTCATCATCATCTAGCATCTCAATAGGTCCCACAGATGTAATATTAATACCATGAGGAGCATTATGTGACTGCTCTTGTGGGTTATTGTGTAGATCAGCAGCGTGAGATAATGTATCCAAAAAAGATGCAACATTAGCAGTATCATTTGCAATGACATATGACTTTTGGGGAGTCAAAGTATCATTAACATTGTGTGTTTGTAGACCATACATTAAATTGTGTGACTCGGCTTCATGGAGTTGCTTATGCAAAAACTCACTCATTCGATCAAAAGAAGCTTTAGGAACCGAGCTAGCAGCCCCCCCAGATGGCTGGGCAGTAGGTTCAGGAGGTCGAGAAGGTGGAGTCGACACACCATGCAAAGAAGAGGGAGGTGGTGGCATCGGATCAGCAAATGAGAAGCTAGGGTTTACACTTTGAGTGTTGACCCAGTTTGAATCAGTACCCAGATTTGGTATTTGACCCGACCCACCACCAGCAAGAGAAGGATGTGGCGACCTAGTACACCCATGGTGATCGACTTGTAACACCCCAACTAAGGCGGAACGTTGAGATGTACAGAAAGTCAAGTATTCAAAACAAAGGATAATAGATAACATTCACCATAGCTTTATTGGATAAAAATAATTTTACAATGCACAAGCATGTGAGCCAATTCCCAAGTACAATACGTCTACTATACTTGGATATTGAGTCCACGAAACAAATAACAAATACATGAGATGATATACTACAATGATCAGGGCGGATTCCATTGCCCGTCACAAGGTTTGATCTTTGACTCCAATGTACAATGCAAACAATCATGATGCATATAATTCCTCAAAGCTTACGCTAATTCCTGAAAAGCATGAAGAAAAAGTGTCAACTACGAAAACGTAGTTGGTGAGTGCATAGGTTTGCAAGTAAACCTCATTACATATCCATTTCAAAATAGTTGAGAAAATCCATGGTAAT
>CM067167.1:33551116-33596116 GCA_034093135.1 Erigeron breviscapus
CAACATGAGGGATAAATCTAAGCTTACCAGTCCTTCGAATGTTTGCCGCCTCTTTAAAAAGATTGGCAAAAGAAGTAGGAGTTTGATTACCTTTCGGACTAGTATTAGCAAAGTGTTTATCAGTGATAGGTGGAACCCCATTATCATCCAAATTTAGCTTTTCAATGACACCATCCGTAATGTCATTAACTTCATGACCTTGCCAAAAACTTTGTCTCACATTTTCATCATCATCTAGCATCTCAATAGGTCCCACAGATGTAATATTAATACCATGAGGAGCATTATGTGACTGCTCTTGTGGGTTATTGTGTAGATCAGCAGCGTGAGATAATGTATCCAAAAAAGATGCAACATTAGCAGTATCATTTGCAATGACATATGACTTTTGGGGAGTCAAAGTATCATTAACATTGTGTGTTTGTAGACCATACATTAAATTGTGTGACTCGGCTTCATGGAGTTGCTTATGCAAAAACTCACTCATTCGATCAAAAGAAGCTTTAGGAACCGAGCTAGCAGCCCCCCCAGATGGCTGGGCAGTAGGTTCAGGAGGTCGAGAAGGTGGAGTCGACACACCATGCAAAGAAGAGGGAGGTGGTGGCATCGGATCAGCAAATGAGAAGCTAGGGTTTACACTTTGAGTGTTGACCCAGTTTGAATCAGTACCCAGATTTGGTATTTGACCCGACCCACCAGCAGAAAGAGAAGGATGCGGCGACCATCAGTCACCCCATGGTGATCGATTGTGTAACACCCCAACTAAGGCGGAACGTTGAGATGTACAGAAAGTCAAGTATTCAAAACAAAGGATAATAGATAACATTCACCATAGCTTTATTGGATAAAAATAATTTTACAATGCACAAGCATGTGAACCAATTCCCAAGTACAATACGTCTACTATACTTGGATATTGAGTCCACGAAACAAATAACAAATACATGAGATGATATACTACAATGATCAGGGCGGATTCCATTGCCCGTCACAAGGTTTGATCTTGACTCCAATGTGCAATGCAAACAATCATGATGCATATAATTCCTCAAAGCTTACGCTAATTCCTGAAAAGCATGAAGAAAAAGTGTCAACTACGAAAACGTAGTTGGTGAGTGCATAGGTTTGCAAGTAAACCTCGTTACATATCCATTTCAAAATAGTTGAGAAATCCATGGTAAATTATAAAGTTTTCATTTGTCACATTTATCGTGAGAGAAAAATATATCAATCGATTGATCATTCATCATACCAAAACCATTCGGTCATCAATGTTTCAATATCGCCAATTTCAACAACTTCCAAGATTCCATATAAGGTCCAATACCCAAACCGTATGTTCAATCCATAATATCCAACCATAAATAATATCAATACCACTTGGTCAATGGTAAGACTACCATGACGTAATTCGATGAGATTGTTCTTGAGCCACTACTAAGACCGGTTATGTCCCAATAATCAGATATATTGTCCCAAATGATAAGATAATGATAAGCACATGCTGTCAATCACGTGCATAATGATAACCAAGGGTCGTGCCATGGAGACGCCCATAAATATATAGTAGTTAGAGCACCGCGAGGCCAGACTGGCGATGAAGGTGGCCACAAAGGCAAACCAAACATCCCACCGTTACTATAATAGTGGATGAGGGGACAAGTCCTAGTTGCGCAACCCTCTAACTACAGGCCTCAAATGAGTTAATAGTAGTGTACAGGGGACCACCGTTTGACAGTACTCAAGCTCATCATATAACATATAACACGTTGAACATACAATATAATTCCCATATCATTATCATTGTTTCAAAGAATCATTTCATAAGAGAAAGTCATTTTAATTAATCATGCTTTTCACCCCGCAAGTAAAACATATAAAAGAGTTTGAAAGGGGGCTATGACTCACCTTGATATGCCGGGCATTATATATACTTATCCAAAATGGGTACTTCCCATCTATCGCTTCCTTGATCATATATCTGTCATATTCCTCAATCACATTCCAAGCCAAGACTATCCCTACGATAGGACTAATATACGTAAGTTCCTATCTTAAGCCATCACTAAGAAATGCCACTTTCGTTATGTTGTCATAAATTTTGGGATCCAAGTATATTGTTAATATTTGCATCTTTTTGGTTGTAGAGAGTGTTGGTGTAAAAGGGTCACTTTCATTATACATGTAGTTATAAGTTGTTAGAATTTCGGTAGCTTGCCTTTGATTATCATGGTTCCCATTGTGTGCTTTGCTTGATTATAATATTTGACATTTGTAACTTCATAATAGTAATATTTATGAATACTTCCTGATTTATGACTATGTATTTAATTTAATATTATTTAATTAATTATTTATTCATTTTCTTGATTTATTAACCAAATAATTCTTTAAAAATACTTTTAAGTACCTCACTTGCCTTTATGATTTGTGGCTAATTATATTTGGGTTATATTCTGATTATTATGCTTTTTAACTTAGAATATTGTGATATATATATATTTATTTATGTAAATTTTCTTATTAATTTAAAAATAGTTATTAATTAGTGATTTTCACTTACTTAATTATTTCTAAATTATATGACATTTGTTCTTTGACTTGAAATGATTTTACTCCAGTAGGTTTTAGTCACTTTCATCATTGTTTGTGATTATTTAACCAATTTCATGATTTATATAATTTATTTATTTATTTATTTACCTTTTTAATTATCATTTAAATTTAATAATTAATAGAAATTCTTAGAAATCACCACATAACTTTTTGGCTAAAATCCCAGGCCTTTTAGGCAACTTTTATCATGGGAAAAATCATATCAATTCAACCTCTCTTGTGTCTCGCTCAATTTGAGGATTCTAAGCTTATAAATCGTTTACCGAAATAGTGATTTTTGCCTCATTTTCCAAGCAATTCAAATGCGTCAAAATGGATTTTCATCCTTATTTCATTATTTACAGAATGTTCATTATATTTTGGTGCCTTAAGTCGTGATAGTGGTGGTGGTGTGATGTGTGCAAATTAAAGCTTTCGGTTAGTGCTTATATGAACCGAATTAGTGATTTGTAGGCTTGTCTTTGCCATTTAACAACCAAGTTAAGTTTTATAACTCTTATTTGACATATTCTCAGTAGGTTTATAATACCTTTTGTTACGAGATTATTGGAGTTGGTTAGAGTTGCAATCTAGTGACTTTTAGCTTATTTTGTTGTGAAGAACTTTTACTTGGAATTTTCTGTTTTAACACTTATTTTCCTAAAATGTTGAGTAGTCATTCTTGGTTAAGTTGAATTATTTGGACGTTGGTGATTTTTATACAGAGACATGTAGGTGTCCTATATTTATGTGAATTTTTGCTAAATTTTTAGACATTGTTTACTACCTCTAAAAATTACCAAACCAAAACTGGTCAGAACAAGAGCTGCTGTGCGACTCAAGATATTTTATAAAAGATTTCTATGATGGACATTTAAGAAAAATATCCCAATTTTATTTTAAGTTAGGGACACTTTGAACTCAGTTCACACCAAGTTTAAACTTCTGAAACTTATTAGTTAAGAAATTAAAAATCGTCAAAGTTGACTCAACATTAAGACAAAAATCCAGTTTTGACCACTTTTGGTAGAAAAATCATATCTTTGGTTTGGTTTATTATTTTTGAGTGATTCCAGTTGGAGGTTAATCTTAACTCTTTTATATACAACTTTTATTTTGAAAGTTTTGCTTGAAACGGCCCTCACATGCTCAGTTTATCCGTTCAAAGACAGAAGAATAATTCTGTCAGAAAGTATTTGGGTCCAAACAACTCACCAATGACCATTCTTGCTTTATTAACACTTTAGTTCATCATTTACAAGATTAATACTTTATTTTTATACCTCTTAACATCAAATTTCCAGATTATTATACCTCTTTTAACATATTTTTCACTTATTACAAGTCCATATCCATCTCATAATCCAACAACAAGATTCAACTTTCTTAGATCTAACATGCATTCATTCAAATCAACACTTTTCAATACCAATCTTTGTAGATCTAACTTTCAACAACATAAAAACATCTTTTTAATGAAAAATCTCAGAAATATATTCTTCAAAATATACAAAAACATATAGATCTATAAAAAGGAAAATCACTTTAAAAGCTACTAATCTATAACAACACTTTTGGGTCTTAAACTTGTTGAATCCTTGGATCTTTCTCATATATTTCGACATGCATATGCATGAGGAGAAAGATCCTATCAACTTTGCCTTCATCAAGTGTATATAACAAAGAAATCAAGAAGAAAACATAAACTTTTGATAAAACCTTTGAATATAAACAAGAACAAGACTTAATCTAGTAAAAAGGATGAAGATTTATACCCTTGAAGAACTTGGTTTTGAAGGTGAAAAAGTGCAGAAAATTCGTGGCCTCCAAACCCTTATAATACCCTTAATCTATGCTCAAAACAACCCTTAATCTTATCTTGAAACAACCCTTGTTTATTCTAGCATAAACCCTTATTATTGTTGTTGTTTAGATTTGATTTGTCTTGCCTTTTTCTTCCCTTTTTGGAGCCGAAAATAAGAGAGGAAGAGGAAGGAGAGAAAAAGTTTTGAGAGTGAAAGATGTGTTAGTGTGTGTGTTGGGAGTGTAAGAGAGTAATGAGGGGTGTAGGTTTTGAAATGTGTAAGTGTGTGTGGTTGGGTTTGGGGGCCGGCCTTGGGAGGGTATTTGGGGGGTTTTTATCTTCTTTTTTTTTTATTAAAGTTGTGTATATAATGATAGATGTATAGGTTAAGTGTGTATATATGTTGCATGCTTATTATCACTAGTTATTTGTGATTTAAACAATTTGTGTTGGTATGTATATATATGTGTGCCGTACATATATGTATGTATGTATATATATGTGTGCCGTACATATATGTATGTATGTATATATTTTTGGTGTTTTAATTTGTTACAAGGCTCATTGGTTGTAATCTTGTATTTATTTTAAGCATATATATGTATACTTATTATCAATTTAACACTTTTATGTACATATTAATTTATAAATTCATTCTTGAGATAGAAATTTTATTTCCATGACCACATATACTTTAATTGGCTTGGTGATTGAATTGTTGGACATTTTGCAAGATTTATTGATTTTGTCACAAGTTGTGAGTCTTACATTATTATCTATATAACTTGAGTTCTTGAAATGAAGTTTTTGGTTTATTGACATTTCATCAAGTTCAATTTGAACTAGTTTATAGATTGGGATTGTCTTGAATGATTATTGTTATTGTTTATGGCATTTCTAAGATAGCTGGTCATTTACGGTATTTCATTGAACTAGAGGGCAATTTTCACCATGGCGAAATGTCTAGAAGGCCAATTCTCTTAATAAACCTCTAGGGATTGATACCTAGATAAGTCTAAGTAAATTGTCCTAGTCGAAAATTGAGGGTTGTTACATCATTACCCCCTTAACTGAAACTTCGTCCTCGAAGTTCGATCATTCATACGGTAGTAGAAATGGATAAACCAACAGTATGGGTGTCTACACGGAGGCATAAAATGAGTGAGAGTCAAACAAGGTTTCATCACGATTCTTGGTTTCTTGCGAGCTTTTAACTCTAGGGTTGAGGCATCCATTCCTCGGTTCCCTAGAATTCCTCTTGATTAGCAACTTCGAAAAAGAGAAAGGTTACGAATGTCGCTCACTTCTTGAGGCGACTGGAGATTTATCACATGTAGTCGTTGCGGGCTGTCAATCTTGCCTAGATCAATACTAGATAATGGGATGATAATAAGAATGGCAATACAGAGGTGTGAAATGAGCAAACGGCTCGTAACGGGAGTTACAATAAAATAGTGAGAGACGTTGGGATATCGATCGTTGGTGGCTATTCATTTCCATTGTTACTTTGCATACTTTCCTTTATTGTCTTCTACCCCAATTAAAGAATCGTTCCAATAGCTTCTCGCCCACTTTCATCCTTCTTTGGTTTGACGTTGGACACGCTTGCCGCTTCTTGAACATATTGGTGTCGTTTGTGACTAATCACTTGTTAAGGGATTACCCCCTTAACAGGAGCGATACCGACCCATTATGTCAAGTTGCACTAAATTTGCGATGGTACATCTTCGTAGTACCTCACTTTAGGGTTTTCTAGTGTTGTCCTTGTTATTTTATGGCGTGAAAGGAAATCATGAATTGGTTGATGATAGTTCCATCTTACTCCTCATACTCACCTTTGTTCTTCAATTTCGCCCTTATTTTTCCAAAGTCACCTCTTTCATTATTCACTAAGTCATATCGTTACCAATTTTTTTTTGCTTTTTCCGATATTGGCTTTCAAATCGTTTAATGGCACCTTAAAATTTTCCTTTTTAATGTAGAAGTACTACCATCTATGACATATTGCCGACTAAACTCCTTTTTGACATTGCACATATAACCTTTTCCATTTCTCTTCTCTTCCTACGCATTGCTCGCGATGGGATTTACAAAATCCTTATACTCACAAATAATCATATTACCACCATCTTGGAAAGACAAACACTTCAAGCCCTTTTTAGTATGGATCCCTTCTCAAGGACTACAATCCTTCTTAGATCCCTTCAGACCTCTACAAAACTTCCAATGACCTTGCTTTCTAAAGCCTCATATCTATTTTTTGTTTTCTAAGCTAAGCTTCTTTTCAAGTACACTAGCCTAATGTTCTTAGGAATTGTAATGTAACGTAATTTAGGTGAAACTTCACACCTCGTCCTTTTCTCCACCATTTAGTTTTCTCCGTTTTTCTTTCGTGTTCTTCTGGATCACCATACTCCTTACCATTTCGCCACTCGGGTCCATCTCTTACTAGGGTAATTGTTATCTTGAACAGCACACAAGCAGTCGCTAGTCCTTGCAGTTATCTCAAGGGTACTTATCAGATCATGGTGATACGGATCCTTTGATCCTAACTCATCACAGATACGAATTATCCTTATCACCCTTCCGTTCAAACATTCTATAACTAGCTCTTCACGGAGTTTGTTAGTTGTTTGGAACTTAGTTCAGCGCCCAACTTCCTTAATCGTTGTCGTAGCATGTGCCTTGACCTCTAGCGTCGTATTTCTTATTTGTTTTCACTACTAGCTTTAGCAATTCCATGTTGTTTTCTCCTTCACCCTACTTGGGCGCACTACTCCATGGGTCGATGGTCCTTGACGATTAACCATGTGTTGCAAATTGTTTTTCACTCAGATTCATCTTGTTTTAACTTACCTCCCTACAACCATTGGCCTTGAGGGGATACTCTTCACGACTCCCCGCGCTTCTAAACTCGGGTGTTGAGCGTATATCGCTTTCTCTTGGCTTAGTTGATATGTTCTACTAATAGCTTGTCTTTCGATAGAGGTTTTCCAGTTGATATTCAGAGAATAACGTGTGGAGTGCCGTAAGGATGAACGCTACCGGAACTACATCTGGTAAATGGCGTCAATGCCTTCACTTCATTTGTTTGAGTCAAATGACATTTATTCTCTTCATATTCTACTCCAAATCATCTTCAATGATGCTAGTGAATAACTCTTCTTGAAAGATAAAGTAAGATCTTGCGCTTCATACTCCTTGTTCGAGTATCTACTTTTGCTGTGATTACCCCCTTAACATTTTTCCTCTAGAAAAATGTAAGGGATTTTCCTACTTTTCACTTTATCTCACCATCCTTGACGATCTTCAACTCGCCAAATTCCTGATTCCTTCATGTAGCAAATATCCGTTTGCTTTGGTGTTTTGAAAAAGAAAAGGATAGCTCATAATCCTTTTTTTTTGTTACTCTTCCATCTTTAGGGTTACTCGACACATCCTAGTTATCTTATTGCCCTTAATTAGTTTTCTTCTTCCAATTACCTTCATTTTCCAGCATTGCTAGTGATCTCCTCCAAGTTTTAGGGACGTCCTTGTACTTAACCAAAAGTGACCTTCATGTCACACAACCTTCCTTTCGTCGGCCGCTCATTTTTTTTTTTTTTTTTTTTTTTCCTTTTCGATCAACATAGATAGGGAAGGCCTTCAATTCTTTCTCCAAGTAAAGCTTAGTATACTCTTCGCTTGTGCTTCCATGTACTTTGACTTATACACCACAAATCTTCTCCTCCCTACTTTATGTACATGATTCAATAACATCTTCTATGCTATGTAGTTATCCCAAGTATTTCACTTATGGACGGCCAATGTCTCACGTCTTTCGTATCCCTTGATGTCGCAGGCAAGGGCAGGGTTCTAGTTACTCGATTTTTCCATTGCGGAGTGTTACGTAAGTGAGTGGTGTGTTGTTAGGGTACTAACCTTTGAAGAGAAACGGTGATGATCATTACTTTGAATAATCAAGAATATAGAGTTTGGTTTCGAATGAATGAAATAGAAAATATAAAAACCAGAGAATCATTAAGGCTCGAATTAAACTCCTTGCACGAGTTAAAGAAATCACTTCTTTGTCTTTCGTTGCCCAATGGACTCCAACTTTCAATGACGTCAATATATGTCGCACCGACTTAGATAATATAGATGGATGTTCGCGTATACGTGTTAGAATAGAAATATCGCACCAAATTTCAGGGTTACCACTCTCAAGACGTGTCGTCTAGAATATACATGGGAATGCGTCCTACTAGTGTCGTTGTGTCGTCATATGGCTTTAATACCGCTCGTCTTTCATAAGTCTCCAACTTCATTCGACGTTCACATATGTTTCGCACCATTTCAGATCGAATACCAAGGTTATGCGTTGTTTCCAAGAGGATAGAGTCGCGTCACATCTTGGGTCTACAATTCTCAGAGTATTTCGTCCAACGTACGTGGAAAGATGCTCCACTGATGATATCTCCGTTGTCATATGTCCATAATGAATAGTGGTGTCGTAAGAAATAGGATGTGGGATAATTTCAAAAGAGCACGAGTGAACGAATATTGGATTGGAGGGGTACTTAATGACAACTTTCATACTTAGGAAATTTCTAATTTATAATGGATTTTTCAGAGACAATCACTAGTTCCCAAGCGGTCAAATCTCATCGCGCAATATCTATATCAGTAGTAAGGACTAACCACATTATCATCATGTCTAGCAGGTACTAGTTCTCAACAGTCAAATCTTAGAGCATAATAACTATCCCAATAATAAGGCACAACTATATAATCATTAAATCCACACACTAGTCCTCAATTAGCTCAACCTCAGGGTGCAATAATCATCTTAGTAGTAAGGCATGACTACATAATCGTCGCAATATTCACGCGCTAGTTTCAAATAGCCCAAACTTAGAGAGTAAAGGCTCTTATATCCATATCGTTCATGAGATTTCGTATCAACTCGTCATGCCTATATTTTCTTTCTAAATCGATCATAAATAGTCAACGTCATTACTCAATAATTTGACCAAGTCATACTCCAAAATGATTTCGTGCCTTATAATAATCTCATTATTTTAAAGTGCATATGCAACTTAAAGTTCAATGTCATGAGTCATAAGGCTTTTACGCATGCATTCCTCACATAATTTCCACATTGCACATTCCAACTTTCACGTTGCATATTACAAACTTTCACATTGCACATTACAACTTTCACATTGCACATTACAACTTTCACATTGCACATTACAACTTTCACATTGCAATCAAATCATGCCCAAATTCACATGTTATAGCATAGAGTAGCATGTATCAACGAATGCCTTTCAACCTTATATTCATTTCACTTCTAATGTGTAAGGGGAATCCTACTAAACTAGCATAATCCTCAAGTAAAGAAAGTCTCGAATCGTTATATATGCTTAGGTGAACGTCTAAATGCAACACGTATGCTCATAAAAACGCGTGTAATAAAGATCTCTCTTTTTTTTTTTTGAAAAGGAATCCTTTTGAACATAAGTCCAAGTGGTCGTTTGAGTTTTACATGGTTCTGTTAAGTAGAAATTTGAGCTTGATTTGTGCAAAAATGGAGTTAGTGTGTGAAAAGGTGAAGTGTGTGTTTTGGAGGTTAGGGATGAAGATCAGAGAGAATTAAAGTTGAATGATTGGGATTAATTATGGAAATGGGGAAAAGGCTTACAAAAACTTACAATTTTGGGTATGGAGAGGAGTATTTATACACTTGACTAACTTTCACTAATACTCCTTCCATTATTAAAATAATTACATTTTAACACCATTTTAGATTTCTAACATTCTTCCCCTTGGTGTTGAAATGTAATTCATGCACGACATCATCTATAAATACGAATTTGTTGATGAAGGTCTTCGAAGCTTTCTCATTGTCTTCAAGATCTTCCATCAACCTTGGCTTTACGTCTTTAATCTTCACACTTACCTTAAGGATGTATCTTTAAGTCTTGAACTTCTCAGAGTATGAGCATTGCGGAAACTTGATCTTGGCTTTTTAGATTTGAACATGAAAGCCTCTTCTTGACAATCTTAACTTTGTCACACTTCCCCTTAATTAATGAATCTTTCTCTTGAAGCATTTGGACAAACATCTTTTTCATCACAAACTTCCCCTCGATCAAACAATCATATTTGTGTACCACCAACGCTTATGTATAGGGTGTACCCGCGGCGTACCCACCACGTTGGCGATAACTATCTTCAAAGAAAAATTTGGGGATCACTTTAGTCAACAATTTATCTTTCTTCCCCTCAACTGATAAATTCTTCTTTCAAATAAACTTGTTCGACTTCATTATCCTCTTTCTTCCCCTCATGATGAATGTGTGGCAACATGTTCATCATGTCTCTTTGAAGTCAAAACTGGGGAATCAACCATTATGAAGTAGTAGTCCAATAAGCAACATCTTTAGCCCGGGTTATACACTGACATGTGTATAAGCCATCTTCATCGAATCACTTATGAACAACCTTTGGGACCCATTTAAGTGTAGGCCCAACGGTTTTTGTCTTGACATTCCAAATGTACGTGTCATCGATTCGGCGAATGGAATCTGCAGTCCACGGAGGATGTAAAGTTGACATTGAAGAGAAATGTATTTTCCGTGTAAGCAGTGGAGTAGCAAAGACATTCACTTTTTGCATGGTAATTGGTTTTGGTGCAAGTTCATAGAGTTGCCAAAGTGAGTATTTGATTGTCTTTGACTCAGTTGACTTTGGTTTGTAGACAGGTTTCCATTTGATCTTGGTCAACTGAGCTTTTTGCTTGAGAGATGAACTTGGTATTGTCTTCAAATGTCAAGAATGGAATGAGAGTCTGTGTTCCATCAATAGTAGGCTTTGAAGAATACTTTCTATCCTTGAATAAGGCATAGTTAGTAAATTGAGAAGATTTATGTTCAGCAGGAGATGAAACTTTGATCTTTGAGCTCTTTGGGATGGACTCAGTGCAAACTTTCTTTGGAGCATCAAGTTCAGTTGGAAGTATTGGACTTGCATCATGATAAACTGATCCATCATCACTATCAGTATCATCCTTCTCAACTTTGTTGAAGTCGTTGAAGACTTTTCTCTCCATGCTTAATAAAACAGTTGTCTTATCTTGCAACTCATGTTGAAGATTTAAAATTGTTTGTAGCAAGACAACTTCTTTCATTTGACTTTCCAAAATGTGTTCATCAAGCCTTTGAAGTGAACTTTGCAACTTATTTGTCAATTTAGAGATTTGAGATTGCATCTCATTGGTCTTCTTTTGTAGAGTAAAATCGTTGTTCACAAGTTCAATGAGACATTTTGACAACTCATCTGTTAAGTTAGAAACTTTGATCTTCAAACGAACATTTTCAGTTTTGAGCTCCTCATTTTCAGATTGGAGTTGTTCATTTTCAGACTTGAGTTGTTGAATTTCAAGATTGATCTTCACATTTTGAGTCTTTGTCTTTTTGACATGAACCTTTGGAGGATTTGAATTTTGATGAGAATACCTTTTACAAAAAGCTTTTGTATCAGCAATTATAGATTCATAAGACTTTTGATCCTCATCGTTCATGAGTGAAAGAGTATTTGAGATGTTTGACATTTTGTTGTGCAAAAGTGAAATGAAATGAAAGGTAATTGTGATTGAAATTGAAGTGAAAGAATTAAAATTGAAATTTGAAGATTTTGTACTTCAGGTTTCCCTCCAAATTTTTGCCGCCGAAATATGTTCTCACGAAACTTTGAATTTCATGTAAACTTTGGATATCATGATCATAGGAAAATTTTGATAATTTCTAAAAAAATTTCGCCAAAAACCGCGTCGATAACGAATGAAAATTGGCCTAAATTTTTTTTAACGCTATCAAATTTTAAATCTTCATGAATTATCCCTTTTTTTTTTAAATTGGAACGATCTTGTGAAACGATCTTGGTGAAACGATCTTGGTGAAAATCGTTTTAGGTGACAGTATTCAAAGGAACTGGGACGATCTTGACAAGATCGTCCTATGTTCACAAGGCTGGAACGATCTTGGTGAGGATCGTCCTAAGTTCAGTAGGATGGGACGATCTTGGAGAGGATCGTCCTAAGTTCAGTAGGCTGGGACGATCTTGGAGAGGATCGTCCTATCCTTCAATGTGCTGGACGATCTTGGAGAGGATCGTCCTAAGTTCAGTAGGCTGGGACGATCTTGGTGAGGATCGTCCTAAGTTCAGTAGGCTGGGACGATCTTGGAGAGGATCGTCCTAAGTTCAGTAGGCTGGGACGATCTTGGAGAGGATCGTCCTAAGTTCAGTAGGCTGGGACGATCTTGGAGAGGATCGTCCTAAGTTCAGTAGACTGGGACGATCTTGGAGAGGATCGTCCTAAGTTCAGTAGGCTGGGACGATCTTGGGAAGATCGTCCTAGTGAAGATCGTCTTAGGGTCATCTTCTTCATTACATCAGTTTTCCATAAAAACTCCATTAACAACTTCAAAAAGCTTCAATATCTTTTGAAATACTGGGAGTTAGATCATGAAATCACTTGCAAACTGATTGTATTCACGTCCGCAACAGATTTATGAACAAAATTCAACACAAAACACAACAGATTCAAATCCCTCAAATTCGCGCCAAAAACACAAAATTCAATCTCGAGAATTAGATTGAATTGGAACTTGAAACTTGACAGGATTATGTTTTCAACTACTAGGAATCTATTGGTGAACAAATATCTGTGATTTTATGTGATTTGAGAGGTGAAAAATTGAAGAACAGTGAAGATCGTTTTTTTTTTAAAAAAAAAACGGTTTTGAATAAAAATTCGAAAATTGTATGAGAATTGCACAAAATCGAGCTATGGATCGTTCAGATTAACTGATTTTTCTCTGATACCAATTGTTAAGTAGAAATTTGAGCTTGATTTGTGCAAAAATGGAGTTAGTGTGTGAAAAGGTGAAGTGTGTGTTTTGGAGGTTAGGGATGAAGATCAGAGAGAATTAAAGTTGAATGATTGGGATTAATTATGGAAATGGGGAAAAGGCTTACAAAAACTTACAATTTTGGGTATGGAGAGGAGTATTTATACACTTGACTAACTTTCACTAATACTCTTTCCATTATTAAAATAATTACATTTTAACACCATTTTAGATTTCTAACAGGTTCTCTCATAATTAAACGTAGATTCATGACTTTACGTTTAATTATGGTCCTACCATGTAAAGCTCAAACTAGTCCGCTCAACCTTATGCTCGACTCGACTATAAAATTCGTTTTGAAAATAGGCTATAGTCTTGGAATTCCCGGAGGAACCCCAATGTTCTCTATAACCTTAGTCTCTGATACCATTTTCTGTAACACCCCAACTAAGGCAGAACGTTGAGATGTACAGAAAGTCGAGTATTCAAAACAAAGGATAATAGATAACATTCACCATAGCTTTATTGGATAAAAATAATTTTACAATGCACAAGCATGTGAACCAATTCCCAAGTACAATACGTCTACTATACTTGGATATTGAGTCCACGAAACAAATAACAAATACATGAGATGATATACTACAATGATCAGGGCGGATTCCATTGTCCGTCACAAGGTTTGATCTTGACTCCAATGTGCAATGCAAACAATCATGATGCATATAATTCCTCAAAGCTTACGCTAATTCCTGAAAAGCATGAAGAAAAAGTGTCAACTACGAAAACGTAGTTGGTGAGTGCATAGGTTTGCAAGTACCTCGTTACATATCCATTTCAAAATAGTTGAGAAATCCATGGTAAATTATAAAGTTTTCATTTGTCACATTTATCGTGAGAGAAAAATATATCAATCGATTGATCATTCATCATACCAAAACCATTCGGTCATCAATGTTTCAATATCGCCAATTTCAACAACTTCCAAGATTCCATATAAGGTCCAATACCCAAACCGTATGTTCAATCCATAATATCCAACCATAAATAATATCAATACCACTTGGTCAATGGTAAGACTACCATGACGTAATTCGATGAGATTGTTCTTGAGCCACTACTAAGACCGGTTATGTCCCAATAATCAGATATATTGTCCCAAATGATAAGATAATGATAAGCACATGCTGTCAATCACGTGCATAATGATAACCAAGGGTCGTGCCATGGAGACGCCCATAAATATATAGTAGTTAGAGCACCGCGAGGCCAGATTGGCGATGAAGGTGGCCACAAAGGCAAACCAAACATCCCACCGTTACCTATAATAGTGGATGAGGGGACAAGTCCTAGTTGCGCAACCCTCTAACTACAGGCCTCAAATGAGTTAATAGTAGTGTACAGGGGACCACCGTTTGACAGTACTCAAGCTCATCATATAACATATAACACGTTGAACATACAATATAATTCCCATATCATTATCATTGTTTCAAAGAATCATTTCATAAGAGAAAGTCATTTTAATTATTCATGCTTTTCACCCCGCAAGTAAAACATATAAAAGAGTTTGAAAGGGGGCTATGACTCACTTATCCAAAATGGGTACTTCCCATCTATCGCTTCCTTGATCATATATCTGTCATATTCCTCAATCACATTCCAAGCCAAGACTATCCCTACGATAGGACTAATATACGTAAGTTCCTATCTTAAGCCATCACTAAGAAATGCCACTTTCGTTATGTTGTCATAAATTTTGGGATCCAAGTATATTGTTAATATTTGCATCTTTTTGGTTGTAAAGAGTGTTGGTGTAAAAGGGTCACTTTCATTATACATGTAGTTATAAGTTGTTAGAATTTCGGTAGCTTGCCTTTGATTATCATGGTTCCCATTGTGTGCTTTGCTTGATTATAATATTTGACATTTGTAACTTCATAATAGTAATATTTATGAATACTTCCTGATTTATGACTATGTATTTAATTTAATATTATTTAATTAATTATTTATTTATTTTCTTGATTTATTAACCAAATAATTCTTTAAAAATACTTTTAAGTACCTCACTTGCCTTTATGATTTGTGGCTAATTATATTTGGGTTATATTCTGATTATTATGCTTTTTAACTTAGAATATTGTGATATATATATTTATTTATGTAAATTTTCTTATTAATTTAAAAATAGTTATTAATTAGTGATTTTCACTTACTTAATTATTTCTAAATTATATGACATTTGTTCTTTGACTTGAAATGATTTTACTCCAGTAGGTTTTAGTCACTTTCATCATTGTTTGTGATTATTTAACCAATTTCATGATTTATATAATTTATTTATTTATTTATTTACCTTTTTAATTATCATTTAAATTTAATAATTAATAGAAATTCTTAGAAATCACCACATAACTTTTTGGCTAAAATCCCAGGCCTTTTAGGCAACTTTTATCATGGGAAAAATCATATCAATTCAACCTCTCTTGTGTCTCGCTCAATTTGAGGATTCTAAGCTTATAAATCGTTTACCGAAATAGTGATTTTTGCCTCATTTTCCAAGCAATTCAAATGCGTCAAAATGGATTTTCATCCTTATTTCATTATTTACAGAATGTTCATTATATTTTTGTGCCTTAAGTCGTGATAGTGGTGGTGGTGTGATGTGTGCAAATTAAAGCTTTCGGTTAGTGCTTATATGAACCGAATTAGTGATTTGTAGGCTTGTCTTTGCCATTTAACAACCAAGTTAAGTTTTATAACTCTTATTTGACATATTCTCAGTAGGTTTATAATACTTTTTATTACGAGATTATTGGAGTTGGTTAGAGTTGCAATCTAGTGACTTTTAGCTTATTTTGTTGTGAAGAACTTTTACTTGGAATTTTCTGTTTTAACACTTATTTTCCTAAAATGTTGAGTAGTCATTCTTGGTTAAGTTGAATTATTTGGACGTTGGTGATTTTTATACAGAGACATGTAGGTGTCCTATATTTATGTGAATTTTTGCTAAATTTTTAGACATTGTTTACTACCTCTAAAAATTACCAAACCAAAACTGGTCAGAACAAGAGCTGCTGTGCGACTCAAGATATTTTATAAAAGATTTCTATGGTGGACATTTAAGAAAAATCTCCCAATTTTATTTTAAGTTAGGGACACTTTGAACTCAGTTCATACCAAGTTTAAACTTCTGAAACCTATTAGTTAAGAAATTAAAAATCGTCAAAGTTGACTCAACATTAAGACAAAAATCCAGTTTTGACCACTTTTGGTAGAAAAATCATATCTTTGGTTTGGTTTAGTAATTTTGAGTGATTCCAGTTGGAGGTTAATCTTAACTCTTTTATCTACAACTTTTATTTTGAAAGTTTTGCTTGAAACGGCCCTCACATGCTCAGTTTATCCGTTCAAAAACAGAAGAATAATTCTGTCAGAAAGTATTTGGGTCCAAACAACTCACCAATGACCATTCTTGCTTTATTAACACTTTAGTTCATCATTTACAAGATTAATACTTTATTTTTATACCTCTTAACATCAAATTTCCAGATTATTATACCTCTTTTAACATATTTTTCACTTATTACAAGTCCATATCCATCTCATAATCCAACAACAAGATTCAACTTTCTTAGATCTAACATGCATTCATTCAAATCAACACTTTTCAATACCAATCTTTGTAGATCTAACTTTCAACAACATAAAAACATCTTTTTAATGAAAAATCTCAGAAATATATTCTTCAAAATATACAAAAACATATAGATCTATAAAAAGGAAAATCACTTTAAAAGCTACTAATCTATAACAACACTTTTGGGTCTTAAACTTGTTGAATCCTTGGATCTTTCTCATATATTTCGACATGCATATGCATGAGGAGAAAGATCCTATCAACTTTGCCTTCATCAAGTGTATATAACAAAGAAATCAAGAAGAAAACATAAACTTTTGATAAAACCTTTGAATATAAACAAGAACAAGACTTAATCTAGTAAAAAGGATGAAGATTTATACCCTTGAAGAACTTGGTTTTGAAGGTGAAAAAGTGCAGAAAATTCGTGGCCTCCAAACCCTTATAATACCCTTAATCTATGCTCAAAACAACCCTTAATCTTATCTTGAAACAACCCTTGTTTATTCTAGCATAAACCCTTATTATTGTTGTTGTTTAGATTTGATTTGTCTTGCCTTTTTCTTCCCTTTTTGGAGCCGAAAATAAGAGAGGAAGAGGAAGGAGAGAAAAAGTTTTGAGAGTGAAAGATGTGTTAGTGTGTGTGTTGGGAGTGTAAGAGAGTAATGAGGGGTGTAGGTTTTGAAATGTGTAAGTGTGTGTGGTTGGGTTTGGGGGCCGGCCTTGGGAGGGTATTTGGGGGGTTTTTATCTTCTTTTTTTTTTTTATTAAAGTTGTGTATATAATGATAGATGTATAGGTTAAGTGTGTATATATGTTGCATGCTTATTATCACTAGTTATTTGTGATTTAAACAATTTGTGTTGGTATGTATATATATGTGTGCCGTACATATATGTATGTATGTATATATTTTTGGTGTTTTAATTTGTTACAAGGCTCATTGGTTGTAATCTTGTATTTATTTTAAGCATATATATGTATACTTATTATCAATTTAACACTTTTATGTACATATTAATTTATAAATTCATTCTTGAGATAGAAATTTTATTTCCATGACCACATATACTTTAATTGGCTTGGTGATTGAATTGTTGGACATTTTGCAAGATTTATTGATTTTGTCACAAGTTGTGAGTCTTACATTATTATCTATATAACTTGAGTTCTTGAAATGAAGTTTTTGGTTTATTGACATTTCATCAAGTTCAATTTGAACTAGTTTATAGATTGGGATTGTCTTGAATGATTATTGTTATTGTTTATGGCATTTCTAAGATAGCTGGTCATTTACGGTATTTCATTGAACTAGAGGGCAATTTTCACCATGGCGAAATGTCTAGAAGGCCAATTCTCTTAATAAACCTCTAGGGATTGATACCTAGATAAGTCTAAGTAAATTGTCCTAGTCGAAAATTGAGGGTTGTTACATCATTACCCCCTTAACTGAAACTTCGTCCTCGAAGTTCGATCATTCATACGGTAGTAGAAATGGATAAACCAACAGTATGGGTGTCTACACGGAGGCATAAAATGAGTGAGAGTCAAACAAGGTTTCATCACGATTCTTGGTTTCTTGCGAGCTTTTAACTCTAGGGTTGAGGCATCCATTCCTCGGTTCCCTAGAATTCCTCTTGATTAGCAACTTCGAAAAAGAGAAAGGTTACGAATGTCGCTCACTTCTTGAGGCGACTGGAGATTTATCACATGTAGTCGTTGCGGGCTGTCAATCTTGCCTAGATCAATACTAGATAATGGGATGATAATAAGAATGGCAATACAGAGGTGTGAAATGAGCAAACGGCTCGTAACGGGAGTTACAATAAAATAGTGAGAGACGTTGGGATATCGATCGTTGGTGGCTATTCATTTCCATTGTTACTTTGCATACTTTCCTTTATTGTCTTCTACCCCAATTAAAGAATCGTTCCAATAGCTTCTCGCCCACTTTCATCCTTCTTTGGTTTGACGTTGGACACGCTTGCCGCTTCTTGAACATATTGGTGTCGTTTGTGACTAATCACTTGTTAAGGGATTACCCCCTTAACAGGAGCGATACCGACCCATTATGTCAAGTTGCACTAAATTTGCGATGGTACATCTTCGTAGTACCTCACTTTAGGGTTTTCTAGTGTTGTCCTTGTTATTTTATGGCGTGAAAGGAAATCATGAATTGGTTGATGATAGTTCCATCTTACTCCTCATACTCACCTTTGTTCTTCAATTTCGCCCTTATTTTTCCAAAGTCACCTCTTTCATTATTCACTAAGTCATATCGTTACCAATTTCTCTTGCTTTTGCCGATATTGGCTTTCAAATCGTTTAATGGCACCTTAAAATTTTCCTTTTTAATGTAGAAGTACTACCATCTATGACCTATTGCCGACTAAACTCCCCTTTTTGACATTGCACATATAACCTTTTCCATTTCTCTTCTCTTCCTACGCATTGCTCGCGATGGGATTTACAAAATCCTTATACTCACAAATAATCATATTACCACCATCTTGGAAAGACAAACACTTCAAGCCCTTTTTAGTATGGATCCCTTCTCAAGGACTACAATCCTTCTTAGGTCCCTTCAGACCTCTACAAAACTTCCAATGACCTTGCTTTCTAAAGCCTCATATCTATTTTTTGTTTTCTAAGCTAAGCTTCTTTTCAAGTACACTAGCCTAATGTTCTTAGGAATTGTAATGTAACGTAATTTAGGTGAAACTTCACACCTCGTCCTTTTCTCCACCATTTAGTTTTCTCCGTTTTTCTTTCGTGTTCTTCTGGATCACCATACTCCTTACCATTTCGCCACTCGGGTCCATCTCTTACTAGGGTAATTGTTATCTTGAACAGCACACAAGCAGTCGCTAGTCCTTGCAGTTATCTCAAGGGTACTTATCAGATCATGGTGATACGGATCCTTTGATCCTAACTCATCACAGATACGAATTATCCTTATCACCCTTCCGTTCAAACATTCTATAACTAGCTCTTCACGGAGTTTGTTAGTTGTTTGGAACTTAGTTCAGCGCCCAACTTCCTTAATCGTTGTCGTAGCATGTGCCTTGACCTCTAGCGTCGTATTTCTTATTTGTTCTCACTACTAGCTTTAGCAATTCCATGTTGTTTTCTCCTTCACCCTACTTGGGCGCACTACTCCTTGGGTCGATGGTCCTTGACGATTAACCATGTGTTGCAAATTGTTTTTCACTCAGATTCATCTTGTTTTAACTTACCTCCCTACGACCATTGGCCTGTGGTCGGCAGCCCCTCCAATTACGGCAGCCGGTGGTGGCAGATCAGTGGCAGGCGGCGGCTGTAGGGTTTCTTCATTAGAATCGGTCGATTTCAAAGAGGAGATCGAATCAATGGGATCAGACTGAAAGGAATCGGCAACAACAGATGAAGATGAAGAGGACCTAAGGTTGTATTTTGATCGATTAGCAGTGGAAGAGATCGCATCAAGTCCAGCAGTTTTAGGATGAACACCATCGGGATCCAATTCAATCTTTTTAAGATTTTTCGAACCTTTTGATCGGTTCGAAGGGGATTTTTTAGGCATAACTAGGATTGGATTTGGATGTAGAACATGAAAGGATTAACAGATTTTTGATTTGTCTTGTGTATGTGTCGAATTTTTGAAGGATTAGCATGAAGAAATTCGATTTTGTTAGGGAAAAAACCCACTTTTTTGAGAGAAAAAACACACACTTACACCATCCCTTGGTTTTTTGTAATATCAGCCATTTTAACAAGAACATACAGAACAAGCAGAGCAGATAGACAAATAAACAGACAAGATAACAAGAAACAATCACTTAAAACTTATATAAAACTTGACACCAATTCTAGAAGCTTCAATAACAAGCATACAATAAACAGAGATTTCCATATTCAAGAAGGAGCACAAGATACAAGTAATAACAACCAAGAAACCAGTTAATAAACAAAAAACAAAGGGATTCCAACCTATAGGCCAAACTTTCCTCACCTGGAGCGCTCCAGATGAAGAACAATTTGCTAAAGAGAGGATAGGAAGAGATAACTTACAGAGGGGTCTCCAACAGTAATTTCAAATCACTTAAAAGGCAACCAATATACTCATCCTTCAAACCCTAAATCTTATAAAAGATTAGGATTAGTGAAGGAAATGAGAAGGAGCGGAAGCAACAAATAATAAAATGTTTTTGATAATAAGAGGATTTAAGTATGAATATTAAAGAAGAGAAACTATTTTGTAGTATATATATATACTAGTACTAATACCCGTGCGTATTGCACGGTCGACTCATAATTGATTATATTTATATTTCATTTTATGTATAATAAATATGTATATTATTTATGAAAATATGTAATGCAAACATGTTAATTAACAAAGATAATCTCTAAGTGTTTGGGGCAACAATCAACTGAAAAAAGGTGTTCCCCACGTTTGAATTATGCGCAAACAGATAGAAGAATCAATCGTTTTGGGAGTGATATCTTCTACCAACCTTTCAGTAATAGCGACAGTGTCTTCCATTATGTCTGACGAGTGGTAACAAATATAATCAGGAAAACAGAGCATGAAAGCTAAATAAAACAACCTAAATCTAATAAATTTGAACGTATGCTTTTAGCCAACTTTACCAATAAATCAAACTAAGCTAATAATCAACAAATATTGTAACATAAAATCAACAAAAGTAAACTAATAATAAATCCCATCATAATCACATGCATATACTATACGCATATATACAATAACTTTTTTAAAAACATATAAGTGGTAATAGTCAACATGCATATAAAATTGATAGAAAAGTTACCTCCAATTATTTGACCTCTTTAAAACTCTATAAAACAGTGATTCAAAATTGATCGATAAATCAAAGTTCATTAAAGAATATATAGGCATTGGAAGAATTCGTATATATGGGTGTTAATATATATTATTAACCATTAATCAAAATAAGGAAGTGTTAGAGAATGATAAGGAAAAGAATTTTAGAAAAAGTTGGAGACGTATTAAGGGACATATATTTATTTTATTTATTATTTAAAAGGTTTTTTAATATATATGACTAAAGACACTTGTGTTTTAATTTAAAAAAGGTTTTTTAATGTATATGATTAAAAAGACACTTGTCGTTTTAATAAAGTGCTACATGTCGTTAAATAAAAGTTACAATCCTGTTTTAGTTTATTGGTAGATATTTTTATATAAAATAATAATAATAGTTTTAATAAACAAGAAAGGGAAAAACTAGGGTTTTTTAATAATCGGTAACAAGAAGATGAAGAATCCAATCGATTCAACAATCACACAGCCTATGTCTCTGATACCATGAAGAAATAATGAGATTAACAAGAAATATAACCGAATGATTAACTCTATTGATCAAATAAAAGGTTTTATGTTAAACAAGTACAACAACGAAAAGAGAATTACAATAACCAACACTGAATGTGAAGGATAAGGGACAACAACATAAACTACATGATCAGAATCACAATAAGAACAACCATGGCGATGATATGAATATTAGGGTTTTCTGGGTAACGGGTATAATCGCCCAAAGTGATAAAATGTGTTGTAAGAAACCCTAGCTCAACAGTAGCTAGATTATATAGGCACCATAGTTTGCATATGCCCCCTCTTCTTCTCTTCTTCCCATGTTTGGTCCTTTAGCTTCCAGAATTCCATTGTGTCACAAGCAGTCCCTCCAGTTACATCTCTTGTGCATAAAGTACCCAAAATAAGAAAATAAGATTAAGTAAGAAACCATAACAATGATCAAGATGCTTATTAATTTAACAAATACGACTATTTGAGAAAAAACTTATATATATCAAATCTAAATGTAGTTACAAAGATAACATCATAACATGGATACACTACTACAAATTTTTGGCAATAGAGACCGGTTAAAGGAATAGAGACCGGTTGCTTTTAAAAAATGTGGTCTCTAAACCTATACAACCGGTCTTTAAATATACATAAGTATAAAGACCTGTTGGCTAAATGGTCCCCACTTAAAAACCAAGAATAGAGAGCGGTCAATTATAAAGAAACTGGTTTCTAAAGTATTAAAGTATAGAGACCTGTATTTTTTTAACCAAGTGGTCTCTATGATAAATTAAATCCCACCACACGAACCAGTAAAATGTTTGAAAACTTGGAAATTGAAAACTTGAAATATTTTCAATTTTCATTTCCCTCTAAAATTCCCCCCAGCATTCCCTTTTTATCCAGATCTAACATACACCACATATGATTTATCTATACTATGCTATGCTATATATCACTTTTGCAAATCTTTTCATCCTCAAAATTAAAATCTACCAGACTACCACCAAAATAACACATAAGAAACACTAATGAAACCATCATTAAACATTTGAACTCTACATACTTACTTATATCTATTATTCTTTCAATTCTAAATCTAAGAAAACATCCTCCAAAAATAACATGGCTCAAAGCATAAAACCATCATCAAACTGATGCATCAAAAGTGCTTTTAAGTTTTTCCTTTTTGTTTTTGTTTCTGCTTGTTTTTCTTGGTATATCTAAAAGGTTTTTATTTGTTTTGTATAGATCTAAGAATTATGTCGAAGCACTTGAAGTTATATTTGTTACAATAATCAAGCCATCGGAGACAGTCTTCACTGATCTTATGTTAGTTTCTCTCTTTTCTTCTTCTTTTTAATTTTTTTTTATGGGATTCTCATGTATCTTTACTTTGATTTCATGTATTCTTGTAAATGGCAACTTTAATAGTTTCATGTTTGATTTTTTTTGTTTTACAATTCTTCTAAACAATTTCATATTCCAATAATTGAGGTCGTTTTTTGACAAACTTTCTGTTTTTATACTTGCAGTATTCCGTGGAGGCCTTTGAGACACCAGTGGCTGAAGACATTAACAATCTGATCCATTTGAAAAAAGCATATGGAATGAGACAACATGTTTTTAGATATTTGTTTATTTTGAGATTTAATTTATGTTTGTATGAATTGATATTAATAAATAATACATGTTCTTAAGTTGTATTGTTTGGATTTAAATGGATAATGGCTTAAAATTGATATTGTTTGGATATAATCTGAATTGGTAATGAAGATTAGTCAAAATATTAATTTTTTTTTTTAATAAAAAAAATGGAATAGAGACCGGTTGGTATGTATATAACAGGTCTCTATAAGAAGTATAGAGACCGGTTAACAACCGGTCTTTATTTGAGAGACCACTAGTCATAGAGACCGGTTGGACAACCGGTCTCTATGAGGCCAACAACCGGTCTCTATTGTCTTTTTTTGTAGTAGTGATATAAGGAAAACTCAAGTTCAATCTCCAAAATCTTCCTTAATAATATAGTATATCCTTGTCTAGTTATGTGAACATGAATATTGATTAGAGGGTCCCCAATGCCCTCGTTCGGGGGGTTCGTCCGAGGGCCTCGGACGAGTCCACACCGTTGGGTGGGACTCGTCCCTGGCTCGTTCGGGGCACTCGTCCGAGGGGCTCGTTCCTGCAGGGACGAGTCGTTCGTTTGTTTTTTTTTTTTTTTTTTTTTTAAATGCAACGGCTATATTTCAAGGAAAAAGACAAAACATTTGAAGTTTCAAAAGTTGGCAAAACAGGTCCCTCTAACGGCCTGTTTGACCACCTGCAGTCCAAAAAATTTACACTTTTAGTCCTTTAACGGCTAGTTTTTGAAAAAGCCTATATATACACCTTCATAAGCACTAGAACACACCACACTTTCATTATTAACATATACAAAGTAATCTCATAGCACAAATCATGTCGAATTTCAACAACCAAAAAGCCGACGACTTCTGGAACAACGCCGTGAACGATTTTAATCAATCGTACACTAACCAACCATCACAAATACCGTTCATCCCACAACCAAATGACCCCCGTTATCCTCAATTCATGGCAGCTTATTATGCTTCACTTGCCGCTACACAACCCCCTAATTTCTTCCATGGGGGGTCATCGTCAGCAGCATGTTTTCAACAACCTGATCAACACTCCGCTCCCACACCCGAATCTGTTCCCACCCCCCAATCCATTCCTGAAACACAACCAAAGAAGGGCCGGGTCAAAACCATGGCCAAACGCACCAAGAAAATCAAACAACCAAAAGAACCTGCTGCAAACTCGTCAAATTGGACCGAGCTTGAAATGAAAGTTCTCACTGAGTGTTGGATCGATGCTACAGAAGATCCAATAGTTGGCAAAGACCAATCGCTTGATTGTTTCTGGGGGAAAATCAGAGAGAAGTATAATGCAAGATTCCCCAACAACCCAAGAAATCACAATCAGATTAGTGGCAAGTGGAGAAAGATCAAAACAAATGTGTCAAAGTTCAATGCAATCTGGAAAGGGTATGATGATAATCGATGCAGTGGTGAGAACGATGCCCAAGTCATGGAGGAAGCGCGTTCAGCGTACTTTACTCAAACCAAAAATCAGTTTACCATGTACGAGTGTTGGTTGCTCGTGAAAGATAAGCCAAAGTTCTTCGCTCCATCCGGTCATGATGTTCTGGGGCGAAGCCTCCATAAAAGGAAAAACATTCTTAATGTTGTTGACAGTGACGAGGAGGAGGAGGAGGAGACCCAATTCGAGCCGGTGGATCTTGGTGATAATGACCTTTTCGGTGGGGATAAGTATACGCGCCCCCCTACTAGGTCAAAGGCATCACGAACATCTGCTTCTTCCGATGCGGGGTCTGCTCGTTCTTCAGCTTCCGACCTAGCTGCCCGACTCGACCGACTTGGGTGTAAAAAAGAGGCGGTGTTGGATGAACAACAACAATCTTTGGCTGCCATTCGTGAGGAAGAAAGGAAGCGCACCATGTATTCGGCTCTTTCGTTCATGGGCCAAACAGAGTGTGATGACGAGGAAAAGAGGTACATCAAGGAAGCCAAGAAGAAACTCATGTCGGAGTACAAAGACTTCATATTCGGTCCCAATTAGTTTAGGTTTAGTTTAAAAAAATAAAAATGTCGTAAGCTTTGTTTTTTTGGTTTTTTTTCTTCCATTTTTAGGTTGTGTGCTTTATTTTATTGTACTTTGTTTTTTTATTTTTATGTTCGAAATGTATTGTATTTTTAATTTTAATGAAGTTGGGTGTTTTATTAATAGTTTGTGTTAATGGGCTTAAAATGTATTTTATTTATAGTTTAGAGGGTTAGAAGTGTAAAGTTCATTTATAGTTTAGATAAATGGGTAAAATTAAATAATTGGTGGGTCCAAGACTAGTCTTTGAGGGATTAGTCCATTGGGTGCATTTTGGGGGGATTAGTCCTTGGAGCTTTTTTTGCTGATGTGGCGCTGACAGGGACTAGTCTTAGGGGGATGAGTGGTGGGCATTGGGTACCCTCTTATATCCTTCTAAGGCATCCAAATCACAACCCAACCCAACAATACTATTCATTAAAAAACTATTTTCTCTCTCTTATATTTACCCAACCCAACAAAATCAAATTTTACACTCCCATCAACAACCCAACCAAACTATTTATTTAATACATTATAATGTTTTATAATTAACTTTTTTAATTTCAAGTATTTTTTTAATAAAAGAAATACTTTTTATATAACAAAAAATTAATTTATTTTATCATAAAAAATAAAAATAATTAAATTCCTAAAATATTTCACATTCATCAACATATATTAAACAAAATCGAATACCTCATTTTATAATCCTAACATAACAATAACATAAATGTAGTACTAGAACATAAATATTACATAATTATCCATCAGTTGCAAATTTTTGCCATATGTGCTCGATCAAGTCGTTTTTTAGAGCGTTGTGAGCTTCTCTATTGCGAAGTTGCGTCCTATTGGTCATGTAACTTGAGAGATCTGCAATTCGTTTAGTTGAGTATTCAAGAGGAAGAAGCTCATACCACTTTTTTTTGGCAATATGCCCCACGGTATGCAGAAACCCACTTTTGGGCATTTTGGCGATATGCCTCACGGTATGCAGAAACCCACGATTGAAAAAGTTATTTGGATTCATTTTTAAAATTTCTAAAAAAGTTATGTAATTTATGTTTTTTAGATTGAAATGTAAAGATATTGTGTCATGATAAAAAAGAAAAGAAAAAAGAAATGAACACATATATATATATATATATTGTGAATTGTTGTATGCACGTAAGGTTCCAAAAGTGCCACGTTGCCCAAACATTTGTTGGGTGAGCCGAACTAGTCGTTTGCAAATGACTATATTTAATAGTTTTTACTTGTAATGTGTGCCGACCAAACGAAAAAAATACCACCGATGGCAGTGGTCTAACTATACCGCGCATCTTAACATTAAAACAATAAAATCCCCTATAAAAAATATGGATCGATGGAAAAATATAGAGTAAAGCTAGCAAGAAATCTTTTTAGCTAGCTTTCTCAAATTCAAGATCGATCGCCTCATTCTTTGGTGGCGATTCCTTTAGCGGCATCCCATGCATCGGACACTGCCTTCTCAGTCTTCTCCGCCACGGTTTCCGCAGCACTAATAGTCTTGTCTTGCACATCCTTGGCAATCTCGGCCGCATTACTGATGCCCTCGTCAATCTTATCCGCAATCAAGCTCGCAGTTTCGTTAACATTTTCATCTGATTTAGCTTTCATTTTACTGGCTTCATCTGCCACATTTCCAGCCACCTCACTAACTTTGCTTTTTGAATCTGCTGCACTTTCTTTGATACCATCCATGATTTCTCCTGCACCTCCTTTAACTTTGTCTTCACCCGCAGCCATTGCCTTGATTGATCGGAATTTGAGTGGTTTAAAGACGGACAATGAGGTGGGCGATTGTTGAAGATGGTTTGGGAGAGGAGACAACCGGCCGATAGAAAAGGAAGACAAGGTAGCAGAGGATGTAAGTGAGGCAGCCATGGAGGAGATTGTTATGGTGTTGTAATTAATAGTGAATAAGGTAAAATACTTTTGTTGTATGAATAATGTTGTGTAAATTGTATACTGTACAAAAACTAGAATGAAGGTCCAAATATATATAGCTAGAGCCTATAGTATATAGAGAGGATATATATGCATATGGGATATATAATGTAAGGACGTACGTAATATAAGTCTATATACGATCGAATCAAAAAATCGAGTACGTGCACGCATGAGACACTCACACATGGAGCATATAATTACAAAAGTTATGTCGATAATCAAAAATAATATCATCTCGAATTTTTACCATAAATCGATCATTTATTATATATTAAACATATATCATGAACCTCGAAATTTTTACTCCTTTTGTCATCCGTTCAAATAAATCAATTTTAGTAAACAAAAGAAATAAAGGAAAAGGAAAAGTAAACGGGCCACCACATGTCGACAGCCTTAGGCTTTGATCGACTTCAGGTCACGTGGCAATAAGACAACTATTTTACTATAAGTTCTAGGATAAGGTATTGTGGTTTAAAACCCACGTGACAGTGAGCAGTTTTCTTCTTTTTTTCTTTCTTTTAGGATCCTTTAAAGTTGTAATAACTTCATAAGTACAGTTAGAATGATCTAAACTCTTGGATTAACATCAAAGGTTAATATTCAATTTTTTTCTAAATCTTGACATTTGATTTTAATCCAACGGTTAAGAGTTGTTCAACTTTACCAATGAAGTTAGTACAACTTTAGGGAATCCTTATCCTAAGTTCTAACTATTAGTTCTATTACAAGGAAAAAGTTTGATACCTAAATACGAGTAATAAATTAGGTATAAGGATCCTTTAAAATTGTATTAATTTTATAGGTAAAGTTGGAGGTATCTCAACCATTGATTAAAATTAAATAAGTAAGATTCAAATTTAATTTAACCTTAATTTCAATTACCTTAAAACTGAATAAATACTTAGAAATAGGACTAGAAATATAGAGTTTTATAAAAATTGTGGGGTTGTCATGGCCACCACATAACTCCTCCACTGCTTCCAGACACCTTCACTTCGTAGCATCACTCAAGCTAGACAACTAACGGATAAATACCCCAAAGACCATTTATGCAATTAGAGGGGAGGAGTGGTAGCTTGCGGTCGGGTATTTATGCAATGAAAGTGTATTAGTTAAGATATTAATTACAAACACCTTGGTATAATTTTTTGGATCGGTTGGATTTGATCTGTTTGATTTTTCACTACGTGAAACTAAAAATCTAATTAATCTGAAAATTCGGTTTTAGAAGATCAAATCGGCTCAGATTGGTTCATGGATATATTGTTGGCTTTTAGAAAATCAAGACTAAAAGTCAAAATAAAACCTATATTAATTACTATTAATTTTTGTTGACTATAGCTGATAATAAATCTTGAATGAATCAAATCACACAAACCAAATGTTGTACACCAATTTAATGAATATAGCATATTACATCACATACAAGCACATACAGATCGACAGAAATTAAATTATTGACCGGTGATATGATCCTAGCTAGGTAGGTAGATTATTTTTTGGTGACGGCCCCTTTGGTGGCGTTCCATCCACCAGACACGGTCTTCTCGGTCGTCTCCATGGCAGTTCCGGCAGCATCCATAGATTTGTCTTTCACCCCCGTCGCCATGTTCACTGTATTTTTCCTTCCTCCTTCCATGTAACCCCCCACCATGGTTGTAGCATCTTGAACACCTTTGAACGCTTTGTCTTTGATATCTATGGCCCCTGCTTTCACACCCTCAACTATTTGTCCCACACCTGCTGTTATTTTGTCCGCCATATTTAATTTATATGCCTCTAGCTAGCTGCTGACCGATATATGATGAAACTTTTAAGTAGATCGAGGCCAATGAATTAAAGAAGCTAAGTATAATATAAGAGAAGCAGACATATACGTCCTCTCTTTATATATAAGGTGAATACGTACATGTATCTATCTAATATGGTTGATATTAAAGAATTAATGATCGATACTCTTTGAATTTAGTTAATGTCGACTACATGCGACTTACTTTTGGCGTGTTATGATTTGGAAATTTACATATATGTCGACGAGATTCGGTATTTACAACGTTAAAAAGTTTTTACTGATATAGATCAATATATATACTAATTTGAATATTATATATTTATATATATATATATACACATTATATGTATCCATGCAGCAAAATCGATGAAGCTTTTTGAAATCAATATCGACCACAAAAGACTCACTTTTGGAGTATAATATAATTATATTTGGGAAAGTCATATATATGTCGACTCTAAACGTTAAAAAGTTTTTGTTGATATGATCAATATATATACTAATTTGAATATTAAATTTGGGTACGTGAGCGAAAAAGTCACGTTGATTAAATGGCCCCACAAGACCCTTGACTCGAGATCATGACTCATATTATAATAAAATCTTGTGTTCATAAAACGGGGAGGGATTCCCTCAAGTTGTTTCCAACTTGATTGATCAAGTTGGAAACATCTTGACCATTGGATTGAAAATCAAAGGTCAAGATTTAAAGATGTAAGATCTTAACCCTTAATTTCATCCAAGTCGACTACATGCGACTTACTTTTGGCGTGTTATGATTTGGAAAGTCATATATATGTCGACTCTAAACGTTAAAAAGTTTTTACTGATATAGATCAATATATATACTAATTTGAATATTAAATTTGGGTACGTGAGCGAAAAAGTCACGTTGATTAAATGGCCCCACAAGACCCTTGACTCGAGATCATGACTCATATTATAATAAAATCTTGTGTTCATAAAACGGGGAGGGATTCCTCAAGTTGTTTCCAACTTGATAGATCAAGTTGAAAACATCTTGACCATTGGATTAAAATCAAAGGTCAAGATTTAAAGATGGATTTTGAATCTTAACCCTTAATTTCAATCCAAGGGTCAAGATTTGGCTAACATGACTTTTAGCCGACTTGAAAGAATCTCATCCCCATAAAATGCCATGTATGTATATATATCTTTTCTATCTTTTTATGTCGATCTTTAAATTTATTTCATTTTTTAATTTATTAAAATGAACTTTTTCCTTTTGTTTTTATTATATTCCGATGAATAAAAAGAAATCTTGTATGAATCAATTAACACAAACTCAAATGTTATACACCATTGAACATAGCATATAATGGTACATTTCAAACAACATAACTGATAGGAAATAGCTAGTCATCCCAACTTAAGCTTATTTTTTGGTGACGGCCCCTTTGGTGGCGTTCCATCCACCAGACACCGTCTTCTCGGTCGTCTCCATGGCAGTTCCGGCAGCATCCATAGATTTGTCTTTCACCTGCGTCGCCATGTTCACCGTATTCTTCTTTCCTTCTTCAGTTTTTTCCGCCGCCGTAGTGGTAGCCCCTTGAGCACCTTTAACCGCTTTATCTTTCGTGTCAACTGTTTGATCCGAGGCTTGACCAAACACACCAAACGCTTTGTCTTTCAAATCTATAGCCCCTGTCTTCACACCATCAAAGATTTGCCCCGCTCCTGCTGTTATTTTGTCTGCCATGGCTCTAGCTGTTGATCGATTAAAGTTTTGAAGAAAATGTGAGTAATAAGTAAGAGAAGCAGATGGTTATTCTATAAGGTGGTACGTCTTTATATATATATATATACACATTATATGTATCCATGCAGCAAAATCGATGAAGCTTTTTGAAATCAATATCGACCACAAAAGACTCACTTTTGGAGTATAATATAATTATATTTGGGAAAGTCATATATATGTCGACTCTAAACGTTAAAAAGTTTTTGTTGATATATAATATACAAATTAAAATTAATTTGCTTGGTGAACAATATTGAAGTGTAACCATTTAATATCAAATATTTATGTTCTACAATGACTTGTGACTCTACGAGTTTATTTAATTAATATAGAAAACTAAATATTTTTGTTCAAAATATGTAAAGACTCTTTTATTTAGCTCAATCAATATAAAGACTTATGTTTTTATTTAATTTGTTCAATGATTCATATAAATTTTACATTGTTTGGAAAAAAAAACATAAGTTCTTATACTGATTAAACAATCTTATAGGTCATTATACTAAATGACCATTTGGACATAGTTGGTTACACATTATATTCTGGTATCCATGCAGCAAAATCGATGAAGCTTTTTGAAATCAATATCGACCACAAAAGACTCACTTTTGGAGTATAATATAATTATATTTGGGAAAGTCATATATATGTCGACTCTAAACGTTAAAAAGTTTTTGTTGATATATAATATACAAATTAAAATTAATTTGCTTGGTGAACAATATTGAAGTGTAACCATTTAATATCAAATATTTATGTTCTACAATGACTTGTGACTCTACGAGTTTATTTAATTAATATAGAAAACTAAATATTTTTGTTCAAAATATGTAAAGACTCTTTTATTTAGCTCAATCAATATAAAGACTTATGTTTTTATTTAATTTGTTCAATGATTCATATAAATTTTACATTGTTTGGAAAAAAAAACATAAGTTCTTATACTGATTAAACAATCTTATAGGTCATTATACTAAATGACCATTTGGACATAGTTGGTTACACATTATATTCTGGTATCCCTTCGCGTTATCCTTTCTTTGGGCATACAAAAGAAGGGTCTATGTGTAACACCCCAACCACGGCGGAATGATGAGATGTACAGAAAGTCGAGTATTCAAATCAAAGGATAATAGATAACATTCACCATAGCTTTAGTTGACAAGAATAATTTTACAATGCACAAGCATGTGAACCAATTTCCGAGTACAATACGTCTACCATACTTGGATATTGAGTCCACGAAACAAATAACAATTACATGAGATGATATACTACAATGATCAAGGCGGATTCCATTGCCCGTCACAAGGTTTGATCTTTGACTCCAAAGTGCAATGCAAACAATCATGATGCATATAATTCCTCAAGACAAAGGCTAATTCCTGAAAAGCATGAAGAAAAAGTGTCAACTACGAAAACGTAGTTGGTGAGTGCATAGGTTTGCAAGTAAACCTCGTTACATATCCATTTCAAAATAGTTGAGAAATCCAAGGTAAATTATAAAGTTCTCATTTGTCACATTTATCGTGGCAAAAAAATATATCGATCGATTAATCATTCATTATACCAAAATCATTTGGTCATCAATACTTCAATATTGCCAATTTCAACAACTTTCAAGATTCCATATAAGGTCCAATACCCAAACCGTATGTTCAATCCATAATATCCAACCATAAATAATATCAATGCCACTTGGTCAATGGTAAGACTACCATGACGTAATTTGATGAGATTGTTCTTGAGCCACTACTAAGACCGGTTATGTCCCAATAATCAATATATAGTCCCAAATGATAAGATAATGATAAGCACATGCTGTCAATCACGTGCATAAAGATAACCAAGGGTCGTGCCATGGAGACGCCCATAAATATATAGTAGTTAGAGCACCGCGAGGCCAGATTGGCGATGAAGGTGGCCACAAAGGCAAACCAAACATCCCACCGTTACCTATAATAGTAGATGAGGGGACAAGTCCTAGTTGCGCAACCCTCTAACTACAGGCCTCAAATGAGTTAATAGTAGTGTACAGGGGACCACCGTTTGACAGTACTCAAGCTCATCATATAACATATAACACGTTGAACATACAATATAATTCCCATATCATTATCATTATTTCAAAGAATCATTTCATAAGAGAAAGTCATTTTAATTAATCATGCTTTTCACCCGCAAGTAAAACATATAAAAGAGTTTGAAAGGGGGCTATGACTCACCTTGACATGCCGCATATTATATTCACTTATCCAAAATGGGTACTTCCCATCTATCGCTTCCTTGATCATATATTCGTCATATTCCTCAATCACATTTCGAGCCAAGACTATCCCTACGATAGGACTAATATACGTAAGTTCCTATCTTAAGCCATCACTAAGAAATGCCACTTTCGTTATGTTGTCATAAATTTTGGGATCCAAGTATATTGTTAGTATTTGCATCTTTTTGGTTGTAGAGAGTGTTGGTGTAAAAGGGTCACTTTCATTATACTGTAGTTATAAGTTGTTAGAATTTCGGTAGCTTGCCTTTGATTATCATGGTTCCCATTGTGTGCTTTGCTTGATTATAATATTTGACATTAGTAACTTCATAATATTAATATTTATGAATACTTTCTGATTTATAACTATTTATTTAATATAATATCATTTAATTAATTATTTATTCATTTTCTTGATTTATTAACCAAATAATTCTTTAAAAATACTTTTAAGTACCTCACTTGCCTTTATAATTTGTGGCTAATTATATTTGGGTTATATTCTGATTATTATGCTTTTTAACTTAAAATATTGTGATATATATATTTATTTAGGAAAATTTTCTATTAATTTAAAAATAGTTATTAATTGGTGATTTTCACTTACTTAATTATTTCTAAATTATATGACATTTGTTCTTTGACTTAAAATGATTTTATTCCAGTAGGTTTTAGTCACTTTCATCATTGGTTGTGATTATTTAACCAATTTCATGATTTATATAATTTATTTATTTATTTATTTACCTTTTTAATTATCATTTAAATTTAATAATTAATAGAAATTCTTAGAAATCACCACACAACTTTTTGGCTAAAAAAATTCCAGGCCTTTTAGGCAACTTTTATCATGGGAAAAATCATATCAATTCAACCTCTCTTGTGTCTCGCTCATTTTGAGGATTCTAAGCTTATAAATCGTTTACCGAAATGGTGATTTTTGCCTCATTTTCCAAGCAATTCAAATGCGTCAAAATGGATTTTCATCCTTATTTCATTATTTACAGAATGTTCATTATATTTTGGTGCCTTAAGTCGTGATAGTGGTGGTGGTGTGATGCGTGCAAATTAAAGCTTTCGGTTAGTGCTTATATGAACCGAATTAGTGATTTGTAGGCTTGTCTTTGCCATTTAATAACCAAGTTAAGTTTTATAACTTCTATTTGACATATTCTCAGTAAGTTTATAATACTTTTTGTTACGAGATTGTTGGAGTTGGTTAGAGTTGCAATCTAGTGACTTTTAGCTTATTTTGTTGTGAAGAACTTTTACTTGGAATTTTCTGTTTTAACACTTATTTTTATAAAATGTTGAGTAGTCATTCTTGGTTGAGTTGAATTATTTGGACATTGGTGATTTTTATACAGAGACATATATGTGTCCTACATTTATGTGAATTTTTGCTAAATTTTTAGACATTGTTTACTACCTCTAAAAATTACAAAACCAAAGTTGGTCAGAATGCTTGCTGCTATGCGACCCGAAATATTTTATAAAAGATTTCGATGATGAACATTTAGGAAAAATCCCCCGATTTTATTTTACATTAGGGACACTTTGAACTCAGTTCACACCAGGTTTAAACTTCTGAAACCTATTAGTTAAGAAATTAAAAATCGTCAAAGTTGACTCAACATTAAGACAAAAATCCAGTTTTGACCACTTTTGGTAGAAAAATCATATCTTTATTTTGGTTTAGTATTTTTGAGTGATTCCAGTTGGAGGTTAAACTTAACTCTTTTATCTAAAACTTTTATTTTGAAAGTTTTTCTTGAAACGGCCCTCACATGTTCAGTTTATCCGTCCAAAGACAGGAGAATGATTCTGTCAGAAGGTATTTGGGTCCAAACAACTCACCAATGACCATTCTTGCTTTATTAACACTTGAGTTCATCATTTACAAGATTAATACTTTAATTTTATACCTCTTAACATCAAATTTCCAGATTATTATACCTCTTTTAACATATTTTTAACTTAATACAAGTTCATATCCACCTCATAATCCAACAACAAGATTCAACTTTCTTAGATCTAACATGCATTCATTCAAATCAACACTTTTCAATACCAATCTTTATAGATCTAACTTTCAACAACATAAAAACATCTTTTTAATGAAAAATCTCAGAAATATATTCTTCAAAATATACAAAAACATATAGATCTATCAAAAGGAAAATCACTTTAAAAGCTACTAATCTATAACAACACTTTTGGGTCTTAAACTTGTTGAATCCTTGGATCTTTCTCATAGATTTCGACATGCATATGCATGAGGAGAAAGATCCTATCAACTTTGCCTTCATCAAGTGTATATAACAAAGAAATCAAGAAGAAAACATAAACTTTTGATAAAACCTTTGAATATAAACAAGAACAAGATTAAATCTAGTAAAAAGGATGAAGATTTATACCCTCTTGGATTCGGTTTTGATGATGAAAAGGGGCAGAATTTTCGTGACATTCAAGACCCCCAAATGACTCCATACTTGACCTTAGATGATATATTGACAAGAAGAATTATTATTACATTAGTTTTAGTTAAGATTTGTGCTCTATTTGGTCTTGTAAATCCGAAAATATGAGGAAGAATATGAGGAATAAAGGAAGAAAAGTTGAGAGAGAAGAGAGGGTTGTGTGTGTGAGAAATGAAGGTTGTGAGCCTTCCCAAGGCCTTTGTCACGTGAAAGAGGAGGGGGAGAAGGGTTGGGAGTGAGCTTATTGGTGGAATGGAGTGGTGGGAAGGTGGTGATTGGTTTAGGGAAGTGGTGGGGGTGTAAGGGTTTGAATCTTGTAGTGAAATGAAGTCTAGGTTCCTAATGTGGGTGGGATTTGAACAAGTTTTGTAGTAGTGGTTTGAATATGTAAGTTTTATTTATACAAGTATTAGGCTTGTAATTATATATGCATGCATGTATATAGATATGTGTTTGTGTTAAGTGCAAATGCTAGCTCTTGCAAGATGTAAGTGTATTTATACAAGTATTAGGCTTGTAATTATATATGCATGCATGTATATAGATATGTGTTTGTGTTAAGTGCAAATGCTAGCTCTTGCAAGATATAAGTGTATGTATGTATGTATTTCTTGTGTGTATATATATACATATATATATATATATAAGATTTAGATGTATGTATGTATTTCGTGTATATGTATATACATATATATATTGGTGCTAAACATTATAAAATTTCTTAATGTACCTTCTATTAATTGAGTTATTGATTTTATTTTGGATACATAGGTACTTGTTTGTTGGATCGAATAATTATAAAGTTGTTGTTACTTTACAAATTCTTGAAGTTGGCTTGATTAATTATGGTTATATTCTTATAAGATTGTCATTATTTCTTTACTTTGAGATTGTCTCATGTTTTGGCATTTCTAAGATAACTAGCTATCTTTGGGCATTTCATTGAACTAGAGAGAAAGTATCACTATGCCTTAATGTTTAGAAGGCCAATTCTCTTGATAAACATCTAGGGATAATGCCTAGATAAGTCCAAATAAATTGTCCTAGTCGGAAATTGAGGGTTGTTACATCATTACCCCCTTAACAATAACTTCGTCCTCGAAGTTCGATCATTCATACGGTAGTAAAAATGGATAGACCAACGGTATGGGTGTCTACACGGAGACATAAAATGTGTGAAAGTCAAACAAGATTTTATCACGATTCTTGGTTTCTTGCGAGCTTTTAACTTTAGGGATAGGGGCATCCATTCCTCGGTTCCCTAAATTCCTCTTGATCAGAAACTTCGAAACAGAAAAAGGTTACGAATGTCGCTCACCTCATGAGACGACTAGAGATTAATCGTATGTAATGTCACATAGAGCAATAGTGATGAATGAGATGATGATTAGGTTATCAACACGGAGGTGTAAAATGAACAAACGGTTCGTAACGTGAGTTACAATAAAGTAGTGAGAGACGTTGGGTTATCGCTCGTTGGTGGCTACTCATTCTCATTGTCACTTGGTGTACCTTCCTTTATCGTTTTCTTTCTCAATTAAAGAAACGTCTCAATGGCTTCTCGCCCATTTTCATCTTTCTTCAGACTGAAGTTAGACACGTTTGCCGCTACGTGAATATATTGACTTCGTTTGTGACTAATCACTTGTTAAGGGATTACCCCCTTAACAAGAGTGATACTAACCCAATATGTCAAGTTGCACTAAAATTGCGATGGTACATCTTCGTAGTACCTCACTTTAGGGTTTTCTAGTGTTGTCTTTGTTATTTTATGGCGTGAAAGGAAGTCATGAATTGGTTGATGATAGTTCCATCTTACTCCTCATACTCACCTTTGTCTTTCAACTTCGTCCTTAATTTCCCAAAGTCGCCTTTTTCGTTATTTGCTAAGTCACATCGTTACTAATTTCTCTTGCTCTTGCCGATATTGGCTTTCAAATCGTTTAATGGCACCTTAAATTTTTCCTTTTTAATGTAGAAGTACTACCATCTATGACATATTGCCGACTAAACTCCTTTTTGACATTGCACATATAACCTTTTCCATTTCTCTTCTCTTCCTACGCATTGCTCGCGATGAGATTTACAAAATCCTTATACTCACAAATAATCATATCACCACCATCTTGGAAAGACAAACACTTCAAGCCCTTTTTAGTATGGATCCCTTCTCAAGGACTACAATCCTTCTTAGGTCCCTTCAGACCTCTACAAAACTTCCAATGACCTTGCTTTCTAAAGCCTCATATCTATTTTTAGTTTTCTAAGCTAAGCTTCTTTTCAAGTACACTAGCCTAATGTTCTTAGGAATTGTAATGTAACGTAATTTAGGTGAAACTTCACACCTCGTCCTTTTCTCCACCATTTAGTTTTCTCCATTTTTTCTTTCGTGTTCTTCTGGATCACCATACTCCTTACCATTTCGCCACTCGGGTCCATCTCTTACTAGAGTAATTGTCATCTTGGATGACACACGCGCAATCGTTAGTCCTTGGAGTTTATCTCAGGGGTACTCGTCTTTAGTCCTGACTTATCACATAAGCGAGTTATCATTATCACACTTTCATTCAAACGTTCCATAACTAGCTCTTCTCGGAGTTTGTAGTTGTTTGAAAATTAGTTCAGCGACCAACTTCCTTAATCGTTGTCGTAGCATGTGCCTTGACTTCTAGCGTCGTATTTCTTATTTGTTTTCACTACTAGCTTTAGCAATTCCATATTGTTTTCTCCTTCCCTCTTCTTGGGCGCACTACTCCTTGGGTCGATGGTCCTTGACGATTAACCATGTGTTGCAAATTGTTTTTCACTCAGATTCATCTCGTTTTAGCTTACCTCCCTACGACCGTCGACCTTGAGGGGATAACCATCACAAGTCATCGTGCTACCTCTACTTATCGGCCATACTTCTCTTTTAGCAAAGCTAGCTTCCATCGGGTGTTGGGCGTATATCGATTTCTCTTAGCTTAGTTGATACTCTCCACTAATAGCTGGTCTTTCGATAGAGGTTTTCCAATTGATATTCAGAGGATAACGTGTGGAGTGCCGTAAAGATGAACGCTACCGGAACTACATCGAGTAAATGGTGTCAATGCCTTCACTTCATTTGTTTGGATCGAATGACGTTTCTTCACTTCATATTCTACTCCAAATCACCTTCAATGATGCTAGTGAATAACTCTTCTTGAAAGATTAAGTATAACCTTACTCTTCATGCTCCTTGTTCGAGTATCTTCCTCATTGCGATTACCCCCTTAACATTTTTCCTCTAGAAAAATGTGAGGGATCTCCTGCTCTTCACTTCATCTCGCCTTCCTTGACGATCTTTAACTCAGAAATTTTCTTATTCCTTCGTGTAATAATTTTCCATCTACACACTTGTTTCGAAAAAGAAAGGATAGCTCGGAATCCTTTTTGTTACTCTTTAATCATGAGGGTTACTCAACGCATCCTAATATCTTATCGCCCTTAATTAGTTTTCTTCTTCCAATTACCTTCATTTTCCAGCATTGCTAGTGATCTCCTCCAAGTTTTAGGGACGTCCTTGTACTTAACCAAAAGTGACCTTCATGTCACTCAACCTTCCATTTGTTGACCACTTAATCTTTCTTTTTGGTCGATGAACATAGACAGTAAGGACCTTCTATTCTTTTTCCAAGTTAAAGCTTAGTATACTCTTCGCTTGTGCTTCCATGTACTTTGACTTATACACCACCAATCTTCTCCGCCCTGCTTTATGTACATGATCTAATATCATCTTCTATGCTATATAATTATCCCAAGTATATCACTTATGAGAACTGATGTCTCAACGTCCTTCGTATCCCTTGATGTCGCAGTAAGAGTAGGGTACTAGTTACTCGATTCGCCATTGCGGAGAGTTACGTAAGCGAGTTGTATGTTGTTAGGTTACTAACCTTGAGGAGAAGCGGTGATGATCATTACTTTGAATGATCAAGAATATAAAGGATATAGAATTTGGTTTCGAATAAGTGGGATAGGAAATAGGAAATCAAAAGATTCATTAAGGCTCGAATCAGACTCCTTGCGCGAGTTAAAGGAGTCACTTCTCTGTCTTTCGTTGCCCAAATGGACTCCAACTTTCGATGACGTCAATATATGTCGCACCGACTTAGATAATATGGATAACCGTTCGTGTACGCGTGTTATTATAGAGGTATCGCACCAAATTTCGGAGCTACCATCCCCAGAATGTGTCGTCTAGAATGTATATCGGAATATGTTCTATCGGCGTCGTCGAATCGTAATTTGGCTTTAATACCACTCGTCCTTCACAAGTCTCCAACTTCATTCGGCATTTCCATATGTTTCGCACCATCTCAGATCGAATACAAAGGTTATGTGTAGTTTCTAAAAGGATAGAGTCGCGTCATATCTTGGGTCTACAATTCTCAGAGTATATCGTCCAACGTTTGTGGAAAGATGCTCCACCGATGATATCGCCGTTGTCATATGTCCATAATGAATAGTGGTATCGTAAGAAATAGGATGTGGGATAATTTCAAAAGAGCACGAGTGAACGAATATTGGATTGGAGGGGTACTTAATGACAACTTTCATACTTAGGAAATTTCTAATTTATAACGGATTTTTCAGAGACAATCACTAGTTCCCAAGCGGTCAAATCTCATCACGCAACATCTATATCAGTAGTAAGGACTAACCACATTATAATCACATCTAGCAGGTGCCAGTTCTCAATAGTCAAATCTTAGAGCATAATAACTATCTCAATAATAAGGCACAACTATATAATCATTAAATCGTTCATGCACTAGCCCTCAATTAGCTCAATCTCAGGGTGCAATAATCATCTTAATAGTAAGGCATGACTACATAATCGTCGCAATATTTACGCGCTAGTTTCAAGTAGCTCAAACTTAGGGAGTAAAGGCTCTTATATCCATATCGTCCATGAAATTTCATATCAACTCGTCATGCCTATATTTTCTTTCTAAATCGATCATAAATAGTCAACGTCATTACTCAATAATTTGAACAAGTCATACTCCAAAATGATTTCGTGCCTTATAATAATCTCATTATTTTAAAGTGCATGGGCAACTTAAAGTTCAACATCATGAATCATAAGGCTTTTACGCATGCATTCCTCACATAATTTCCACATTGCACATTCCAAACTTTCACATTGCATATTACAACTTTCACATTGCACATTACAACTTTCACATTGCACACTATAAGCTTTCACATTGCAATCAAATCATGCCCAAATTCACATGTTATAGCATAGAGTAGCATGTATCAACGAATATCTTTCAATCTTATTCATTTCACTTCTAATGTGCAGAGGGGAATCCTACTAAACTAGCATAATCCTCAAGTAAGGCAAGTCTCGAATCGCTATATATATGCTTAGGTGAATGTCTAAATGCAACACGTATTCTCATTAAGACGAGTTTAATAAAGATTTTTTTTTTTTTTTTTTTTTTTTTGAAAAGGAATCCTTTTGAACATAAGTCTAAGGGGCCGCTTGAGTTTTGCATGGTCCTCTCATAATTAAACGTAGATTCATGACTTTACGTTTAATTATGGTCCTACCATGTAAAGCTCAACTAGTCCGCTCAACCTTATGCTCGACTCGACTATAAAATTCGTTTTGAAAAGAGGCTATAGTTTTGGAATTCCCGGAGGAACCCCAATGTTCTCTATAACCTTAGGCTCTGATACCATTTTCTGTAACACCCAACCACGGCGGAATGATGAGATGTACAGAAAGTCGAGTATTCAAATCAAAGGATAATAGATAACATTCACCATAGCTTTAGTTGACAAGAATAAATTTACAATGCACAAGCATGTGAACCAATTTCCGAGTACAATACGTCTACCATACTTGGATATTGAGTCCACGAAACAAATAACAATTACATGAGATGATATACTACAATGATCAAGGCGGATTCCATTGCCCGTCACAAGGTTTGATCTTTGACTCCAAAGTGCAATGCAAACAATCATGATGCATATAATTCCTCAAGACAAAGGCTAATTCCTGAAAAGCATGAAGAAAAAGTGTCAACTACGAAAACGTAGTTGGTGAGTGCATAGGTTTGCAAGTAAACCTCGTTACATATCCATTTCAAAATAGTTGAGAAATCCAAGGTAAATTATAAAGTTCTCATTTGTCACATTTATCGTGGCAGAAAAATATATCGATCGATTAATCATTCATTATACCAAAATTATTTGGTCATCAATACTTCAATATTGCCAATTTCAACAACTTTCAAGATTCCATATAAGGTCCAATACCCAAACCGTATGTTCAATCCATAATATCCAACCATAAATAATATCAATGCCACTTGGTCAATGGTAAGACTACCATGACGTAATTTGATGAGATTGTTCTTGAGCCACTACTAAGACCGGTTATGTCCCAATAATCAATATATAGTCCCAAATGATAAGATAATGATAAGCACATGCTGTCAATCACGTGCATAAAGATAACCAAGGGTCGTGCCATGAAGACGCCCATAAATATATAGTAGTTAGAGCACCGCGAGGCCAGACTGGCGATGAAGGTGGCCACAAAGGCAAACCAAACATCCCACCGTTACCTATAATAGTAGATGAGGGGACAAGTCCTAGTTGCGCAACCCTCTAACTACAGGCCTCAAATGAGTTAATAGTAGTGTACAGGGGACCACCGTTTGACAGTACTCAAGCTCATCATATAACATATAACACGTTGAACATACAATATAATTCCCATATCATTATCATTATTTCAAAAAATCATTTCATAAGAGAAAGTCATTTTAATTAATCATGCTTTTCACCCCGCAAGTAAAACATATAAAAGAGTTTGAAAGGGGGCTATGACTCACCTTGACATGCCGCATATTATATTCACTTATCCAAAATGGGTACTTCCCATCTATCGCTTCCTTGATCATATATTCGTCATATTCCTCAATCACATTTCGAGCCAAGACTATCCCTACGATAGGACTAATATACGTAAGTTCCTATCTTAAGCCATCACTAAGAAATGCCACTTTCGTTATGTTGTCATAAATTTTGGGATCCAAGTATATTGTTAGTATTTGCATCTTTTTGGTTGTAGAGAGTGTTGGTGTAAAAGGGTCACTTTCATTATACTGTAGTTATAAGTTGTTAGAATTTCGGTAGCTTGCCTTTGATTATCATGGTTCCCATTGTGTGCTTTGCTTGATTATAATATTTGACATTAGTAACTTCATAATATTAATATTTATGAATACTTTCTGATTTATAACTATTTATTTAATATAATATCATTTAATTAATTATTTATTCATTTTCTTGATTTATTAACCAAATAATTCTTTAAAAATACTTTTAAGTACCTCACTTGCCTTTATAATTTGTGGCTAATTATATTTGGGTTATATTCTGATTATTATGCTTTTTAACTTAAAATATTGTGATATATATATTTATTTAGGAAAATTTTCTATTAATTTAAAAATAGTTATTAATTGGTGATTTTCACTTACTTAATTATTTCTAAATTATATGACATTTGTTCTTTAACTTAAAATGATTTTACTCCAGTAGGTTTTAGTCACTTTCATCATTGGTTGTGATTATTTAACCAATTTCATGATTTATATAATTTATTTATTTATTTATTTACCTTTTTAATTATCATTTAAATTTAATAATTAATAGAAATTCTTAGAAATCACCACACAACTTTTTGGCTAAAAAATCCCAGGCCTTTTAGGCAACTTTTATCATGGGAAAAATCATATCAATTCAACCTCTCTTGTGTCTCGCTCATTTTGAGGATTCTAAGCTTATAAATCGTTTACCGAAATGGTGATTTTTGCCTCATTTTCCAAGCAATTCAAATGCGTCAAAATGGATTTTCATCCTTATTTCATTATTTACAGAATGTTCATTATATTTTGGTGCCTTAAGTCGTGATAGTGGTGGTGGTGTGATGCGTGCAAATTAAAGCTTTCGGTTAGTGCTTATATGAACCGAATTAGTGATTTGTAGGCTTGTCTTTGCCATTTAATAACCAAGTTAAGTTTTATAACTTCTATTTGACATATTCTCAGTAAGTTTATAATACTTTTTGTTACGAGATTGTTGGTGTTGGTTAGAGTTGCAATCTAGTGACTTTTAGCTTATTTTGTTGTGAAGAACTTTTACTTGGAATTTTCTGTTTTAACACTTATTTTTATAAAATGTTGAGTAGTCATTCTTGGTTGAGTTGAATTATTTGGACATTGGTGATTTTTATACAGAGACATATATGTGTCCTACATTTATGTGAATTTTTGCTAAATTTTTAGACATTGTTTACTACCTCTAAAAATTACAAAACCAAAGTTGGTCAGAATGCTTGCTGCTATGCGACCCGAAATATTTTATAAAAGATTTCGATGATGAACATTTAGGAAAAATCCCCCGATTTTATTTTACATTAGGGACACTTTGAACTCAGTTCACACCAGGTTTAAACTTCTGAAACCTATTAGTTAAGAAATTAAAAATCGTCAAAGTTGACTCAACATTAAGACAAAAATCCAGTTTTGACCACTTTTGGTAGAAAAATCATATCTTTATTTTGGTTTAGTATTTTTGAGTGATTCCAGTTGGAGGTTAAACTTAACTCTTTTATCTACAACTTTTATTTTGAAAGTTTTGCTTGAAACGGCCCTCACATGTTCAGTTTATCCGTCCAAAGACAGGAGAATGATTCTGTCAGAAGGTATTTGGGTCCAAACAACTCACCAATG
>CM067167.1:33601116-33641600 GCA_034093135.1 Erigeron breviscapus
CAATTAGATGTTTACTTTCTGTTTCTGTTCAGAATAACTGGCCAGTGTACCAACTTGACATTAACAATGCCTTCTTGTATGGTGATCTCCTTGAGGATGTGTACATGTTACCCCCTCCTGAATATCACTCTGATTCTGATCCTAGAGTTTGTAAATTGGTTAAATCTCTCTATGGGCTTAAGCAGGCTCCTAGAAAATGGAATGAAAAACTCACAAGTGCCCTAATTGAAAATGGCTTTAATCAAAGTAGGAATGACTACTCCCTGTACACCAAAACCACTGATAAATACTTTGTTGCTTTACTTGTGTATGTTGATGATATCATTATAACTGGTAATTCTGATGTTGAAATTGAGAATTGTAGGCAGTTTCTAAGATCCAAATTTTCTATAAACGATTTAGGGAAATTAAGATATTTTCTTGGTATTGAAGTAATTAATAATAAAGAAGGTTTGTGTATGTCCCAAAGGAAATATTGCCTTGACCTTTTATCTGAGTTTGGTCTCCTTGGGTGTAAGCTTTCTCAAACACCCATTGAGACAAATCTTGTTGCATCCCTTGATGAAGAAAAGGGATCTCCTTGACCAACACAAACTCTTGTGCAACAAATTTGGGATGTTTGACCCCTTCTCACAATCAAGCTGAGGAGGGGTGTTAAATTATACTATCTTGATTGCCTTTTTACTTATTTAGTCTATTTTTGTAATATGTTAATAACAGAAGAACTGAAGCTGTGCAGTTCTCCAAGATGGAAGCCTAGGGAATAAAGCTGGACAAGAGAAAGACAAGGGGCTGGAGTTAAACTTCTGGAGTCTATATAAAGCCGCTTCTCTTTCCTTTTAGGGTTACAACAACAAAATTATTTCCTGCCGTTATATAACCGTTAACCCCTTTTACACTTGATAATCATCACCATGTTTCGTCTGATATTGATTCTGGTTAAGTAATAGATGTAGTTGATGTTGTTGTACCTTATTCCATTACTTTGGTATTGGTTTATTGTATTGATTTGGTTCCTGGACTTCTGAACCAAAAGTTGTTTCTGGATTTTATGTTTTGAATAAATGTTATGAGATGTTTAGTTATGAGTCTTTATTATTTCTTCATATCAGAGCGTAGGCTCTATATAAATATACATTTAATAGATACAATAACGAAAAACCTATATAATTAGGGGAATAGAGAACGGAGGTTATGAACGGTCGATCCCTCCACCGGCGAACAAGACGAACATCACTTAAAGGTTTGGTTTTTGTTTTGGATATATTTGATTACGTGCACAACAAGAGTGTAAAAAGGATGACGTTTGACGAAAAATGTGGTGAATGGATTATAGCAAAAGGAACTTGGATCGCTTGGGAGTCAAACGTTAATGGGGAAATTGGATACATGGTTAATTAGGGGCATAATAGTCTACTCATATTAGTTTCCTTGGATGCATCAAAATCATCCGTGAAAAAATCATGACCCTTTTGAGAGTCCTGAGTTTCATCCCAGGCATGCGTGGTTCGAGCACCGCATACTGCCCAATTGGATGTCACTGTGGTGTCTTGAATGCTAACTGCTAACTACTAACTATTAACTCGTTGTTAAAAAAAAAACTAGTATATAGTATAATCTATATTCATATATAAAAAAAGATATAGATATATTATTGGTTTTTCATGCACGATAAAAAAAACCATTATATTAATAAAAGTAAAATTTGTTCCATAACATGTGATTTTAAATAAAATTTTATATATGTGGTTTAATACAAATCAACTCACATACGTTTGTAAATTAATATAGCACATACCGAAGCCTTTGAAAAAATATTTCTTTTTATTTCTAGATTATTATACTCCCTTGTATAATGAGTTGTAAACGAAAGTAAAAAGTTACATCGTCTAAACTCTAAACTGATCTAGGATTAGTGGATTACGTAACCAAATCAACCAGTGAAAGAATGATATTTTTTATTTGAGTTTTTTTTTTTTACACTTAATCCAACCAAGAGTGGGAGAGAAGCCCAGGATGAAGGTCTTTAATTTATTGGGCTTCTTGTCATTGAATATGGACGAGCTTCAGCGTCACCATAAAACCCACAAAACAAAAAGTCACAATGTAAAAGCCCTTTGAGATTTTACCACTAAATTACGGAGTATCTACGTTTTGGAGGGTAACGAGCCTAACATAAAATATTTTTTTAAAAACTAGCGTTTTACCCGGCCAACGAGAAACTATAAGACACGGATTTGAACCCCACCATGGATTTAATATGCCAATTGTTATCAAACTTTTGTGATGATATGCTAAATGAATATTTTGGTGAGTGATAAAAAAAAGTAGTTGGAAGATGGTGATAGATAAAAAGCCAAAAACCATACTTATGGCGAAGCCACCTTAGGTGTAGGATGGACTGTGGCCCGCTCTGGATTTCAATTTTTTAACATGCAACATATGTATTATAAACTTGATATATGATTTTTATATGGCTTTTGACTTATTGTTGATTTGGCTCATCCGGAACAAATTTCCTAGCTCCGCCAAGTTAAAGATAAAAGATAAATAACTTCGGTTAAGTTTATAGCTTTAGATATATATATATTTAGTTGATTAACTTGTGACACAAACAAATAGCTAACTTGTGACACAAACTCTATCCGTAACTTAACCAAATAAATAAATTTCCCTTGAAAAAAAGAAAATTGCAATTTCAAAAAATTAAATATACTATTACAAAAATAGATGTGAACGGTTCAAAAGTAATATGGAAATAGCCGAACAAAGATGATTTATTATAAATACTTGCTAATTATTCTAAAATACAAAAGTGGCTATAAAAATGAACGTGGATATTGATGGAAGGAACGAACTTACGCCAATTAATGATGCAAAAAAGGACAAAGTCATTAAACCACTCGGTATATCATTATTCTATTTACTCAATCCGCCATGATTATATATATCATATCGTATATTGATTTTCCTAAACCAATCAAATCAAAGCACTGTTGACGCAAATTTTGATTAAATAGGTATAATAATGATATTGAAAGTTTTAAAGGTTGTTATTAATAGTTTATTACACACATAAAATTAATACTTAATATATTAAAAACTAACCCCTAAATTTAATTTTATCATATATTTCATATTTCTATTTTTTTAAGTAAAATTTTCAACGAGTAAATTACAAAATGTATTTTATTATACTAGCACGGTACTCGCGTAATGCAGCGGTGACGGTGTGGTGTAAATAATTGATTTAAATGGTTAATGAAGATTTTCGAAAAGTTTTAAGACTGGTAGTGTAATTCAATCATTAAATGTATTTTAGATACTTTTCTCATGTAACTTTTAAAGAAAGCGTTGTTTGTAACCAAAAGTTAGATTAATCATTAAAGGGTATTTTTGGTATAAAAAAACTGAATTTCTTAAAATAGTAGAGGCCGGTTTGGGGTTATAAATATAGATTAATTATAGACATCAACGAGTAAATTACAAAATGTATTTTATCTATATCTATACTTACTTATAAAAAAAATAGCTTTTTTATTTTAGGAAATGTTGAATGTTATACCATGCAATATTACAGAAATACCCTCCTCTTTTCTTTTTCTAAATTACCCTCTTCTTCATTCACTAATTTAATTATTTCCACTAATATACTTAAAATACCCTTAATGAAATAAATTATACCATCAGTCCCTTAACTCTTAAAATAACTACACTAATCATTATATTATCAGTTACATTTACTTTAATAGCCTGCACTACTCGTCGTCACCACTACCTGTCGCCACCGTCACAACTACATTACCGCCGCCGCAAGGCGGGCAACATGCTAGTTATACAACTATTTTTTTGGTTAAACACTTTAACAGTGTATTCTCAAGTTTTTTTTATAAGAAAAGAAATGAAAGGGATAGAAAAGAGATGAGAAGAAAGAAAAACTAAATCAATTATGTTATTCTTGAGTGTATAAGAAACGAAAAGAAAGTAATGACAACTTTACAATTATACCCTTTTTAATATGTGAGTAAAATATGATAGACAAGAGCTATATAGTAATAACACAAAAGAATCAATCGGTTTCTTTCATTTTCTGCCCAATTTTGGAAGGAAAGTTTTTGGAAAAAACCTCCCAAAATTCCCTTGCAAAAAGCTATTTTTCACTTCCTTTTTCTTTTCTTTCCATACATAAAACTAACTCAAGAATTCAGCCTGAACACCTGGAATAAAATTGTCATAAAACGTCCTCATAATAAAACCTGCAGCAGCCTATTCATCCTTTGAAAACCTTTAATAAGCTTCTCACCGGACGTTTACACCAAAGGCCACCACCGAATGGATCCTTTAATGATTTCGTCACATTGGATTGGACCAACAAACTGATTTAATATATATATATATTTTTTATCGGTGCAGCTGATCATAGGCAGTGATGGCGAATAGCAAGTATGAGTACGTGAAGTCGTTTGAAAACGAAGACGAAGTGATGTATCCGAACTTGATTGTAGTTCGAATTGATGGTCGCAATTTTGAAAGGTAGACCTACCCCTATATAACTTACATATAGTATTCGGACATTCACTATTACTGTACTGTGAGGGCCTATAATATTTTGACTTTTAATCTATTCTTTTTCATTCTGAGAAATCTAAGTGTATATAAATACAATTAGTCTAGTTTGTTTTTGATCTATGGATTAAGTTTGCATTGTACTGTATGTGAAGGAGGAACTGTCTTGGAAAGTTTTAATTATCACTGTGGGATACAATTGCCATATTTACACTTGTTCCTGTTTCTCTACAAAGAAGTGTTTTTTAGGGTCAAAGATATGTTTACACGAAGAAACCCTTTCATCTGGATAAAAATGTGACATTTTGTTTATTTTCTATGTGCAAAACTTTTGCTATTATCACCATCTATCAAATCTCGCAGATTTTCTGAAACTAATGATGTAACACCCGTTTCGTAAAAATATGGATTTCCAAAAATTTTCGCCTAACGGCGTTAAATCATGCGGAAACGATTTAGGAAAATACTCAACTAAAGAAAACAGTTGAGAAACATAAGTGGTGTTACTAATAGCATCAAATCAGTAATAAAAGAAATCATAAGATTGCCCAACATAAAGCAATCATAACATAGTCATTACATAAGTTCCATAAAGGAAATCAATGACATAAGGTCTAAGCGAAGCTATTGGGTAAACTAAAGCCAGCTTGATCATCTACCCATCTCTTGCCAAAGCTTCACACGTCATCTCACTGCCTAACCTGAGGGGTGTCAACACATTAAAAGAAACAAGTGTTAGCTATAAAGCTAAGTAAGATAACACCAGGTTTAAGCAAACATTTCATTCATTTAAATCGTCACTTTAAAGCATTACGTCATTTTAATTAGGCATTCATACCACCGTATAACATATCCACATCACATATCCACATCACATATAAGCATAGAGTTCATGACCCTAAGCGTGCCTAATCAATTTCGTCATCTCATCTCATCTCATTAAGTTGTGACTAGGTCACCGTTAAGTTGTAACCGAAGTTACCATTTTTAAGGAAAGACAATGTCAATCCATGAGTAGCACGTTATGTTCATGACATTAGGTGGGTCATCAGGCCACCCGAAACTACTCGCCACATATGACTTGTTGCAAGAACCACCCGAGCAACCATTTTAACATACCTATAACCACCGTAAGGCATGACGTACCTATTACCACCGTCAGGCACCATTTATACGTACCTATTACCACCGTCAGGCACGATGTACCTATCACCACCGTAAGGCACTATGTACCTATTACCACCGTAAGGCACAGGTTATGCATAACACTTAACATCTAATTAGCTCGAGCATTTATCGTATTTAGTTTAGATTTCCACCTTTAACCTAAACTAATCCATACTATCATCTTTTCACGTTAGGGCCCTTAAAACGTGCACGTGTCATGGCAACCTAAAAAGGTCTAGTGTTCTAGATGAACAAGCCACATATACATGCACATAACAACATTACAACATATCATTAACCACCGTTCATCATAACATATCATATCGTAAACATATCATTAACCACCGTCATCATAACATATCATATCGTAAACATATCATTAACCACCGTCATCATAACATATCATATCGTAAACATATCATTAACCACCGTCATCATAACATATCATATCGTAAACATATCATTAACCACCGTCATCATAACATATCATATCGTAAACATATCATTAACCACCGTCATCATAACATATCATATCGTAAACATATCATTAACCACCGTCATCATAACATATCATATCGTAAACATATCATTAACCACCGTCATCATAACATATCATATCGTAAACATATCATTAACCACCGTCATCATAACATATCATATCGTAAACATATCATTAACCACCGTCATCATAACATATCATATCGTAAACATATCATTAACCACCGTCATCATAACATATCATATCGTAAACATATCATTAACCACCGTCATCATAACATATCATATCGTAAACATATCATTAACCACCGTCATCATAACATATCATATCGTAAACATATCATTAACCACCGTCATCATAACATATCATATCGTAAACATATCATTAACCACCGTCATCATAACATATCATATCGTAAACATATCATTAACCACCGTCATCATAACATATCATATCGTAAACATATCATTAACCACCGTCATCATAACATATCATATCGTAAACATATCATTAACCACCGTCATCATAACATATCATATCGTAAACATATCATTAACCACCGTCATCATAACATATCATATCGTAAACATATCATTAACCACCGTCATCATAACATATCATATCGTAAACATATCATTAACCACCGTCATCATAACATATCATATCGTAAACATATCATTAACCACCGTCATCATAACATATCATATCGTAAACATATCATTAACCACCGTCATCATAACATATCATATCGTAAACATATCATTAACCACCGTCATCATAACATATCATATCGTAAACATATCATTAACCACCGTCATCATAACATATCATATCGTAAACATATCATTAACCACCGTCATCATAACATATCATATCGTAAACATATCATTAACCACCGTCATCATAACATATCATATCGTAAACATATCATTAACCACCGTCATCATAACATATCATATCGTAAACATATCATTAACCACCGTCATCATAACATATCATATCGTAAACATATCATTAACCACCGTCATCATAACATATCATATCGTAAACATATCATTAACCACCGTCATCATAACATATCATATCGTAAACATATCATTAACCACCGTCATCATAACATATCATATCGTAAACATATCATTAACCACCGTCATCATAACATATCATATCGTAAACATATCATTAACCACCGTCATCATAACATATCATATCGTAAACATATCATTAACCACCGTCATCATAACATATCATATCGTAAACATATCATTAACCACCGTCATCATAACATATCATATCGTAAACATATCATTAACCACCGTCATCATAACATATCATATCGTAAACATATCATTAACCACCGTCATCATAACATATCATATCGTAAACATATCATTAACCACCGTCATCATAACATATCATATCGTAAACATATCATTAACCACCGTCATCATAACATATCATATCGTAAACATATCATTAACCACCGTCATCATAACATATCATATCGTAAACATATCATTAACCACCGTCATCATAACATATCATATCGTAAACATATCATTAACCACCGTCATCATAACATATCATATCGTAAACATATCATTAACCACCGTCATCATAACATATCATATCGTAAACATATCATTAACCACCGTCATCATAACATATCATATCATAAACATATAAACACACATTTTACCACACAACATATCACGGACTTAGAATTTGACCTAACGACGTTAGTCAACATATACGTTTAAGTTTTGGGATGTTACAATTACCTCCCCCTTAAGAAGATTCCGTCCCCGGAATCACTTCAGCATCAAAAAGGTGGGGATAGGTCTCCCGCATTACGGACTCGGTCTCCCAAGTCATACTTTCGCCGTGATTGTGTTCCACTTTATGAGAACTAGATCGATAGTCTTTCGTCGTAGCTTCTTTTGTTTCCTTCCCAATATAGCAACAGGTTCGTCGACAATCTGCTTGTTGGGATTAATACTTACGTCCTCAAGTGGAATGACATCCGTTTCATTCGCATAGCACTTACGTAGGTAACACACATGAAATGTGTTGTGATTCCATTAAGTTCTGGAGGTAAGTCCAGCTTAAATGCCTGTTCATTAACCTTCTTAATGATCTTAAAAAGGTCCAATGAATCTGGGGCTTAACTTTCCACGTGTTCCAAACCGTAATACACCTTTCCAAGGCGACACTTTGAGTAAAACCATTTCACCTTCTTTAAAATCAAACGGCCTCCTTTTCTTATCAGCATATGACTTTTGCCTTTCACGAGCAACACGCAAGGCTTTCTTTGCAACATTAACTTTATCGGCCGTGATTTGTACTACTTCGGGTCCAGCAAATTGCTTTTCCCCGGGCTCCAACCAACAACTAGGAGTCCGACACTTTCTACCATATAACATCTCATAAGGTGGCATTCCAATGCTCGCATGATAACTATTGTTATACGCAAACTCAATAAGAGGTAGGTGTTTATCCCACGAACCACCATAATCCATTACACAAGCTCTGAGCATATCTTCGAGCGTTTGAATAGTCCTTTCACTTTGCCCATCGGTTTGCGGATGGTAGGCTGTGCTCAGACGAACTTGCGTACCAACTTCCCGTTGAAAACTCGTCCAAAAGTTGGAAACGAATCGAGCATCACGATCTGACACAATCGATATCGGAACACCATGTTTAGAAACCACTTCATCAATATACAACGTAGCGAAGTTCTCCATAGGAGCAGTCTCACGAACTGGGAGAAAGTGAGCACTCTTCGTTAATCGATCGACAATAACCCATATCATATCGTGACCACGAGGCGTCCTCGGAAGTTTGGTCACAAAATCCATCGTAATGTGATCCCATTTCCACTCAGGGATCTCAAGTTGCTGAAACTTTCCGTAAGGCTTTTGATGTTCAGCTTTCACCTTCGCACACGTCAAACATTTCTGCACATACATCATCACATCGTTCTTAATACTGGGCCACCAATAAATAGGCTTCAAATCTGCATGCATCTTTGTGGCACCAGGGTGTACAGAATACTTAGTTTTGTGAGCTTCATCCATTACTAAACTCACGATTGCCTCCATAGAGAGGAACCCATATTCTACCTTTGTAGGTTCGAAGGCCACGACTATTTTCTTCCATTTGGAGTCTGTTCTTCTTCTTTTTCCCAATAGACTCCGCTTTCACATTAACATCCTTTAACGCTTCGATTTGAGCTAATCGGATAGGTTCCAGTAAATTCGACTCAATCTTTGTAATCATCGCACATAATCTACTTTTCGCATATCCTTTGCGGCTTAAGGCATCAGCAACCACATTAGCTTTGCCTGGGTGATATTTAATTTCACAATCATAATCCTTTAATAACTCCATCCACCGCCGTTGTCTAACATTCATGTCCTTCTGAGTAAACACGTACTGTAAGCTCTTATGATCCGTATAAAGGGTACACTTTGTACCATACAGATAATGTCGCCACAACTTCAGAGCAAAAACAACAGCAGCCAGCTCAAGGTCATGAGTAGGATAGTTCCGCTCATGAGGCTTCAGCTGTCGAGAGGCGTAAGCGATAACTTTGTCTCGTTGCATTAGTACACACCCTAACCCCGTGATGGATGCGTCACTATAAACCACTAAATCATCTGTTCCTTCGGGTAAAGCTAAGACTGGAGCTTCACACAACATCTTTTTCAACGTCGTGAAGGCTTTCTCTTGAGCATCGGTCCACACAAACTTCACACCTTTCTTCGTTAATTCAGTCATTGGCTTGGCAATGCGCGAGAAATCCTTAATAAAACGTCGATAATAGCCAGCCAAACCGAGAAAACTCTTAATTTCAGTAGGAGACTTAGGATGCTCCCACTTCGACACTGCTTCTATCTTCGAAGGATCTACTTTTATACCATCAGAGGAGACGACATGGCCGAGGAAATGAACTTCCTTTAGCCAGAACTCGCACTTGGAGAATTTAGCATATAGCTTTTTTCTCTCTGAGGACTTGTAAGACAGCCCTCAAATGCTCTCTATGTTCCTCTTCCGACTTTGAATACACAAGAATGTCGTCGATAAAAACAATAACGAAATGATCCAAAAACGGTCGACAGACACGGTTCATCAAATCCATAAACTTCGCTGGAGCATTTGTCAAACCGAATGGCATGACAAGGAACTCATAATGACCATAACGAGTTCGGAACGCTGTTTTGGCTACACTTTCTTCTTCAACCTTCAATTGATGATAGCCAGACCGTAAATCAATCTTTGAGAAATAAGAAGCACCTTGAAGTTGATCGAATAAATCATCAATACGAGGGAGTGGATATTTATTCTTCACCGTTCTTTTATTCAGCTCGCGATAATCGATACACATGCGCATGGATCCGTCTTTCTTCTTTACGAAAAGGATAGGAGCACCCCATGGAGAGGAACTCGGACGAATGAAACCTTTATCTAAAAGTTCCTGAATTTGCGTCATTAACTCCTTCATCTCCGTCGGAGCTAGTCGATAGGGAGCTTTGGCTACAGGAGTAGCACCAGGAATGAGATCAATAGAAAATTCAACCTCACGATCAGGAGGAAGACCTGGAAGATCTTCAGGGAAAACATCAGGAAACTCGGAAACAACTTCGACATCAGAGACTGTAGGCTTCGCGATACGAGAATCAATTACATAAGCTAGAAAATGTGACTTAGTTTGCCGTATACAACGAAGCGCTTTCATCATTGAGATCACCTTAACATTTCCCGGCTTCTTGTCACCATAAACACAGACACCTTTACCGTCGGGAGTAGCGATACGGACTATCTTTTTCGAACATAGAACGACAGCATCATTCTTAGACATCCAGTCCATACCAAGTACAACATCGAAACTAGGAATGGTAGCGGGTAACAGGTTAGCAGTAAATGATTGACCCTCTATTTCTATCGGACAATCAGAATAACCTTCCCGAATAATAGACGTCGCACCATTAGCCACTTCTACTTCTATAGGGCATCGTAAAGAACTAGTAGTCATGTCTAACTTAGGAGCAAACAGAGTAGACACAAAAGATTTGTTCGCACCAGAATCAAATAACACATTAGCAGGTTTGGAATTAACAATAAGGGGATAGCAGTAACTACCTGATCATCGTCTTTTGCCTCCTCAGCCGTCATCTGAAAAGCACGGGCTTTGGCTTGGAAGCTTCTGCCTTCTTTCCCTCATCTTTCTTCATCTGCGGGCAGTCTGCGATACGGTGCTTGGTGTCTCCACATTTATAACATCTAGCCTTGTCAGTGCATTGATCGATGGTATGACCCTGAGTTCCACACTTATTGCACCTGCGGGTCTTTGCTGCCTACAAATACCTCGATAACTTGGAGGTAAACCATCGACATAGCAGGCGACTTGATCTGCATCAGTTCTGAATAGATGACCCACAAATTTCATCTTTTCCATAAAGGAACGAGCATAATCATTAATTTTTCCCACTTCAGCCTTCAGGGCACGAAACTCTTTTTCCATTTTTCTCTGCTCATGAACTCCAATATACTCTTCAATAAACTTCTGCTTGAAGGTAGCCCATGTGATAGCAGACACCATATCTGGAGTCATCGAAATAGTAATGCTCTTCCACCAATCTCGAGCACCTTCTTTCAACATTCTACTCGCACACAACACCTTTTTATCCTCTGGACAGTCACAAGCTTCAAAGACCATCTCAGTATCATCCAGCCATTCCATACAGCCTACTGCGTTAAGTGTTCCATTGAATTTCTGAGCTCCACACTTCTGGAAGCTTTCGAACTTAAATCGAGAAGCTTGAACTACATTAGGAGGAGCCACATCGACATTAACAGGGGGAACGACAACATTATCCACTGGTGGCTCAATGTGGTGAGATGGCACTGAGTAGTTGCCATCAGTTCCTTCAGCATTCTCAGCAAGAGCGTTGTTCAGTTGTTCTCTGAGTCTGTGCTAACTGGGCTTGGAGAGTCAGCACAAGATTGTACAGTTCAGCTGCATTAGGGATTTGCTCCCCACTGCTTCGTTAACTCTAGGTGGATTGCCGGGAGGCGGAGGCATAGGACCTAATGGGCTTGGCTGATTTACTTGCTGGGGGTTTTCTCGATTTCCATTCACGTTAGCTGCAGTAGCAGTAGCGGCAGCATTAGTAGCAACTGCACCTGGATGGACAGGTGGAGTAACGCTGGCAGTTGCTCCGTCACGTTGGATGTTGCGGTTGCGAGTGTTAACCATTTTCCTTCAATAAAATGGTGGAGTCGATAAGCGCGAAATAAAACAAAAGTTCGTTGGGATAAGGCTAAATCATATCATCGTAACATAAACATCTCATAAGCCTTATCATACTCGCACTCATCCCAACCCATCCTACATCACATGTCATCACTAGCTAAGGCATCCTACGAATACCTAGCATGCGCATCTTAAGTTTAAGTCCAAATCCTATGGTCAATAGGCCTTGGTTCACTTAAACTACTTCTCTGATACCAACTTGTAACACCCGTTTCGTAAAAATATGGATTTCCAAAAATTTTCGCCTAACGGCATTAAATCATGCGGAAACGATTTAGGAAAATACTCAACTAAAGAAAACAGTTGAGAAACATAAGTGGTGTTACTAATAGCATCAAATCAGTAATAAAAGAAATCCATAAGATTGCCCAACATAAAGCAATCATAACATAGTCATTACATAAGTTCCATAAAGGAAATCAATGACATAAGGTCTAAGCGAAGCTATTGGGTAAACTAAAGCCAGCTTGATCATCTACCCATCTCTTGCCAAAGCTTCACACGTCATCTCACTGCCTAACCTGAGGGGTGTCAACACATTAAAAGAAACAAGTGTTAGCTATAAAGCTAAGTAAGATAACACCAGGTTTAAGCAAACATTTCATTCATTTAAATCGTCACTTTAAAGCATTACGTCATTTTAATTAGGCATTCATACCACCGTATAACATATCCACATCACATATCCACATCACATATAAGCATAGAGTTCATGACCCTAAGCGTGCCTAATCAATTTCGTCATCTCATCTCATCTCATCTCATTAAGTTGTGACTAGGTCACCGTTAAGTTGTAACCGAAGTTACCATTTTTAAGGAAAGACAATGTCAATCCATGAGTAGCACGTTATGTTCATGACATTAGGTGGGTCATCAGGCCACCCGAAACTACTCGCCACGTATGACTTGTTGCAAGGAACCACCCGAGCAACCATTTTAACATACCTATAACCACCGTAAGGCATGACGTACCTATTACCACCGTCAGGCACCATTTATACGTACCTATTACCACCGTCAGGCACCATTTATACGTACCTATTACCACCGTCAGGCACCATTTATACGTACCTATTACCACCGTAAGGCACAGGTTATGCATAACACTTAACATCTAATTAGCTCGAGCATTTATCGTATTTAGTTTAGATTTCCACCTTTAACCTAAACTAATCCATACTATCATCTTTTCACGTTAGGGCCCTTTAAAACGTGCACGTGTCATGGCAACCTAAAAAGGTCTAGTGTTCTAGATGAACAAGCCACATATACATGCACATAACAACATTACAACATATCATTAACCACCGTTCATCATAACATATCATATCGTAAACATATCATTAACCACCGTCATCATAACATATCATATCGTAAACATATCATTAACCACCGTCATCATAACATATCATATCGTAAACATATCATTAACCACCGTCATCATAACATATCATATCGTAAACATATCATTAACCACCGTCATCATAACATATCATATCGTAAACATATCATTAACCACCGTCATCATAACATATCATATCGTAAACATATCATTAACCACCGTCATCATAACATATCATATCGTAAACATATCATTAACCACCGTCATCATAACATATCATATCGTAAACATATCATTAACCACCGTTCATCATAACATATCATATCGTAAACATATCATTAACCACCGTCATCATAACATATCATATCGTAAACATATCATTAACCACCGTCATCATAACATATCATATCGTAAACATATCATTAACCACCGTTCATCATAACATATCATATCGTAAACATATCATTAACCACCGTCATCATAACATATCATATCGTAAACATATCATTAACCACCGTCATCATAACATATCATATCGTAAACATATCATTAACCACCGTCATCATAACATATCATATCGTAAACATATCATTAACCACCGTCATCATAACATATCATATCGTAAACATATCATTAACCACCGTCATCATAACATATCATATCGTAAACATATCATTAACCACCGTCATCATAACATATCATATCGTAAACATATCATTAACCACCGTCATCATAACATATCATATCGTAAACATATCATTAACCACCGTCATCATAACATATCATATCGTAAACATATCATTAACCACCGTCATCATAACATATCATATCGTAAACATATCATTAACCACCGTCATCATAACATATCATATCGTAAACATATCATTAACCACCGTCATCATAACATATCATATCGTAAACATATCATTAACCACCGTCATCATAACATATCATATCGTAAACATATCATTAACCACCGTCATCATAACATATCATATCGTAAACATATCATTAACCACCGTCATCATAACATATCATATCGTAAACATATCATTAACCACCGTCATCATAACATATCATATCGTAAACATATCATTAACCACCGTCATCATAACATATCATATCGTAAACATATCATTAACCACCGTCATCATAACATATCATATCGTAAACATATCATTAACCACCGTCATCATAACATATCATATCGTAAACATATCATTAACCACCGTCATCATAACATATCATATCGTAAACATATCATTAACCACCGTCATCATAACATATCATATCGTAAACATATCATTAACCACCGTCATCATAACATATCATATCGTAAACATATCATTAACCACCGTCATCATAACATATCATATCGTAAACATATCATTAACCACCGTCATCATAACATATCATATCGTAAACATATCATTAACCACCGTCATCATAACATATCATATCGTAAACATATCATTAACCACCGTCATCATAACATATCATATCGTAAACATATCATTAACCACCGTCATCATAACATATCATATCGTAAACATATCATTAACCACCGTCATCATAACATATCATATCGTAAACATATCATTAACCACCGTCATCATAACATATCATATCGTAAACATATCATTAACCACCGTCATCATAACATATCATATCGTAAACATATCATTAACCACCGTCATCATAACATATCATATCGTAAACATATCATTAACCACCGTCATCATAACATATCATATCGTAAACATATCATTAACCACCGTCATCATAACATATCATATCGTAAACATATCATTAACCACCGTCATCATAACATATCATATCGTAAACATATCATTAACCACCGTCATCATAACATATCATATCGTAAACATATCATTAACCACCGTCATCATAACATATCATATCGTAAACATATCATTAACCACCGTCATCATAACATATCATATCGTAAACATATCATTAACCACCGTCATCATAACATATCATATCGTAAACATATCATTAACCACCGTCATCATAACATATCATATCGTAAACATATCATTAACCACCGTCATCATAACATATCATATCGTAAACATATCATTAACCACCGTCATCATAACATATCATATCGTAAACATATCATTAACCACCGTCATCATAACATATCATATCGTAAACATATCATTAACCACCGTCATCATAACATATCATATCGTAAACATATCATTAACCACCGTCATCATAACATATCATATCGTAAACATATCATTAACCACCGTCATCATAACATATCATATCGTAAACATATCATTAACCACCGTCATCATAACATATCATATCGTAAACATATCATTAACCACCGTCATCATAACATATCATATCGTAAACATATCATTAACCACCGTCATCATAACATATCATATCGTAAACATATCATTAACCACCGTCATCATAACATATCATATCGTAAACATATCATTAACCACCGTCATCATAACATATCATATCGTAAACATATCATTAACCACCGTCATCATAACATATCATATCGTAAACATATCATTAACCACCGTCATCATAACATATCATATCGTAAACATATCATTAACCACCGTCATCATAACATATCATATCGTAAACATATCATTAACCACCGTCATCATAACATATCATATCGTAAACATATCATTAACCACCGTCATCATAACATATCACCTTTGGCAAAACTAGTCCCTCGACTTCATATTGACTTTATTTCACATTAAAGCACCTATTGGGGATACATATAACACACCAAAGCACTTTCGCACACTACAAAGGCCTTTTACACATCATCTAATCTACTTTATTGTCACTCATTAAAGATAATTAAATCTCACATATAGGGCACATAAACATATAAACACACATTTTACCACACAACATATCACGGACTTAGAATTTGACCTAACGACGTTAGTCAACATATACGTTTAAGTTTTGGGATGTTAACTAATGAGTTTGAAAAACCCAACGACGAGAGAGCTTTAAATCTGATGAACTTTTGTGCCACCTCGGTGTTGGAGAAGTACCCAGATATAATCTTGGCTTATGGTTTTAGTGACGAGTTCAGGCAAGACCCCGTTCTCTATTTCTATTGATTAACATATAAGATATTGTGTTTGAATTTCTAACTTAGATTACTAATTCGCTATCCAGTTTCATTTTCAAGAAGGAAACCAAGTTTTACCAAAGACGTGCCAGGTGATACTATGTTCTACTGTTCTTGTGAATCAGTAATATTTTTTGGTGTTAGTCTTAACAGTGAAGCTGACATTGCAGCAAGATACTGTCACTCATTGTCTCCTTCTTCACATCTTTATATGTGGCAAATTGGAGAGTGTTTTTTCCTCAAACGGACATGAGATCTACTCCTTCGTTTAAATCACGAGTCATATGCTGCCCATCCGTGGAGGTTCTTCTGGCATATCTAGCATGGAGACAAAGAGAATGTGAGTAATTTATATTTGACATTGCCTATACATATTCACGTTGGCCCTTACGATGGTTTGCATTATGTGATCTTAGATATTCAGGTAATCAACTCATAATGGTATATACGATAGTGTTTGGATGTGTTTCTGGTGTCTGCAGTTGTAACAATTAGAAGGTTGGATGTTTGCAAATTCTGGTTATTTAAGAAATTATTTATAGAAAGGCCAGATATAACATTTCCACGCAAAAAACCCGAAAGACAGCTTATGAAACAGGAGTAAATGTCTCACAATTTAGGTTAAAAGAAGGGGTATATAGGTCATTTCTACTTGCCTCTATGTAAACAGCCTGTTAAGCTGGTACAAAAACTGATTATTCAAAACTGATTTTTTAATATTTTCGTCAAAGCATCAACTTGAACTCCCAAATACTTTGCTGGTCTAATCGATATTAATGGGTATTTTCCCTAAACATTTAGGTCACAACGAAAATCAGTATAATACTTGCTTCTGGATGCTGATTAAAAGTGGGAAATCAGAAAGAGAAGCACACGAGATTTTGAAGGTGTGTATGATTAGCTTATATGTTGCTGCACTTCAACTTTATATGCTTAATTAAATAATATTTTTGTGTTGGAATATCATCTTGGTTGTGATATATATATTTACTTGCCTTGTTTTATATTTCAGGTACTTATTTGTGTTGGACAAAGTACAAGGGCTGAACCTGTCATAAAGAAAGAAAGAAGCAGGAGAGGGGGCAGAAGTGTAAGAAGAAAAAGAAGAGGGTTGCTGCTGTAACATTGTCTGCCTATATATTCATGTTACTGTTACGATTTAGGGTTACAACACAATCGATCCCAAATTAGCCGTTAGGGTTTCCTTTCAATCACCCTCTACTATTTTTCATCAAATCTGTAATAGTTTTATCATCTCTTTGAGATTATTTTAGGATATTGTGTTTGTCCCTTAATTCCATCTATTGTGGTGGATTATTGTAACTCTTATTTATCTTTCTGGTATGAATTAGAATCCGATTTCTTCTTATTGTTGTTGGTTATAATCTTTTTTATCAATATTTCTTCATGGTATCAGAGCCAGGTTAAAGAAAGTTGAATCGGTTGGATTCTTCTCCCTCTTATTACCAGTTTTCTATCAAAATCCTTTTCGTTTATTGTTTCTGGGTTTGTTCTTCTTTTATGTTTGTGTTTCCTTATAAACAAAAAACCAAAAATATTTTCTTTATCTTTATTAAGTAACCTTTCTTTCTTTTCTCATCTACCTCGGAGTTCCTTATCTTTCATAAGATTTAGGGATTTGGTTGATGAGTATATCTGTTGCCTTTTAAGAATATTGTTGGAATTACTGTTGGCGACCCCGCTGTAAGTTGTTTCTTCCTACCCTTCTTGTAGCAAATTGTTCTTCATTTAGAGTGCTCTAAGTGAGGAAAGTTTGGCCTATAGGTTGGGATCCCTTTGTTCTCTAACCTTTTCTTTGCCTGCTTGTTTCTTACTGTTTATTTGCTCTGGTGTGACTAATATGAGTATCTTTGTGGTCTGTGTGCTTATTATTGATGCTTCTAGAATTTTTTCTGCATTTTACCATCAAGTTTAATTAGTTTATTCCTGTTCTAACCTTTCTTGGTAGAAGAGAGGGTCCTTGAGCATACCTGTCAAGGCACCTTGAGTGTCCTTGAATCTGGCCTCTGCTCTTGCACCCTTTAGGGTTGTTTGTTCTTTTTTTCCCTTCTGCTTGTGTACTATTGTTGTTTTATTTTTCTGGTTGTCACTATGGCTGATGAACAAGATGATAATGTGGTTACTGATGATCTTGAAAATGTGAATGTGTTTGGTACTCTTATAAGTAAATTGGATTTTGGTGACCCTCTGTACTTGCATGCCAGTGACACCACTGGGACACCTCTAATTAACATGAAATTAAAAGGAACTGAGAATTATAAAGTGTGGTCTTGTGCTATGGAACTTGCTTTAGAAACAAAAAACAAAACTGGATTTATTGATGGAACTTGTGTGAGACCTACTGAAAATGATGTGTTGGCTAAACAGTGGGATAGGTGTAACTCTGTTGTGCTTACTTGGATTTTAAACTCTGTGTCTGAGGATGTTTATCTTGGTCAAATTTTCTCAAAAGAAGCTATGCTTGTTTGGCAAGAACTTAAAGAAACCTATGATAAAGTTGATGGGTCAATAATTTTCAATCTTCATCATAAAATAAATTCTTTGAGACAAAATGGGAGTCCTATTTCAGATTATTACCATAAACTTAACTCCTTATGGAGACAATATGATTCTATTACCAAATTGCCTACTTGTGTGTGTCATGCTTCTGAGGATTTTAAGAAACATAATCAACTTATGAGACTGATGCAATTCTTGATGGGCCTTGATGATATTTACTTACCCATAAGAAGTGGAATTCTGACCAGAGACCCTATTCCTAATGTGAAAACTGCTTTTGCAATTATCTCTAGAGAAGAGTCACATAGGGGCATTGCCTCTAGTGATTCTGCTCCTAAACCTCAAAATTCAGCTTTCATTGCTAAAACTTTTGTTAAAAAAGGAACTGGGACTGGCAGAGGTCAGGGTAACCAAAACTGGAATCAAAACTTTCAAAATACTTACAGGGGACCAAATACCTCTTTGAAATGTGAAAATTGTCATAAATTTGGTCACACCAAGGAAAGGTGTTATGAGTTACAAGGTTCTTCTAATCATCCTTTTAAGAAAACTGGATATCAAAACTTTAACAGAAATCCTTACAGCAATTCTGCTGTGACTGAAAATCATGTTGCTAGAAGTGGACAGCCACCCACTCCTGGTGCTGCTGGTCCTTCTAGTTCTTCTAATCAAAGTTGTGTTTCAAATACTCCTTTCAATAGTGAACAAATGTCATACCTGATGAGAATGTGGAATGATAAGACTGTCTCAAATCCTGTACAAGCCAATATGGCAGGTACTTTCTTTAATTCTAGCAGAATGTTTAACTCAAACTTTAATAAATTTTTCTGCTCAAGTACTTTTCAAACTCCTTTCAAACTCAATAACAAATGGATATCTGATTCTGGTGCCACAACACACATGACATGTTGTGAGCAAAAACTTTTTAATACTGAAGATGTTTCTAGTCTTAAAATGACAGTGGGTCATCCAAATGGAACCCAAGCTAGTGTCTTGAAAATTGGAAACTTGAAGCTTTCAAAAAACATTATCTTATTTGGTGTCTTATTTGTGCCTGAGTATTGTGTTAAGATGTTTGTGTCATTTGATGAAAATATGTGCTTGATGTGACCAATTTATACCCATCGCCCACATCGTTATTGGCTTTTTTATTATATGTTTTTAGTCGATTTTGCTGGCATTTGGCGCGTTTATGGGTTTTGTTAGTGGTTTCAGGTTCTAAACAGGAGACGTTTCCGTTTGGTGCAATTTCGAGTAATTTTGAGGCCATGAAGTTGATTGGAGAGTTCGAGAGTTATTAAGGTGAAAAGAGATAGAAAATATGCAAGTCTTCATAAGTTGATGTGTGCCCTTCGGTTCAGTATATTTATACTGCGACGCAGTGGTGGTGAACAAGTCCACTGCGCCGCAGTCATCTCAAGGAAATGAGCATCGAGTCCAGTAATATTATACTGCGCCGCAGTGGGGGGTGACCAAGGCCCACTGCGCCGCAGTCAGCTAGTGGAGAAAGGAGAACTCAACCAGTAACATTGGACTGCGCCGCAGTGGGGTTTGCAGGTGCCCACTGCGCCGCAGTCAGCCTTGACCAACGAGCACCAAAGGCAGTGTATAAGCACTGCGCCGCAGTGGGGGAATCACTCGCCCACTGCGCCGCAGTGAGAGTACGGGGCTGAAAGGTTTTGGGCAGCTTTTGCTTCAGATTAAAGGGAGGTATAAATAGAAAACATAACCTAATTCCCAAAGCATCAAGTTTTCTTTCTAGGAGCTGCACTACAAGGAACACCTTCAAGGATCAAATCAAGATTTCATCGTCTTCGGATTCATTGAAGGGGGGGGGGGGGGGGGGGGGGGGGGGGGGGGGGGGGGGGGGGGGGGGGGGGGGGGGGGGGGGGGGGGGGGGGGGGGGGGGGGGGGGGGGGGGGGGGGGGGGGGGGGGGGGGGGGGGGGGGGGGGGGGGGGGGGGGGGGGGGGGGGGGGGGGGGGGGGGGGGGGGGGGGGGGGGGGGGGGGGGGGGGGGGGGTGGGCTAATCTTTTAATCACCCACCTTGATGAAACTAGACGAATGACGTGATTGCTATATATTTTAATTCCAAGAGTTGATTTCATTTATCGTTGTGTCGAGATCTTGATGATTTAATTCCTTTATATTTATTATTATGATATTGGTGGCATGTGTGTCCTTCGTTAGTGGTACTAGTTGGATATAGATGTGATTTTCAAATGGTTGCTTGTCTATGAGCAATTATCACTAGTTCATGGTATGATAGTGAATGTCATTTTAATAAAAGGAATCATTTTGTCAACGTGTTTATAAACGGTTGGTGGTACCACGTTTTAATTCACATAGGCACAATTGGTAATTTGTTGATCAAGCAAACTAATTGTTGGTAAGGTTGTCTAGTGATAAACGCCTAAAAGACATGATCTTAATGGATAAAATTGGACCACTTTGTGCTTGTTAATAGACGAGTAGGGCGTTTTTATGTTTGTTTAAGTGTTTCAGGTGTTTAGTGATAACTTGACGTTAAATGGAACATAAACGGGTCAAGCAAAGTCAAGAAACAAGTCAAGTGATTCAAGAACCAAAATCTGGAAATTCTGGAATTCTGATGTTACAACAGGCGTAACTTACGCCCAGAATAGGCGTAGCTTACGCTAGGCAAAAGTTCAATAGGCGTAGCTTACGCTGGAATCAAGCGTAGCTTACGCCAGGTGAAGATCAAAGATACAACAAGCGTACCTTACGCCCAGATGGGGCGTAGGTTACGCTGGGAAGATTTACAAAGGGCGTACCTTACGCCCAGATGGGGCGTAGGTTACGCCATCCACTGATCAGAAGTCGAATTTCAAAGGGTTTTAATTGTAACTTAGGGAATTAATCATGCACGAATTAACACACACACAAGCCCTAATTTCTGAGATTTAGAACAGCAACATACCATTCCCAAGCCCCAAAATCATCATCAATTCATATTTCAAAGGAGATGACAATCCAAAGTGAAGAATCATTGATGAACATGGAAGGCTAATTCTCTTTAGATCATTCTTATGTGAACAATTATGTAAGACAATTGTATTCAACCTTTCTTATATTTATGTTGGATTGGATGTTTAATTCTTGATTGTGTTTTACATCTAATGTTATTTGGATTTGAATGAATGATTACATGTTTTTAACCTTGAATGATTTCCATCTATCTTTTGGTTTCAATTTATTGTTAATCATTAATTATTGGAATAATCTCTTATTAATTGTAATCTGATTTTTGAATAGAGAATTTAGTTATGTCAATTACTTGGTTTCATTATCATTAATCATCACAACCTAATTAATCGGTTCCTGAAATTCATTCATTCCAAATTATAACGAATCATGTCTATGTGATTTCCAACGGATATAAGTTAGGTTATACTTTTGAAAACATAATTGGGATCATAAGAATGGTCTTACCTTTTTATTATTAAATTCTATTGTTAAGTTTACAATCATTTTTAGTTTAATCAAATCAATACAAAACTCGATTTTAAGTTTATGTCTAGTTTAAACAACTTTTGTGACTTGTTCAACACTTTCCCATGATTCCTTGTGGATACGATACTCTACTTACCCTAGCTAATTATTGGTAATTAGTTTATATTTTTGATCGGTCCAACGACAACGATCAAATTTTGGCGCCGCTGCCGGGGAATCGGTGTGCAAAGTGTTGAAATTTTGTTTTTAATTTAGTTTCGTAAAATTTTCAGAAAAATCCAAAAATATTTAGTTTAGTTTAGTTTAGTTTTGTTTTAGTTCTTGTTTGTTTCATTTCTCATTCTTGTAAGTTCAGTATTACACGAGGTGTGTTGATTGTGCAGGTTTACAGGTAGTGTATGCATACGAGGTATTCCAAGAATACATCACCTTTGTTGTTTGATCCGGAAATTGAGAAAACAGCTAGAAGGAATAGGAAACTTTACCGTGCAAACATGAGTGATCAATCAAATCCACAACCAACCGTCCAACCCATAGTTCAAGAACAAACCAACCCTGAACCAAATAACCGAGATCAAACTCCACTACGAAACCCAACCCCATCAATGAGGAGTGGTCACACAACTCAAAACCGACCTAGAACACCAACTCATATTGGAGATGCATCACGGGATGCGGATGGGTCGTTTTATGATAGGCTTCATGATAGGGTGAATCTTTGGGATGACGGGAGGTTTGATAATAATTCGGATGGGTATGATTGGAACCATGGGGGAGATTATGGGCCACCACAAAATCGTCAATATCATCAATACAACCAACCCCAACATAACCAACCTCACTACATAAACCAAGGACCAAGGGTTCGTCCTCAAGGTCCACCCCATCGCCTTAACCATCATGTAGCTCAACCAAACTACCAAGGGCATCCAAATTACCAACCGCATAACCGGGCCATGCCACATATGAACTATCAACCTCCACCACAAGGAGTTGATAGTCATTTTCGACCCGCCATAGCCGTTAATGCTTCACCTATAGTACCACCGGTGTTGAGGGGTAGAGCATTTGAGGTTAGACCTCAATGTTTGAGTATTTTGCCAAGTTTTCATGGGATGGCGGCGGAAGAGCCTTACTTGCACTTGTCGGAGTTTGAGGCGATATGTGGAACTATTGGAGGCCAAGGATTTTCACCGGATGAGGTTAAGCTAGTTCTTTTTCAGTTTACTTTGAAGGATAAGGCAAAGCAATGGTTCTTGACATTGCCATCGGGTAGTATCTTTTCATGGGCTGAAATGCAACAACAATTTTTGGATGAGTATTACACCATGCAAAAGACTAGTGATGCAAGGACTTCGATAAGAACTTTTCAGCAACAATCGGGTGAAACATTTTATGAAGCTTTTAAGAGGTTTAATGAGTTGTTGAGAGTGTGTCCTCATCATGGAATTGCTAAATGGGAATTGATCACGGCTTTCTATGATGGTTTGCTATCGGAAGAAAAGAGAGATGTGAATTCAATTAGCAATGGCACTTTCTTGACTAATCCCGAAGATGTTGATTGGGAGTTCTTAGAAAAGATGAGTGTGAATTCAAAAAGGCAAGCTCAATCGAATAGGAGAGCAAGACGTCCAATAGCCCCTTCATCAACTAGTGATCAAGCTACAAAAGATAGACTTGAAGCATTGGAGCAAAAGTTTGCGAAATTGGGGAAGGCTGAAAATCGGGGTGTTTATCAAGTATCTCAAGACTATCCGGTTTGTGAAAGGTGTGATGAGTTGGGACATTCGGCTATGGAATGTCCATTAGACTTGGATCAATTTGAAGAAGTGAATCAAGTGTATGGAGAGAAGAAGCAATATGACATGAACTCCAACACTTATCATCTGGGGATGAGAAACCATCCAAACTTTAGATATGGCAATTCTTCAAACCAACTCAACCCGAATTTTCAAGGAAATAACCAAAACAGTGGGGCACCATCTCAACCATTTCAAGGCCAAAATTACAACCAAGGGAATTACCAAGGTGGTCAAAATCAAGGAGGATTCAATAGAGGCTACCCAAGGAACTATCAACAAGGTAATAACCAAGGTGGGCCTTCGGGTGGTAACGATGTGTCAACCCGGGAGATTATGGATTACTTGAAAGAAATGGATAGAAAGAATGAGATTCGGGATAAAACGGTTGAGAGTTTGCAAAAGCAAGTTGGTCAATTGGCGGAGGATGTGGCATCAATGAGGAAAGAGCCGGGAAAGCTACCAAGTGATACGAAGATCAATCCACAACATCAAAGTGGCGGCTCAAAGAATGTCAAGAATGTGGAGATAAACAATGTAAGCCTTCTTCGTAGTGGTAAAGTTTATGATAATAAAGTTGTGCCTCCATCATCACTTGTTGATGGTGTGGTGGAGGATGTTGATGAGAATGAAGATAGTGAGCATGAACCGGAACTTGTTTTACCTAAATCAAATAAAAAAGTGTCTTTTAAAGAGGTAGAAAACAATAGGTCTAGTGGTAAATTTTCTGAAAAACAAGGAAGGGATATGGAGGATAATACCATTCCTTTTCCTTTGGCTTTGATTGATCCAAAACTTAGGCCTACACTTAAGAAGAGAGGTCCCCATGAGGAAGAAATGTGGGAAATTTTTAAACAAGTGAAAATCAATATACCTCTTATTGACATAATCAAGCAAGTTCCGGCTTATGCTAAGTATCTTAAGGATTTGTGTACCCAAAAACGGCATCATAAGCTTCCAAAGAAAATTGTTTTAAATGAGGAAGTTAGTGCCGTTGTGATGGGTATACTCCCACCTAAACTCCAAGATCCGGGAGCGCCTTTAATTACTATTCAAGTTGGTGATTTCAAAATGAACAAGGCACTTTTGGATATGGGGGCGGGTGTGAGCATTCTTCCGGGAAGTTTGTATGACCAATATGACTTTGGACCGTTGGAAAAAGTCGACACCACCTTGGTGATGGCTGATTTGTCCCTTAAACTTCCTAGAGGAATTGTCCGAGATGTGATTGTTAAGGTGGAGGACTTCTATTACCCCGTAGACTTTTTGGTACTTGATTTTTCACCAAGCGGTAATGTTAGGCAACCCAATGTCATCATGGGTAGACCCTTTTTGGCCACCGCTAATGCCTTAATTGATTGTAGAAGGGGTACGGTTGAAATGACTTTTGGCAACCGTAAGATAAGATTGAATGTTTTTGCTAGTGTTCCTAACCCGTAGTTAGTGACGAATGCTTTATGGCGGACGTCATTGATGAGTGCATTCCTCATGAAAATGAGGAAGACACACGGGAGAATTGTGCTTTGGTTGATAGGTTAATCTTGGAGCATAGTGAAACATTGAAGAAGGAGGAAAAGGATTGGGAGATTATGGATTACTTGAAAGAAATGGATAGAAAGAATGAGATTCGGGATAAAACGGTTGAGAGTTTGCAAAAGCAAGTTGGTCAATTGGCGGAGGATGTGGCATCAATGAGGAAAGAGCCGGGAAAGCTACCAAGTGATACGAAGATCAATCCACAACATCAAAGTGGCGGCTCAAAGAATGTCAAAAATGTGGAGATAAACAATGTAAGCCTTCTTCGTAGTGGTAAAGTTTATGATAATAAAGTTGTGCCTCCATCATCACTTGTTGATGGTGTGGTGGAGGATGTTGATGAGAATGAAGATAGTGAGCATGAACCGGAACTTGTTTTACCTAAATCAAATAAAAAAGTGTCTTTTAAAGAGGTAGAAAACAATAGGTCTAGTGGTAAATTTTCTGAAAAACAAGGAAGGGATATGGAGGATAATACCATTCCTTTTCCTTTGGTTGACAGGTTAATCTTGGAGCATAGTGAAACATTAAAGAAGGAGGAAAAGGATTGGGAGATTATGGCAATTCAAGAAGGTAGACCACCATGGACTCATTTGGTGGAGAGTCTACCGGACCATATTGACACCCATCTCAAGCCATCCATTGAAAGTCCACCACCAGTGGAATTGAAAGAACTCCCATCACACTTGAAGTATGCATTTTTGGGAGATGAACAAACTTTGCCGGTGATCATTGCATCAAATTTGGAAGAAATGCAAGAAAGAGCATTACTTAAGGTGCTCAAGGAATATAAGGCGGCTATTGGATGGACAATTGCCGATTTGAAAGGCATTAGTCCATCAATTATGATGCATAAGATAATCACCGATTCTGAAGCAAAGCCTTCACGTGATGCTCAAAGGAGATTGAATCCTCATATGCGTGAAGTGGTGAAGAAAGAGGTGCTAAAGTGGTTGGATGCTGGAATTATTTACCCAATTTCGGATAGTACATGGGTGAGTCCAACACAAACGGTACCTAAGAAAGCCGGAATTCAAGTGGTTAAAGGAGATAGTGGTGAGCAAATTGCGACCCGACCCATCACCGGGTGGAGGGTTTGCATTGACTACCGAAAGTTGAACATCGCTACTTCCAAGGATCATTTCCCATTGCCATTCATTGATCAAATCATCGAAAAGCTTGCAGGTCAGCAATTTTATTGTTTTCTAGATGGTTATTCAGGTTATAATCAAATTGCTATTCATCCCGATGACCAACATAAGACCACATTTACATGTCCCTATGGAACTTTTGCCTTTAGGCGAATGCCATTCGGGTTATGTAATGCTCCCGCCACCTTCCAAAGGTGCATGATGAGTATCTTTTCGGATATGGTCGGTGATTCCTTAGAGATCTTTATGGATGACTTTTCAATTTTTGGTCAAACCTTTGATAATTGTCTTAATGAGCTAACCAAAGTTTTGAAAAGATGTGTTGAAACGAATTTGGTCCTAAGTTGGGAAAAGAGCCACTTCATGGTTCAAGAGGGGACGGTTTTGGGTCATGTGATTTCAAGTAAAGGTATGGAAGTTGACCGGGCCAAAATCAAAGTCATTTCTACTTTACCCCCTCCAACCAATGTCAAGGGTGTCCGTTCTTTTCTTGGACATGCCGGATTTTATAGAAGGTTTTTAAAAGGATTTAGTGTCATTACCAAACCATTGTGTAATTTGTTGTTGAAAGATGTGCCATTTGTGTTTGATAATGAATGTTTAAAATCTTTTGAAACCTTGAAAGAGAAATTGGTTGAAGCCCCCATTTTGCAATCACCTAATTGGTCTATGCCATTTGAAATCATGTGTGATGCAAGTGACTTTGCCATTGGGGCTATTTTGGGACAACGGGTGGACAAGAAACCCGTTGTGATTTATTATGCAAGCAAGACTTTATCGGATGCCCAATTGAATTATACTACCACCGAAAAGGAATTGCTTGCAGTTGTTTATGCTCTTGACAAGTTTCGTTCTTATATTTGTGGTAGCAAAGTGATTGTATACACAGATCATAGCGCGGTTAAGCATTTGATGGAAAAGAAGGATGCAAAGCCAAGGCTAATTAGATGGGTCTTGCTACTACAAGAGTTTGATTTGGAGATCCGAGATAAGAAAGGAAGTGAGAACGTGGTGGCGGACCATTTGTCAAGAATTCAAGTTATGGATGATGATTTAACCAAGGAGATCAACGAGACATTTCCGGATGAATATTTACTAACAGTTTCTGTTGTTCCTTGGTATGCAAATATTGTGAATTTTCTGTCCGCAGGTAAGCTACCGGAGCATTGGGCCAAGAGAAAGAAGCAACAATTCCTTGCACAAGCCAAGCAATACATTTGGGATGAACCGGATTTGTTCAAAGTTGGCCCGAATCAATTGGTGAGAAGATGTGTTCCGGATGAGGAGATTCAAGAGGTGTTAACTCATGCACACTCATTTGCATGTGGAGGTCATTTCAGCGGCCAAAAGACAGGTTATAAGGTTCTTATGTGTGGTTTGTTTTGGCCTAGCATTTTTAAGGATGCCGCTGAATTTGTTAAAAAATGTGTTAGGTGTCAACAATTAGGTAGTATTACTAAGAGGAATGAGATGCCCATGCAACCCATTTTAGTTGTTAATATATTTGATGTTTGGGGCATTGATTTTATGGGTCCTTTCCCTAATTCTTTTGGTAATTACTATATTTTGGTGGCAGTAGATTATGTGTCGAAATGGGTAGAAGCCATAGCCACCAAGACCAATGACCATACCGTTGTGTGCAAGTTTGTCCAAAGCAACATTTTCTCAAGATTTGGAATCCCTCGTGTGATCATAAGCGATGGGGGGTCTCATTTCAAAAATTTTCAGTTTGGAAAACTTCTCAAACGGTATGGCATAAACCACCGGATTGCCACTCCATATCACCCACAAACAAGTGGGCAAGTTGAAGTGTCCAATAGGCAAATTAAAGAAATTTTGCAAAAGACGGTAAGACCCGATAGAAAAGATTGGTCAACCAAACTCAATGATGCTTTATGGGATTACCGAACCGCTTTTAAGACACCTATTGGCACTACTCCTTACCGGTTGGTTTATGGGAAGGGTTGTCATCTTCCAATGGAACTAGCACATAGGGCATTATGGGCCGTTAAGACCGTTAACATGGATTTTAAGAATGCAGGCAAAGAAAGGAAGTTGCAATTGTGCGAATTGGAAGAGTTAAGGAATGAGGCTTATGAATGTGCATCAACTTACAAAGACAAGATGAAAGCGGTTCATGATGCCAAATTGAAGAAGAAGGTGTTCGAAGTTGGCCAAAAGGTTTGGCTTTACAATTCAAGACTCAAGTTCTTTCCGGGAAAGCTCAAGAGCAAATGGATGGGTCCATATGTTGTCACAAGAGTTGGAAAGTTTGGAGAGATTGAGATTGAAGATCCAAAAGATGGTGTGAAGCAAATGGTAAATGGACACCGTTTAAAGCCGTATTTGGATGCAACCGACATCAATGGAGCTACAAAGGAAATGGTGAACTTCATCTCAAGTCCACCATCCTATGAGGTTGCTTGAACATCATTTGAGGTAATGTCGGGCTGAGGACAATAAACTTAGCGCTAAACGGGAGGCAACCCGTTGTTTGTTTGTTTGTTTATAGCTTCAATTTCGGTATGTTTCCTTTTCGTTTCAATTTTGTTTAGTTGTTTGTCTATGAGCAACTCTTGCTAGGTCATGGTATGATAGTAAAGGATACAAATTAATAGAAATTACTTTGGTAAGTGGATTTAACGGATGGTGGTACCACGTTTCTTTCACAAAGATGAAATTGTTATTTAAATAATCAAACAAACTAGTTAGTTCAAGGAATTGTAATAAGGATGGTGGTACCACGTTTCTTTCACAAAGATGAAATTGTTATTTAAATAATCAAACAAACTAGTTAGTTCAAGGAATTGTAATAAGGATGGTGGTACCACGTTTCTTTCACAAAGATGAAATTGTTATTTAAATAATCAAACAAACTAGTTAGTTCAAGGAATTGTAATAAGGATGGTGGTACCACGTTTCTTTCACAAAGATGAAATTGTTATTTAAATAATCAAACAAACTAGTTAGTTCAAGGAATTGTAATAAGGATGGTGGTACCACGTTTCTTTCACAAAGATGAAATTGTTATTTAAATAATCAAACAAACTAGTTAGTTCAAGGAATTGTAATAAGGATGGTGGTACCACGTTTCTTTCACAAAGATGAAATTGTTATTTAAATAATCAAACAAACTAGTTAGTTCAAGGAATTGTAATAAGGATGGTGGTACCACGTTTCTTTCACAAAGATGAAATTGTTATTTAAATAATCAAACAAACTAGTTAGTTCAAGGAATTGTAATAAGGATGGTGGTACCACGTTTCTTTCACAAAGATGAAATTGTTATTTAAATAATCAAACAAACTAGTTAGTTCAAGGAATTGTAATAAGGATGGTGGTACCACGTTTCTTTCACAAAGATGAAATTGTTATTTAAATAATCAAACAAACTAGTTAGTTCAAGGAATTGTAATAAGGATGGTGGTACCACGTTTCTTTCACAAAGATGAAATTGTTATTTAAATAATCAAACAAACTAGTTAGTTCAAGGAATTGTAATAAGGATGGTGGTACCACGTTTCTTTCACAAAGATGAAATTGTTATTTAAATAATCAAACAAACTAGTTAGTTCAAGGAATTGTAATAAGGATGGTGGTACCACGTTTCTTTCACAAAGATGAAATTGTTATTTAAATAATCAAACAAACTAGTTAGTTCAAGGAATTGTAATAAGGATGGTGGTACCACGTTTCTTTCACAAAGATGAAATTGTTATTTAAATAATCAAACAAACTAGTTAGTTCAAGGAATTGTAATAAGGATGGTGGTACCACGTTTCTTTCACAAAGATGAAATTGTTATTTAAATAATCAAACAAACTAGTTAGTTCAAGGAATTGTAATAAGGATGGTGGTACCACGTTTCTTTCACAAAGATGAAATTGTTATTTAAATAATCAAACAAACTAGTTAGTTCAAGGAATTGTAATAAGGATGGTGGTACCACGTTTCTTTCACAAAGATGAAATTGTTATTTAAATAATCAAACAAACTAGTTAGTTCAAGGAATTGTAATAAGGATGGTGGTACCACGTTTCTTTCACAAAGATGAAATTGTTATTTAAATAATCAAACAAACTAGTTAGTTCAAGGAATTGTAATAAGGATGGTGGTACCACGTTTCTTTCACAAAGATGAAATTGTTATTTAAATAATCAAACAAACTAGTTAGTTCAAGGAATTGTAATAAGGATGGTGGTACCACGTTTCTTTCACAAAGATGAAATTGTTATTTAAATAATCAAACAAACTAGTTAGTTCAAGGAATTGTAATAAGGATGGTGGTACCACGTTTCTTTCACAAAGATGAAATTGTTATTTAAATAATCAAACAAACTAGTTAGTTCAAGGAATTGTAATAAGGATGGTGGTACCACGTTTCTTTCACAAAGATGAAATTGTTATTTAAATAATCAAACAAACTAGTTAGTTCAAGGAATTGTAATAAGGATGGTGGTACCACGTTTCTTTTCACAAAGATGAAATTGTTATTTAAATAATCAAACAAACTCGCGGCGCGAGTTGCGAAGTCGCGGCGCGAGTTTTTTGGTCTGAAACCCTCTGTTCGAATTGTGGAAGACATCGCGGCGCGAGGAATGGGGCTCGCGGCGCGAGTTTTTGGTCTGAAACCCTCTGTTCGAATTGTCGAAGTCGCGGCGCGAGTTTTTTGGTCTGAAACCCTCTGTTCGAATTGTGGAAGACATCGCGGCGCGAGGAATGGGGCTCGCGGCGCGAGTTTTTGGTCTGAAACCCTCTGTTCGAATTGTGGAAGACATCGCGGCGCGAGTTTTTTGGTCTGAAACCCTCTGTTCGAATTGTGGAAGACATCGCGGCGCGAGGATGGGGCTCGCGGCGCGAGTTTTTGGTCTGAAACCCTCTGTTCGAATTGTCGAAGTCGCGGCGCGAGTTTTTTGGTCTGAAACCCTCTGTTCGAATTGTGGAAGACATCGCGGCGCGAGGAATGGGGCTCGCGGCGCGAGTTTTTGGTCTGAAACCCTCTGTTCGAATTGTGGAAGACATCGCGGCGCGAGGAATGGGGCTCGCGGCGCGAGTTTTTGGTCTGAAACCCTCTGTTCGAATTGTGGAAGACATCGCGGCGCGAGGAATGGGGCTCGCGGCGCGACCTATCAAGAAAAGTCGCGGCGCGAGTTTTTGGTCTGAAACCCTCTGTTCGAATTGTGGAAGACATCGCGGCGCGAGGAATGGGGCTCGCGGCGCGACTTCTTGGTCTGAAACCCTCTGTTCGAATTGTCGAAGTCGCGGCGCGAGTTTTTTGGTCTGAAACCCTCTGTTCGAATTGTGGAAGACATCGCGGCGCGAGGAATGGGGCTCGCGGCGCGAGTTTTTGGTCTGAAACCCTCTGTTCGAATTGTCGAAGTCGCGGCGCGAGTTTTTTGGTCTGAAACCCTCTGTTCGAATTGTGGAAGACATCGCGGCGCGAGTTGAGGGGCTCGCGGCGCGAGTTTTTGGTCTGAAACCCTCTGTTCGAATTGTGGAAGACATCGCGGCGCGAGGAATGGGGCTCGCGGCGCGACTTGGTCGCGGCGCGAGTTTTTTGGGCTGAAACCCTCTGTTCGAATTTTGGAAGACATCGCGGCGCGAGTTTTTTGGTCTGAAACCCTCTGTTCGAATTGTGGAAGACATCGCGGCGCGAGGAATGGGGCTCGCGGCGCGAGTTGCGAAGTCGCGGCGCGAGTTTTTTGGTCTGAAACCCTCTGTTCGAATTGTGGAAGACATCGCGGCGCGAGGAATGGGGCTCGCGGCGCGAGTTTTTGGTCTGAAACCCTCTGTTCGAATTGTGGAAGACATCGCGGCGCGAGGAATGGGGCTCGCGGCGCGAGTTTTTGGTCTGAAACCCTCTGTTCGAATTGTGGAAGACATCGCGGCGCGAGGAATGGGGCTCGCGGCGCGACCTATCAAGAAGAGTCGCGGCGCGAGTTGAGGGGCTCGCGGCGCGAGTTTTTGGTCTGAAACCCTCTGTTCGAATTGTGGAAGACATCGCGGCGCGAGGAATGGGGCTCGCGGCGCGAGTAAGTCGCGGCGCGAGTTTTTGGTCTGAAACCCTCTGTTCGAATTGTGGAAGACATCGCGGCGCGAGGAATGGGGCTCGCGGCGCGACTTGGTCGCGGCGCGAGTTTTTTGGGCTGAAACCCTCTGTTCGAATTTTGGAAGACATCGCGGCGCGAGGACAATTAGTCATGGTTGCATAATATTTTGAATTCAAGTTGGTTTTACTTAACATTTTGTCAAGATCTTATTGAAGTGATTTCTTCTACTTAATCTTGTGTCCTTGGTGATATTTGTGTTTTTCGATAGTGGTACTAGTTGAATGCAAGTATTATTTTAGTTGTTTGTCTATGAGCAACTCTTGCTAGGTCATGGTATGATAGTAAAGGATACAAATTAATAGAAATTACTTTGGTAAGTGGATTTAACGGATGGTGGTACCACGTTTCTTTCACAAAGATGAAATTGTTATTTAAATAATCAAACAAACTAGTTAGTTCAAGGAATTGTAATAAGGATGGTGGTACCACTTGTTGCAAGAAATTGAGTTGATTAGGTGATTGAGTCGATTTTACAAACGGAGTGCACGCCGAATGTGTTTTGTCTTGTCACGATTATTATCACCAACATATAAAGAATTTTGAGCTTAACCATATGCAACCTAGACTTCTTGTGTAGCGGATTCGACATAGATGGCTTTTTAATCATTTGATTACAACAAAAATCTTTTCGTATACTCTCGAGTGACGCCGGTTGAGTATTTTACTTTACTTGTTAATTTCTTAGTTTCCTGATACGCGAAGTGACAACTCGGTCACAAACCAAACTTGTACTTGTTTCACAGTTTTCACAACTTTTAGTACAACAGTCAGTCCTTGTGTTCGATCCTGGTCTTGCCAGTTACCTATATTACATACGAACGGGTACACTGCCCGTAAGTGTGTTGTAGTCAGTTAACGGTAGACCTTGTTATAAATTTTTAAACTAGATTTCACACATCAAGTTTTTGGCGCCGCTGCCGGGGACTGCGGTTTAAGTACTTTAGGTTGAGACTCTGTGAATCGACCCTTTTTCGTGCTTGCACGGGAAAGTTACTTGCTTTATTTAATTTTAGTTTGCTTTGATTGTACCCCAGGTGCTATTAAGGTTTTTGTTTGTTGTGTTGTGTTCGCAGACTATTTACAGGTAGTGGATGAACACTCGAGCTTCTGGGAAACCATTAGCCAAGGCCACATCTAACCCCGAAAAACTTAAAAAGCGCACCAAAACACAAACGTCACAACCATCATCATCCGAACCAGTTTTCATAAACACCACTCCTTACCAAACCCACATACTTAACGAGACTTACTACGAGTCGGGAAGTAACGAGTGGGGGTATTTTTCCGAAAAAGAAGAACCCATTTCCGATAAAACACCAACTCCACCCGAATCGCCAAAACCGGACATCAACATGGCCGGTCAACAAAATAATCCGCCCGATCTCTTCAACATGAAAATCGAGGACCTTCCTCGAACCATACCTACAACTCGCCGATCGGCCATCCGTGCACCCGAGATCGACACTTTCGCGGTGAAAGGTAACCATTTACAAATGGTTAAGGATTTGTGCTTTGATGGATGGCATAAAAGAGACCCTCATGAGCATCTTGACAAGTTCGAGATGATTTGCAATCTATTCAACTATGGGGAAAACCAAGCCAACAATGTTAAGATGACGCTTTTTCCTATGTCTCTCACGGGAGAGGCTCACAAATGGTTGAAAGGATTAGCGCCGGATAGTTTGACTAATTGGGGGGCGGTTAAGGAAGCTTTTATAGATAGATTCTTTCCGGCTAATCGGGAAAGAGAGCTTAGGCTTGTTATCCGTTCTTTTAGACAAGACGAGGATGAGTCGATAGTTGAAGCTTGGTTAAGGATGAAGGATCTCTTGTGGGAATGTCCCGGGCATGGGGTGAGTGACACCGAAATTGTGGGGATATTTTTGGATGGAATGAATAGGGAGAACTACGAGAAGATGGTAATGACTTGTGGGGGTAGTATTAGCTACAAGACCTCAAGTGAGCTTTGGAAGATGTTTGAGGATATGGCAAAAGCTCAAGTCTCTAGACCGTCGAATAGGGATAGGAGATCACGTAAGGTAGTAGCTCGGGTGGATGATGGTGAAACATCCGAGGTAGTTACCGAAATTCGGAAACTTTCAAACCGAATGGATGAAAGGTTCTCTATGGCGGAGAACAACTTTGGTGGGCTTGAGCGTGATGTGAAGATCATGGCGGGGGGATGTCTTCATTGTGGTGGTCCACACCATCCCGATGAGTGTGATTCTATGGCACAAGAAGATGTGAACTTTGTGCAAAACCAACGCCAAGGAAATTATCAATCTCTCTTCCAACGTGGTGGCAACTACCAAGGCCGCTACCAAGGTAACTCCTCGAATCCTTCTAATTTTTATTCTAACAATCGTGGTGGTAATTTTCAAGGTAGGTGGCAAAAGGATGATACTCATGGAGCACCTCAACAACAACAACCACCCTCACCTCCGAGGAAGGAGGAAAATCAAGATGAAGGATCGCCGCTCATGGCCATGATGGCCAAGTTTCTCGATAAACAAGACAAGAGGGAGGAAGCTCAAGAAAAGCGAAACGCTTCAATGGAAAACTATTCCAAGCTTTTGAATGAAAAGATTGGGGGGTTGCATGACAAGATTGACATTAGCAATAGCAACAACCAAGCTTTGATTTCTAACTTGGAAAAGAGGATCGATAGAATGGGCAATCAACAAAGGCAACCGGGTACTCTCCCAAGCAATACCCAACAAAACCCAAATCAAGACAAAGGTCAATGGAGAAAGGGGGATGACAAGTACAAGGGACCCCAACACCGGAATGAAACCGTTAATGCCATAACCACACGGTCCGGGAAGGTAACTACACCTCCTATTGATAATTCTCGTATTCATAATGCTTCTCCTTTAGTTGGGCAGTTTGATGAGGAAGACGATGAAGAGGTAGAGGCGGAATCACCACCGGTGGTCACTACTTCGGTTCCTAAAGCTACACCAATCAAGGAACCCGAAGTCAAGCCCTACAAGCCCAAGATTCCCTTTCCTCAACGCTTGAGGAAGGAAAAGATTCAAGAACAATACAACAAGTTCTTTGACATGATCAAAACGGTGACAATCAATGTGCCGTTAGTTGATCTCATTTCGGGCATGCCTAACTATGCCAAGTTTATCAAAGAACTAGTGACGGATAAGAAGAAGCTTGAGGAAGCAAAGGCAACATTTTTCAATGAGGAATGCTCGGCGGTAATCCAAAATAAGCTTCCGCCTAAGCTTTCGGATCCAGGAAGTTTTCTCATCACTTGTACTTTTAGTAGGAAATTGTCTTATAAGGCGTTGGCCGACCTAGGAGCAAGCATCAACTTGATGCCTTTTTCAATTTTTAGAAAGCTTTCTTTGGGTAAGTTGAAACCCACCAAAATGAGCATCCGCCTAGCGGATCATTCCTTTCAATACCCGTTGGGGGTGGCCGAAAACTTGTTAGTGCAAGTAGGCCAATTTGTTTTTCCGGTAGATTTTGTCATTTTGGAAATGGAGGAGGACACCAAGGTGCCTCTCATTTTGGGCCGACCGTTCTTATATACCGCGGATGCTATCATCCGGGTAAAGGACAAGGAAATTTCCTTGGGTGTCGGGGAGGACCGAATTGTGTTTAAAATTGAAAAAGCTTTACAACATTCTTACTCTTCCGATGACACTTGTTTTAAGATTGATGTTATAGATGATGCGGTTGAATTAGAGACATTGGAGCTTGTTGGTATTGATGGTGAAGAAAATGATGGCTTGGCTAGTATTGGAGAGGGAGATGTCGCTAGTGACCAAGTTGAAGAGATCGAAGAGATTTTGGCACTTAGCATGGATGATGCTCCATTGGAAGACGAGGGATTTGAAGAAATTGAGGAAATCCCAAGTAGTAAGCTACCCACTTCCATTGATAATCCTCCTACGGATTTAGAGCTCAAACCATTGCCCGATCACTTAGAATATGCATTCTTGGAAGGTACATCTCTACTCCCAGTTGTTATCTCCTCATCACTTTCGGGTGAGGAAAAGGCTAGACTCATGTCCATTCTAAAGGCCCATAAAAAGGCCTTTGCATGGAAGACATCCGATATACCCGGGATAAGCCCCGATTTTTGCAAACACAAAATCAATTCAATTGAAAATGTGAAACCGGTCATTCAAAGGCAAAGAAGGCTTAATCCTAACATGAAGGATGTTGTGAAAAAGGAAATTGTTAAATTACTTGATGCGGGGATCATTTTTCCAATATCGGATAGTCCATGGGTTAGCCCGGTACATTGTGTACCAAAGAAGGGTGGTATGACCGTTGTTACTAATGAGAATAATGAATTGGTCCCAACTCGGACGGTCACCGGTTGGAGAGTTTGTATAGATTACCGCAAGTTAAATGAGGCCACCAAAAAGGACCATTTTCCTTTACCCTTCATGGACCAAATGCTTGAAAGGTTAGCGGGTAATGAATTTTTCTGTTTTCTTGATGGTTTTTTCCGGGTACTTCCAAATACCCATTGATCCTAATGATCAAGAGAAAACAACTTTTACTTGCCCTTTCGGAACATATGCTTATTGCCGCATGCCTTTTGGTTTATGTAATGCACCGGGAACTTTTCAAAGATGCATGTTGGCCATTTTTCAAGATATGATTGAAACCTCCATGGAAGTTTTCATGGATGATTTTTCGGTATTTGGTGACTCTTTTGAAAGTTGTTTGACAAATTTGGATAAAATGCTTGATAGATGTGAGAAAGCACATTTGGTGCTTAATTGGGAAAAATGCCATTTTATGGTCAAAGAGGGCATTGTGTTGGGTCACAAGGTTTCAAGGGCGGGTCTTGAGGTTGACAAAGCCAAAATTGATGTCATGACTAAATTACCTCCACCTACCAATGTGAAGTCGGTAAGAAGTTTTCTAGGTCATGCCGGTTTTTACCGTCGTTTTATCAAAGATTTTTCTAAAATCACAAGACCCATGACTAGATTGTTGGAAAAAGATGTCCCTTTTGAGTTTAATGATGAGTGTCTTAACGCTTTTTCTATTTTAAAGGACAAATTGACCAATACCCCAATCATGACTTCACCGAATTGGTCTCTACCGTTTGAACTTATGTGTGACGCTAGTGATTTTGCTTTGGGGGCCGTTCTTGGCCAAAGGGATGAGAAGCATTTTCGCCCAATCTATTTTGCTAGCAAAACCCTAAACCCCGCCCAACAAAACTACACCGTGACCGAAAAAGAGTTGTTGGCGGTGGTATATGCTTTCGATAAGTTTAGGCCTTACTTGGTATTGAATAAGACCATTGTGTTCACCGATCATTCGGCATTGAAATATTTGTTTTCAAAGCAAGATGCCAAACCCCGTTTGCTTCGTTGGGTCTTGCTTTTGCAAGAATTTGATATCGAAATTAAGGACAAAAGTGGGGCTGAAAATGTTGCCGCCGACCATTTGAGTAGGCTCGAAAACCCTCACCTTGAGGAGTTAAAAGAGCATGAAATTAACGATTCTTTTCCCGATGAGTTTTTAATGCAGGTTGAGGATGAGGAGGCACCATGGTACGCCGATATCGCTAACTATTTGTGTGCAGGAATTTTGCCAAAGGGATGGTCCTCCCAACAAAAGAAAAAGTTCTTTTCAGAAATCAAGCATTACTTTTGGGAGGAGCCCTATTTGTTTAGGGTATGTGCGGATGGTATGATCCGAAGATGCGTTTGGGGTGGTGAGACTAGGAAGATTTTGGATGAATGTCACTACGGTCCTACCGGTGGGCATTATGGGGCATCGGTGACGGGAAAGAAAGTGTTTGATGCGGGCTTCTATTGGCCCACAATTTTCAAAGAGGCTCTAACCCTAGTTGAGACATGCGATGAATGTAAGTGCATGATTCTGTTGACAACAGCAACAGCGATTTGATCAGTATATGTTTATGTTTTGTAATATGTAATCATAGACTTATGTTATGTTTAAACTTGTTATTTGGACTTAAGTAATGTGAATGATTATATATTGATCAGAGTTTTGGTATGTTTAATGTTTACGACTTGTATGAATGTGATTATAAATAACATACAGATACAAGTGATAAACTTGTCACGTTTTGAGTAATTAAAGTATACTTAAAAGATGACAAAAGGAAATGTGTACAAACTCGTGCTACAGTAACACGAGTTTGCCTAAACTCGTGTTACAGTAACACGAGTTTGCCTAAACACGTGGTCAGTAACACGAGTTTGCCTAAACTCGTGTTACAGTAACACGAGTTTGCCTAAACTCGTGTTACAGTAACACGAGTTTGCCTAAACTCGTGTTACAGTAACACGAGTTTGCCTAAACTCGTGTTACAGTAACACGAGTTTGCCTAAACTCGTGTTACAGTAACACGAGTTTGCCTAAACTCGTGTTACAGTAACACGAGTTTGCCTAAACTCGTGTTACAGTAACACGAGTTTGCCTAAACTCGTGTTACAGTAACACGAGTTTGCCTAAACTCGTGTTACAGTAACACGAGTTTGCCTAAACTCGTGTTACAGTAACACGAGTTTGCCTAAACTCGTGTTACAGTAACACGAGTTTGCCTAAACTCGTGTTACAGTAACACGAGTTTGCCTAAACTCGTGTTACAGTAACACGAGTTTGCCTAAACTCGTGTTACAGTAACACGAGTTTGCCTAAACTCGTGTTACAGTAACACGAGTTTGCCTAAACTCGTGTTACAGTAACACGAGTTTGCCTAAACTCGTGCTACAGTAACACGAGTTTGCCTAAACTCGTGTTACAGTAACACGAGTTTGCCTAAACTCGTGTGCTACAGTAACACGAGTTTGCCTAAACTCGTGTGCTACAGTAACACGAGTTTGCCTAAACACGTGT
>CM067167.1:33642600-33666819 GCA_034093135.1 Erigeron breviscapus
TCGACCCAGAACTTCCAGACGTCTTAGGAAGGCTGGAGTTCAGGTCAATCCAGATAGAGCCGAATCGAGCCATCCAGGTGACATCATGAATGAAGATGGGTCTCTGATTGTTGAACAGGTAGAAAATGTTGTCCAGATTGATGAGCAGGTGACTGGTGAGCAAGATGCTCAGATAGATTTAAATAGAGAAGTAGATGATCAGACAGTTGGGACGGCTCCAGATTGGGATGAGGTAGATTCCCCAATGTCTGAAGGTAACATGTTTGATGTCAACATGAATTTTCTGGGTGATGAAGTAGAAAATGTGGTTACTTCTGTTATTACTTCAGTCACCCAACCACTTATCTCTACTGAAATGCCACCACCACCAGAATCCATTACTGAAACACCACCACCACCACCACTTTCAATTCCACAAAACACTCCATATTTCAATCCACCCTCAATTCAAATTTCACAAAATCAACCACCACCACTTGAAACTCCAATTAATTTTCCTGAACACCGTGTGCTGGACTCCACTGTAGTAACATCTGAAGTTTCCACTGAAGAGGTCCAGGCACAAGTACCTTTGGTGACCAGATTGGCTTCTGAATTGGCACCTCCCAGTGGTCTCTCCACTTCTTCTTCAGCCGAGGTCCAAGGCCTTTTAAGTAAGGTGGCGGACCTGGAGAGATCACTCCAGTCTTCATCCCAGGTTGTTTCTGATTTTAAGTCTTTATTATCAAATAACCTTGCATCAGAAATGAATGTGTTTGCTGGGAATGAGAAGCTGGTGTTTGAGAAGATGAATGAACTGGTACTGGCCACAAATAAAAATTCTGAAAATATCAAGTGGCAGTCCAGGGATTAGAGGCAAAATTGGTGAAATCTGTTCAGACTGCAGTGAAAGCTGAAGTTGTTCAACCACTGGCAGGTCTGACAGATGAGGTTCAGAAGTTGACCACCAGGATCAGTACTTTGGAAAGCAGGCCAACCCTTGATCAGAACTCTGTTGTCAGTTGCATTAGTGATGAGTGTGCTAAGAAGTTCAGACACGGTATGTTGAAAGAAATCACTGAAGAGATTTCTGGGTCTGTTCTTAGAACCATTCAAGATGGGTTGTTGCCACAGGTGGTAAAAATGATTGAAAATGAATTGCCAAAGCACTTGTCTTCAGAAATTCAAATTATTAAGAAGGAAGTGACTGAGCTAAGGAAGACTGTGAATATCACAACTCCAGTGGCAGGAAGAACATTTGGTGCTACAGACAGATACATGCTTGAACAGTTATGGAGTGGCCACAAGTCTCAAACTGGTGGACATTCCAAGGGGGAAAAGTCTGTTGCCACTGAGTCCATTCCAGAAAAGGTTGTTGAGAAAAAGAAAGAAGTGGTTGTCAGTGAAGCTATCGAAAAATCCTTTGGCACTGAAGCCATTGTGCAACAAGAAGAAGTGACTGGTACTGATGCCAGTCCACAAGAAGCGTAAAAGGCACTTGGCACTGAAGCCATTGTGCAGGAAGAACAAGCTGCTGGTACTGATGCCAGTGAGCCCCAATTTGAACAATTCCCAGATATCACATCTTCTCTGAAGTCAGTAAAAGGAAAGCAACATGTGATATCTGGAGGTGAAATTGAAACTGCTGAAGGTTCATCAGAACTCCCTACTGCTGATGATGATACTTCGATGAGACTGGAACAAGAGTGTATAATGATCGAAATCTTTAAGAAAAGACAAAAAGATGAACTTCAGGCTCACAAATTGGAAATGGCAAAGATGGGGACTCTGGATTCTTATAATGCTGGCAGGTTGGGCATTCATATTGATGTATACAAAAAGATGAAGGAAGATCCCAGAGTTCATCAATGTCTGGATGCATTGGATGACGTCTACATTCGCTCAAGGTACTATGAAGAAGAACAAACTTATGATGCAGTAACGTATGGAGTCAGTATAGTTGAACTAATCAGACAAAGGACGGAGGAACTGGTGAACCTCCAGAAGAAGATTAGAAAGAATGCTGGTGCTCTGGAGATAGAGTACAGAAAGAAGATAAAGGGCTTACCCAAACTCACTGCCAAACAGATCAAGGAAATCAGAGATGCAGATCTGAGCACTTTCATTCCCTTGGATACTTCACAAAGAATAAATCATGAAGAAATCCAGACTGCCTTGGAACAAGAGAAGGTATCCAGGGAAACTAAATACTTGATCCAGATGGCAAAGCAAAAAGCCAAATATGAAGATATGTTGAAGTTCAGGGCTGATGCCAGAAGGATCATAGGTGCAGAAATTAAGCTTGCTGATCATGAAGGCATGAGCAGGTTTGAAGTAAAGTTGACCAGAGAGGGTAACTTTACTGATGAAAGGAAGAATGCTTCAGTCCAAGCTTTTGGATGGACTGAACTGAAGGAGATAGCCTTAACGTTCAGGGGAAGACTGATTTGTCTACTGATGTTAAAGCATTTTTGAAGAGGATTGAGAAGGTCTGGAAGAGAAAGCAACAGATGGAAGTTGCAATAGGTATGAAACCACCAGAGTCTGTACCATCCTCTCCATCTCCAAAGAGGAAGGCCACTGAAGAAGCTCCAGGACAGACTTCAAAGAGAAGGGCCTGACTCTTTTATCATTTACTTGTACTTGTATTTATTTCTCAAAATTGTAACTTATTTTCTGTTGATGGCTGTAAATATAGTTGCATATTTTGTTTCACAAAAGTAAGTGATCAGATTTAGTCTAAGTTAGAACAAAAAGATGAAACTGAAACACTGATGATCTATAAAGTGTTTTCCAATAACTTAAATTTTTAGACTAAGTCAAAACAAGTGTTTTTCAAGCATACAAAATTGTATAGATATAAGCTTGAAAAACCTTGCATTATTTCTAAACAAATAGGGGGAATTTGTTAGGTCCATTTACTGGACCTACTCCAGACTTAACGACTGGAGCGACACTGAAGATTTGTTCAGAAATAATGGAAGACCAGTGAGCAAAATACTTGTATAGGAAATCTGGAATCCTCCAGATTAGCTCACTGGACTTCACCCCAGTCCAGATCTATTCTACCGAAGACATTCTCACTGAAGTCAAAGACTGAAGTTAGAATAAAGAAGACTGATAAATGGCGGAGTCCACTGGAAGTCTTACCAGATCTACGACTGGAGGTTTGTCAGTATTCTAGACCTTACAAGTCTGAACACTGATTACGAGGTATTGACTTTTTGCCTTTACACACTTTTCAAAGGACATTCCACTTGTTCTTTACTAAAGTACTTACGTGTGTAAAGGTGGTTGGTTAAAAGAATAAAGTCATATTGATGTGACTTTATCCTTGTACTTTAACCAATGCATTTAATGACCTTGTCGGTTCATTAAATGCATGCAACCATATTTGTACGGCACAAATTCACTGGTGAATTTGTTTGCCTATAAATACAAAGTCATTTCCTTGTTAAAATTACTTTTTAGCAATTAAGGTGAATTTGTCTAAATACTCTCGATCGTAACAGGGATACTTCACAACTTTAAGTATCTCGATCTAAAGAGTTTATTTGGCAAATATAGATCATTTGTAATTCATAGGTTGTTAGGATACTTACATATTTGTATTATCTTGATTCCGCACAACCTTGTATTTTATTTAACATCATAAATAAAGTACACTTGAAAAATTACATTGTGTTCCACCTTTACTTTAAGTCCTGTATTACTTTGTTTATATACTTGCATTTATATTCAAGTAATACTAGTCCAATCTAGTGTTTATTAGACTTGTGCTTATTAGACTTGTTGTATTTTAAGCAAGTGTTAGCTAATAAATTAGCTAAGTAAGATACACACATTTTAACAAAACGTTCTTCTTTTTACTTTCATAAAACTTTTTCGTATTTTATATATCAAAACATATCACATTACATATCATCCACAAACATCGTAAGATAATCCCATCTTTACTTATTTCCACATCCCATAGCATTACATTTCATTTCAACATATACTTACAACTCAAAGAACATCTCACGTCTTACATATCACACATAAACATATCAATCATATAAGTTTAGCACATGTAGAGAATATACCCCTAATTATGCCTATCATCGTTAATCATACGTCACAACATATCTTACTTAATCTCACGTCATATTGTAATTCCACGTCTTAAATTACATGTACATCTTTCTCACATATTCTTATAATTATCTTAATCAACTTAATCTCACGTCTCATATCTTACGCACTAGCATTACTACTAGCATGATTTCCCACGTTTTATCTTCCAGCCTAAATCAACAATATATTCATGTTCTTCATGCACTAACTTTGCAAACACTTTGAATCTTAACTTTGCAACATTTCTTGGATCATTTGGACTTTCTCTGACCGGATTAAGTCTGAAATGTTCCTCTTCAGCTATTGGTTCAACCGGAACGTCTCTATCTTCATTAAAGACACGATTGAAATCATAAGGTTCTTCCATCAACCTTTGTCTATCAGCTTCAGAAACAAATTCTCCTTCTTCCAGATCTTCATCAATGATACTATCTAAGTCATCATCAACATGATCAATATCGTCCAATGCACCTATTTGGATCTCATCTGCAATTTAAAAATTCAAACACACAAAGATAAAAGAACATAAAATATATAAGTCAAGACATAAAAACAAGTATAAATACATAAAACAGGATAAAATAAATAATATTATACCATAAATATAATGTAACTATTACATCAATATTTATCTTATAATCTTTATCTATTTTAACTAACAAAAATAATAACATTAAGGTTGATAATCTGAGTCTTCAGGATCATCAGAACTAGAACCAGAGACAAACAGTAAACGATTTATAATCATTAATCATTTTCTCTCTTTCTTATGACGATCTGTATCTGACCATTGATCACTATCAAGATCAATATTGGCCTGATCAACCTCAAAGTTATGACTTTCCCATACTTTAGCTTCTGCCTCAACTCGATTATGAGGATCATTCCCAAATTTCTCTGCAATCTCCCATTCTATTCTATCTTCTTCTGATTTCACACTCCGTGGATTATGATAATCAGGACGTTTACTAGAATTGGAGTTACCTGAATTGGAATCTTCATCATCTTCTGAGTTGTCTGGATCATCAGGATCTGCATCTGGAGCAGCAGCCATCACAACTTTGCCTTTATCTTTCTCAATCCCAGATGTACTAGCACCAGCTGTACCAGCAATCTCTGACTCTCTGTCTTGGCGACTCCCCCTGAACATCTGCAGTCTCTGAATTAATCACATTAACATCATCAACATGATCAATATCGTCCAATGCACCTATTTGGATCTCATCTGCAATTTAAAAATTCAAACACACAAAGATAAAAGAACATAAAATATATAAGTCAAGACATAAAAACAAGTATAAATACATAAAACAGGATAAAATAAATAATATTATACCATAAATATAATGTAACTATTACATCAATATTTATCTTATAATCTTTATCTATTATAACTAACAAAAATTAATAACATTAAGGTTGATAATCTGAGTCTTCAGGATCATCAGAACTAGAACCAGAGACAAACAGTAAACGATTTATAATCATTAATCATTTTCTCTCTTTCTTATGACGATCTGTATCTGACCATTGATCACTATCAAGATCAATATTGGCCTGATCAACCTCAAAGTTATGACTTTCCCATACTTTAGCTTCTGCCTCAACTCGATTATGAGGATCATTCCCAAATTTCTCTGCAATCTCCCATTCTATTCTATCTTCTTCTGATTTCACACTCCGTGGATTATGATAATCAGGACGTTTACTAGAATTGGAGTTACCTGAATTGGAATCTTCATCATCTTCTGAGTTGTCTGGATCATCAGGATCTGCATCTGGAGCAGCAGCCATCACAACTTTGCCTTTATCTTTCTCAATCCCATATGTACTAGCACCAGCTGTACCAGCAATCTCTGACACTCTCTGTCTTGGCGACTCCCCCTGAACATCTGCAGTCTCTAAATCAGTCACATTAACAGCATCAACATCAGTATCTTGACCTTGACCTTGACCTTGATTCTCTGTCTCACCATCTTTTGGTTGGCTTCGATTTGGATCTTGAGCTGGATCTTGATCTTCATGATCATCATCTCTTTTCTTCTTAGCAAGCTCATCATCCTTACAACCATCTTTATCTCCCCCTTGAGACAAGAATCGGTCAAATCTATCACCAAGAGAATGAACAAGAGCAGTCATAATGTCCATGTCTTCCTGATGTTTAACAGCTTGGAGATTCAACTGTTTCTCCAACGCTGTAACTCGCATCTCTAACAACTTCTTCTCTGAAACAATACGACTCAGCTGAACGTGTACTGGCAAAGCTGAATCTGAAGTAGAAGCAATGTGCGATGTAGAAGCAGGCGGTGGCATCGTAGTCTCAAATGAAGGCATACGAGCATGAAAAGTTCCTGATGGAGGCATCTGCGGTCTTTGCAATGGTAACAACAGACGATCCATAGCTGTAGCAACAGGAACTAACGCCTGAATAGGAGTAGAACGAGGCCTAGGAGCAGGAACTATCGGCTCTGGCTCCTGACGAACTGACGACTCTGGAGCTCTAGTAGTCGTAACAGTTGTAGCCTCAGTGACAACTCTAGCATGAGAACCATCTAAACAAATCGTGAACTTGGTTCTCGGCCTTTTCTCTCTAACAAAAATACCAACAGAAGTAGAAGACACCAAAACTGGAACTTCAGTAACAGAAGCTCTCAAGGCAGCAACTGATGGTGTATCAACTGATCCGGGTGTATGAGACATCTCCATAACAGTCTGATACTCAACAAACTCCCTATCAATCTCTGACTGAGGTCGCTGAAGGGTTTTAATCTTCTCAACAGCGTCAATCCCTTTCCCTTGTCTTCTTCTTCTCTTCAGTGGCCTATCTGCATTATCATTTTCAGTTTCTGAACCATCATCAGCATTAACAGCAACAACATGTGGTTCAGAAGGACCAACAACATCTACTGGAGCAGAGGTAGAAATAGAAACCCAAGTAGTCGGCATCACAAGATTTGCCGGATCATCAATATCCTCCTCTAGAGCATCCATCTCTGAATCATCTTCCGGAACATCAGTAAATAAAGGAACTTCATTCAATCCCTCAAACTGATCAGCTCTCTCTACTTGAGGATCATCTTGATCGTGAGCATCATCAGCAGCCGCAGCAATAGGTTCATCATCTTCCCAACCTTGTCTTGGAGCAACATAGTCTGGATTAATCAAATGTCCAAACAATGGTGGATTATCAACATTTGCTGGAACATTATTACCAGCAGAGTGTGACATCATATCGTTGAACACTCTGTGAGTAAGACGACCTAAATTGAACGTATCACCAACGAATGGTAAAACAGCTGCCTTATGTCTGATAATAATCATGACAAATCTCGGAAAAAGAAAGAACTTCTTCTCGTTCCCAAATGCTCTCAATTGTCTAACAAAACTGTCATAAATGTACTGAGAAAAGCTGTAAGGCTTGTTCAATACAAGGGCAACAAGCTGAGAAGCCGACTGCATATTCATTGATCATAACCGGCACTACGATGACTAATAGATCTCAACAAGTAGTAGGCAAGCAATCTCCATTTGCCTCTCAAACTAGATTTGGGATAAGGATGCTTAATCAAACCAGCATATCCCATACGTCTTAGAGCACCGTCACAGAAACTTTCTTCATACTCTGCAGGACCTTGCTCTAACTCATCACTACCAAGATCTAAAATCGTCCTTAACTCTCCAGCAGAAAACTGAATATTACGTCCCTGAACAGTAGTGCGAATAACAGTATGAGCACCCATCTGCACTTGTCTGGCTGAATTCCAGAACTGAGTAATATAGTCTCTGATCAATGGAGGGTTCTCGGTAAGAGCAAATCGAATACGCGAGCGTGCGAGATAATGTAGAACATCGTGAAACTCTGTCGTGCATCCTTGCTGAGTAATGCTGATATCAATAGCAGCATTATGCTCCTTAACAAAGACACGAGCATTAGCACCTTGTCCTGCCATACCTGCACAAAACAAAAAGAAAACGAAAAGAAAAATTAAAATCCAACAAAAATACGATCTGCTTCGTGATGACGTCAGCACGAGGGGGAATCCTCGTCGTGTGACGTCAGCGCGAGCTGATCTTCAAAATTCATAAAAACATCTCCATTCGATAAATAAATCGATCAAAATCAACTTATTATATCAACTTGGACTTGTTTATTACGAAATTCATGCCCAGAAATCGAATTCAACATCGATTCTATGAACACGAAGTGATTCGTGTTCTTCATGTGAATAGTGACCGTGACATAAAAACTTTAATTAATCTTGATTTTGCACTTGTAAATTCAAACTTTTGTTAGATCTAAGGTGTAATAACATCACTTAATCCAATTTTAAGTCTAATTTTAGTCCAAATCATCAGAAATTTAAGATCAAAAAGTCACTTCGTCCTAGTTACTGTTCACGCGGAAAAAAAATCAAAATCGGGCATTATAACAACTTAAATTCAATGATTTTCGAAGTCAAAGCATCATTAATCTATCCTAGATTGAGAATATACCAACAAATCTGGATGAAAAACACAAATAGGAGATTAAAATATCGAATTAGTGATCGGATGAATAGTTCACGCGAAGAGGGCTCTCGTGTGGTAATATTTTAGGGTTTAATTTCGATTAAAAGTAATTAATGAAGGTTAAAACCCGTATTTATATCCACATATACTTGGGCCGGGCCGAAGATCCCCTTCGTGGGCTTGCTGACGTCAGTGCGAGCATGCTGACGTCAGCACGTGGTGAATTTTCTAAATTTAATTCCCACGAGCTGCACACTTAACCAAAATTTGTAAATTTTTCCAGAAAAGTAATACAGAAAAAAATTACAAAAATTCCAGAAAACATAAACCTGTAGATACTTGTTACCTGAAACTTGTATCTACTCAAAAATGTAATCTTACCGTACATCATCCGTACTAATCTTGTCATCAAAATAATGTATAAACATAATCTTACATTATAATCTTGACATAAAATCGATCATTTCTCCATTGATGCTTAACTTAAACATATGCAAACTTACATAGAAACAAATTCAATGTATAATGCATCAAAAATTCATCAATTTATCATACCATCAACCTATCACACTAAGTCTTAGGTTGAAGTCTTGATTCTCAAAATTTAACCTATTACACCAAGTTCTAGGTTATTACAAGGTTATTTATCCTTGTAGCACATTTCATGCATGACTTAATGTCCGTTGCAATGCAATTCCGAGGGCTGATTATTTCATTTGATGTCATTTTCTGAAAGAATGAAATTTGTTATCTGAAACCTGCACACTTAACAAACTTCATCAATGCATCAAAATCAACAAATAGCATAAGCATGCAAAAACAACCAAAATCTTAACCTAGCAATCAAATCAAGATCTAAGTCAAGTCAAATCTTTGTCAAGCATACTTATCGACCAAAACCAATTGAAATTTCAAAAATAAATTGAAATTTGACAATCCAACCCTGTTTTTGAATAAGTTTCAGTATCAAAACAAAAACATTTTCTAACCTTAAACAACTTATGTCTCTATATTAGAAAATCCATCTTTTAAACACATATACCATAAGCAACAAGACTCATATAATCCACTAAGGATCATATAACTTCCTATGGAATCATCAGATGCTTATCAAATCTCTCGTGCAATAAGAACTAGTTTGACACTACAAACTGACACTAAAATAAAGTAAAAAGTAAAATAAAATAAAATAAAATAAAATAAAATAAAATAAAATCTAAACTACTTTATTTATGTACAAGAGATTCTAAGTTTCTACGGATTAGATCAGATTAGCAATTACATAAGCTGCGGGTGAGAAATAATTCTCTTATTATTAGTTATGAACAGTGACCCAACAACGATTACCGGTATGTTTGTCCTCTTAAACACTCGGTACTTCCAGTTTCCTTTGGGTTGTGGCACTTTCGTATTACTTAAGCCAAGGACAGTCACCATGTAACCTAGTAAGTTACTCATGCCACATTTTTAGTTTGCGAACTTATGTGACCCACATTCAGATATACTCCCGTAATCAATACAAACACTAAAATAAGAAATATTCAATATATATCCAAAAACTTCCTTAAACAAAGCATGAGACACTTTTTAGATTTATTTCATTTGGGGAATTCAGTATCTTGCGATTTCACTTATCATATGCTTTTGCATTTCTTTGTATTAAGGAACCCGTGATTTTCTATGAGATCCATGTAGCGAACTTTCTGACAACCTATCCCAAGTTGGAAGCTTTAGGTAGGCTAGGTATATAAAGACACCCCGAGGACATACTTGTCCGAATCTCAAAGACCACATTAGCCCTTAACTTAACTTCATTTCATAACAATTATCACATTATAACTAAATTTAACTTTCATGCTCATGACTTGTAGAAGTTTTCACATATATACTAAATAAATCCTATAATAATGCTAGATCTTTCACAGAATTTAAGGACCAGATCTAATCATTACTGAAAAGCAAGCATTCTCAGCCATATATCTGAATATGTTTCCCACAAGAACATTGTATAAATTTAAGTTCAGATTGAAGGAAACCTTGGTACTTTATGCCTACCGATACATCCTAAATTGTAATCACTGAACTAAGCAGTTATATTACTATTAAGCAGGCTTAAAAGCTAAAGTATCCTCACTTCTAATCATCTGAATGCATCAACTTAAATCTCTATCTTATTTATTTTATTTTCTCATTTTTCAAATTTTTATATTTTTTATGACACTAACTATATACAAAACTTAAACTAGACACTCTTTTTGTATTTTTATGACTCTAGCTATTTACAAACTTAACTAAGACACAAAAATAAAGACACACAAAAACAAAAAAAAATAGTTCCTTGAGAGATCTAATATGAATCAGCATTCTTCATACCATTGAGAAGAATCAACTTATCAAAGCGAGTCTTATCAAATGCTTTAGTATACAGATCAGCTAGATTATCATTAGTTATAACCTTTTCCAAATGAATTAATTTCTTTTGGGCACAGTCACGTAAGAAATGATGTCTAATATCAATATGCTTGGTGACTTTATGCATGACAGGGTTATTTGTAATGTCTATAGCTGACTTATTGTCTATTCTAATAGGAGTATCAAGAAAATCCATACCGTAGTCACGTAGTTGTTGCTGAATCCACAATACCTGGGAACAACAGCTACCAGCAGCCATATATTCTGCCTCACATGAAGACTGAGCAACCGATGTCTACTTCTTACACTGCCACGATACAAGTCTCCCTCCTAAGAACTGACATCCTCCAGTTGTAGACTTCATGTCGTTGTTACAACCGCCAAAATCCGAATCAGTATATGCAACAAACTCAAACGATCCTCCCATAGGATACCATAGACCAAGCCCTTGGTTTCCTTTCAAGTAATGTAGGATACGTTTTGCTGCAGCTAAATGTGACTCTTTCGGACTAGCTTGGAATCTAGCGCAAAGACAAACAGCAAACATAATATCTGGTCGTGAAGCTGTCAGATACATTAATGAGCCAATGATAGCACGATAATAAGTTGCATCAACAGGCATATCTTTAGGATCAAGAACCCCTAAACCATGATTTAGCTGAATAGGAGTACCATATGTCTTGGATTCTAACATTTGAAACCTCTCCAAGATGTCATCGACATACTTAGACTGGTGAATGAAAAATCCATCTTTCCTTTGATCAACCTGCAGTCCGAGGAAGAATTGTAGTTCCCCCATAGCACTCATTTCAAACTGCTTTTTCATGCTCATTTCAAATTCTTTGCACATCTTTACATTAGATGAACCAAAAATGATATCATCAACGTAAACTTGTACAATCAAATAATCTCGCTTCCGCCATTTGATAAACAATGTACTGTCTATCGATCCTCTTGTAAAACCATTTGTCAACAAATGTGTCGACAATTTTTCATACCACACTCTGGGTGCTTGATGTAATCCATAAAGAGCCTTATCAAGTCAATATGCTCGTCTTGGATAATTAGGATCTTTAAACCCCGGTGGTTGAAAAACATAAACTTCCTCTTTAACTTCACCATACAAGAAGGCACTCTTAACGTCTAATTGATACACCTTTATACCTTTAAAGCTTGCATAGGCTAAAAATAACCTTATAGCTTCAATCCGGGCAACTGGCGCAAAAGTTTCGTTATAGTCATATCCTTCTCGTTGTGCAAACCCCTGAACAACTAAACGTGCCTTATTCCTTGTAACGATCCCTTTGTCATCTCGTTTGCATTTGAATACCCAACGAGTTCCAATCGGTTCTTTACCTCTAGGCACATCTACTAACCCCCATACTCCAAGTTTCTCAAATTGAGCTAATTCTTCTTGCATAGCCTCAACCCAAAAAGGATCTTGAAGTGCAGCCTTAACATTCTTAGGTTCTTCTTGTGAAATGAAACAGGAATACAAACACTCAGTTATTAGTCCCGAGTCCTTCACTTCACAAAATAAACTAGTCATCTCCTTATTTAACTGATTTCTAGTTCGAACAGGCTCTGAAGCATCACCAAGAATATTTTCAACAGGATGAGCCTTATTTATTCGATATTGAGGAACCGAATCAACATTTAGATTATCTCCTAAATTCGAACGAATTTGAAATTCTGGAGAACTAAAATCATCTTCCGATTCTTCAGAAATAGGATCATCATCAGGCAATGGAACCTTTGAAGGAGTAGTTGGAGTAGTGTTCTCGGGTTCATTAACATCTAAATCTGATGTCTTATCGTTGTTCTTACTACTTTCACCAATAACAGTAGTAGACTGAACTTTGGTTGGAGTAGTATCAACATTTTGAGCAGGAGGAGATGTAGGAGTATAATCCATATGATCTCTTAAAATGATCACATCATCAACTTTGTCAGGACCTGAATAAGAAGCAGGACCGTGTAATGAACTAAACACATTTTCATAATCGAAGTTCTTGCCAGTTCCAGAATGAATAGCAGGTTTATGACTAACAATCTTGACATTTGTACCTAAGTCAACTTTGCCGGTCTATTTATTGTAAACCCTTCGAATTGAAGTACCTGGTTTATAACCCATGAAAAATCCCTCTTCAACTTTTGGATCAAACTTTGACTGAGGAAGATATTTCAAGAAGGTACACGGAACACCAAATGGTTCGACATTCTGTAAATTTGGTTTCTTCTTATGTAGAAGCTCATAACATGTCTTATTATGACGCTTAACTACCAAAACCCGATTTAAAATATGACATGCTGTATTCACTGCTTCTGCCCAAAACATAGTAGGAAGCCCTGAATCAGCAAGCATTGTTCTGGCTGTTTCGATTAGAGTCCTATTCTTTCTTTCAGCAACTCCATTTTGTTGTGGTTCATACGGTGCACTGAATTGATGTTGGATTCCCTTGGACATACAGAAGACTTCCAACGTTTTATTCTTGAATTCAGTTCTGTTATCACTCCTGATTCTCTTAACACGAACTCCATAAATATTTTCAGTTTCAACAAAGAAATTTATCAAAATCTGTGGAGTTTCATCTTTCGATTGAAGAAAGAATACCCATGAGAATCTCGAGTAGTCATCAGTAACCACCAAACAATAGTACATCCCACCTATACTTCTTACATTCACAGGGCCAAATAAATCCATGTGAAGTAACTCAAATGGGTTGGCAATAGAATTTTCTAGCTTTGGTTTATGAGAAGACTTTTGCTGCTTACCTTTCAGACAAGGTACACATTTATCTTCCATTTCAAACCTTTTCAATGGAACACCTTCAACCAAACCATGTTTGACAATATCATTCATCTTTTGGAAATGAATATGTCCCATTCTTCTATGCCATAACAGAGATTCAGATTCATTTGCTTTCCTTAATAAGCAAATTGGCTCCTTCGAATCATCAACACCTAACATAAGGCCATAGATGTCTTTCTTCCTAGGAGCTTTCAGTAGGATCCAGTCTTCAGGAATAACAAATCCCGGTTTTAAAATAAGTGCTTCTTTCTCAGTAAAATGGACATGATTTCCCTTGTCACAAATCTGAGAAACACTCATCAGATTATGAGATAGTTGTTCCACATAATTGACTTTCTCCAATGTAATTTTCCCATTGACAACATCACCTTGACCTGAGATGTTGCCGCCCTTGGGACCAGCGAAACTAACATAAGAACCATTAATATCTACATAGTTGGACAACAATTTCTTGTCCCCTGTCATGTGCCGAGAGCATCCACTGTCAACATACCAAAGACTGATAAGGCTTCCTTGGTTCTCCCTGCACAATGAACACAAATTAAGTTAGTTTCTGAAAGGTACCCAAACCTTTTGAGGTTTAGGTTTGCCGAATTCATCTCTCAAAATTAATTCGGTCCAATATCCATCGCTCTTAGTTGGAGCCTTGGATGTAGATGGTGTCACCGATTTTCTTTTAGTCGGCGAAGTGAAACGAGTCTTAGGAGGAGAATTCTTAGGTGAATGTGGACCAAACCTAGGAGGAGTTTCTAATCGATCATAGAACTTGGAAACATTTCCATTTCTATGAGGGGGTGATCGATTCTGTTGTATTTGCTTATTCCTAGGTGAATTACTCCTATGAGGTGTACGAGATCGACTCGGACTTCCACCTTCATGAATACAATTTGTATCATTTTGTGAATGTCCCTGTCGTTTGGGAGTCTTAGATCGATCTTCTCTAGGTGGGATACTCCTAGATTGAGGTGATAAATTCCTCAACTTTTGAGATGGTTTTCTATGTTCATTGACCTGACTTAAACTATTAGAACTACCATAAGATATGGACCTAAGAAATTTGACATAGTTCTGTGCATTTATATCATTTGGATGCCGCTTAGCGTAATCCTCATAATATTTCCTTTTATATGCACTCATAAACTGGCTAGAGCTAACTTGATCAACTAATCTACCTTTCCCATTAATCTTATGAGATCCAAGCGTATCCTTAGACTTGGATGAAGATTCATTCTTAGGATCCTTGGACATCTTAAGTGGGCACTTACTAGCTATATGACCCTTATCACGACAAGTATAACATGATTTAACCTGTTTTCTTTTAGGGTGATCATATGCTATTTCAGGGACTGGTATTCCATAAGCCTTCATTTCAGCAATTGCATCTAGTGTTTGAATTGCTTCTTTCATAGTCTTTACAGGCTTACGTGGAGCAAAATGTCTATCCTTATATGGAATTTGCTCTTATAACCATTCTTCTTTATTTTCTACACACCAGACTTTATCAATTTTAGATCTAGGTTGAATCCTAGTTATAGATACTTCTCTGTCAAAGAATACTGTATCACAGTCTTTCAGAATATAGTATACAACTTCATCAGGATCAAAATCTAATTCAGTCTCTATCTCTTTTTGATGATCTTTTTGTAGAAGTAAATCAGAATCTTTAGACAAATTACTTTCCTTTTTAAGAATATCATTTTGAGTGTTTAAGTTAGCTACAATTTCACCAAGATTAGACACCTCAAGTTTCATTTCAGACACCATTTTGCAAACTTTGACAATTGAAAGTAAAGAACATGATACCTTCTGATCTGCAGCCTTGCAGTCTGCCATGTATGCAACAAAATCTTCAGTTGTCATACCTTCAGGTATCACAAATTCTTTCATCTGATCTTCAATGCTCTTCTCGGCAATGTCATCAACTGGTTTAGATGACTCAGTATTTCCTTCAGTAGCTTTAACAGCTGTCATAGATTCACTCTCAGATCTCACTATCTCAGCAATCTTCTTCATATTCTGCTTGACTATCTCAGATGCTCTCTCTTCACTAGTGTATACAGCATAATCAATTGTTTTAGCAACTTCATTTTCAACATGCGCATAGTCATCATAAATCTCAACTAAAAATGCATGATTTGAAGTATCTTTAGATTGTGTATCCCACTGATAAGTACCATCTGGATTTTGAACAACAACAGCCTTGGACTCCAGAAGCTGAGGAGAACCTTGTTGTTGAGGAGTAGCAGGAAAAGTAATCATTGCTTGAGTTTTCTGGTAATTGGGTGGAGTAATACCGCCTTGATTGTAGTTCTGTCTACCAACAATGGTATTATCAGTCCTCTTTGGACGTTGACACTCTCTTGCAAAATGACCAAATCCATCGCAATTATAACATTTCACCTTGGATTTATCAAAACCTTTTGTGCCATTACCCAAAAATCTTCCTGTTCTCTGAGAAAATCTTCTGACCTTAATAGTTAACATTGCAAGCTGCCATTGTAGATCCATTTCTTCTAAGTCATCAGGATCTATCTGATTATAATCATCATCAATCAATGCAGGATCAGTGACCTTTCCACCAATATAAGCTTCATGAGCCGAACAGAAGGCTGAGTATAGATTCATTCTTCCCTCTGCAGAGCTCATACTCATTGGCATGGAATGATATGACTGAGTATTGCTCTTAACATTAGTTGTGGAATTGTCATAAGCAACATAACCTGCAATCCCATCTGCATCAACTATTGGTGTAGCTTCAACACCACTTAGAAATGCATTGGTTCCTGAGCTAGTACTTGCTAAATGAACTGAAGAAGCATGATATAAAGATGGATCTTGAGTAAAATCCACATGAGTATCCTTGATTCTTATTTTCATTTCTCTATTCTTCAGTTTGGAAACTACTGTTTCAAAATCCCATGAACTGTATTCCTTGTCATCTTGAAGATGATGAACATATTCAGTCCATATTTTTGGTAGTGAATCCAAAAATTTATCTACTAACTCAGTCTGGGGGTATACAACCTCAAAATATGATAACTCAGTTGTCAAATGACTGAATCGAGCAATTATCTCATCAAGAGATTCTCCTTTCAGTCCATTAAAGGCTTCATACTGACGTTTAAGAAGTTTAATACGATTTCTCTTCAAAGTAGCATCGCCCTCACAGTACTTTCCTAGAGCGTCCCACAAATCCTTTGAAGTAGTGTACTTTTTGAACAAATGTACACTTTCTTGAGGTAAGGCCATAGTAAGAGTTGAAAGAGCCTTTCCTTCCACCACGTATTTCTTCTTTTCATCATCTGGCATATCAGTATAAGTATATCTACCAATTACGCCATTTTTCTCATACGTTGGCCAGTCAAAACCTTGAGTTATCATCACCCACATATCAATATCATTCAGACGAATATAATCTTCAAATCGTCTTTTCCACATCCAACAATTCTCCATACGGAAAAGCTTTGGAGGTGTGTTTCCACGACCAACCTCATGATCGTGCATGATAAGTTGATTGATAAGTGTGGCATTAGGAGAGTTTCCGGCAGCATGTACAGTAGTCATTTTTTAGTCTCGTAAAGTGAAAATCAACCAAAACTGTTACTGTAACACTCGAGTTCGTGCAGATGTGGCACGAAGTAAGTCACACGAAGACACCGAGTTCGTGTAGATGTGGCACGAAGTCACACAAAAAGCACGTGACACGAAGGACACTTGTCACGAATCTGATCACGAAGATCACCTCGTGCTGACGTAAGCACGAGGGCAATCCTGCATGCTGATGATGTCAGCACGAGGTTCGTCCCTTTGCGCTGATGACGTCAGCACGAGGGCAATCCTGCATGCTGATGACGTCAGCACGAGGGCAATCCTGCATGCTGATGACGTCAGCACGAGGGCAATCCTGCATGCTGATGACGTCAGCACGAGGGCAATCCTGCATGCTGATGACGTCAGCACGAGGGCAATCCTGCATGCTGATGACGTCAGCACGAGGGCAATCCTGCATGCTGATGACGTCAGCACGAGGGCAATCCTGCATGCTGATGACGTCAGCACGAGGGCAATCCTGCATGCTGATGACGTCAGCACGAGGGCAATCCTGCATGCTGATGACGTCAGCACGAGGGCAATCCTGCATGCTGATGACGTCAGCACGAGGGCAATCCTGCATGCTGATGACGTCAGCACGAGGGCAATCCTGCATGCTGATGACGTCAGCACGAGGGCAATCCTGCATGCTGATGACGTCAGCACGAGGGCAATCCTGCATGCTGATGACGTCAGCACGAGGGCAATCCTGCATGCTGATGACGTCAGCACGAGGGCAATCCTGCATGCTGATGACGTCAGCACGAGGGCAATCCTGCATGCTGATGATGTCAGCACGAGCTATCGTGCTGACGTCAGCACGAGGGCAATCCTGCATGCTGATGACGTCAGCACGAGGTTCGTCCCTTTGGTCCTTTGTTTGACTTGTACATAACGTTCAACCATCGTTTAAGTGTTCTATGACACTTATAAACCTTGGCTCTACATTCTTGTACCTGCAAAACAATTATATAACACACAAACATAACAATAACCATAACCTGATCTTATTTTGAAGTTCAAACGTAATCATTAAATACAAACGTAAGTCCTTGCGACTTATTATTTAAACGATTACATAGATATTCCTAAGAACAAAAATGTCAATCAAATCTACGTTGCTACTGTCACACAAATCTGCATCTACAAATCTTCTCAAAGTAATACCATACAATCTGAAGAATTCTATGAATCTGCAAGATAAACTGAATATACTTAACAGTCTATTATAAACCTAAGTTACTTTAAGGTCAAATAATTCACTGTAAGCACATTCTAATTTTGCTCATATCCGAAAGTGCTTTCAAACAAAATTATCTTTTAAAGATCAAATTCAAACTATGAACATCTCTGTGTTCATTCTAATGAAAATCTTCCTTTTAAAGATCATCAAAATAGGCATTAACTCAATATCTGTTTATTGAAATCAACAACTCTGTGTTCTTTTCCTTAAACTCATATTCTGTTAATCATGACACACTTTCTTTTAGCTTTTAATCACAACACTATCGCTTAACTACCCTACTCGTTTATTCAGTGTTCCGTATAGAACGTAGTTGAGTCATCTTGGAAACTAGATTCTATTCTGACTCTGTCTCTCGTGCAACAAGAACTTTTATTTAAACACTAAAATAAATTAAAATTTAGCATAACACGAAAAACATAACACACACACATACACTGAACATAAATGAATAACATACTAACAAGAGCTAATGTTACTGCAGATTAGCATGTTACATAAGCCCACAAATGAGAAATAATTCTCTTATTATTAGTTATGAACAGTGATCCATCAACGATTACCAATATGTTTGTCCTCTTAAACACTCGGTACTTCTAGTTTCCTTTTGGTTGTAACACTTTCAGCATACCCTGGCCAAGGACAGTCACCATGTAACCCGAGTAGCCTAATATGCCACTTAATCAAGTCTGCGAACTTAAGTGACCCACATTCAGATATACTCTCACAATTGACACAAGCACTAAGATTAAGACATTTGGTGAGTATAGGAAGAAAGTCTTTAAGAATCAAGTCAGCGGTGACAGGTCGGTGATTCCTCACACGCAAAGCGACTTAACTTGACTCACGTATGGAAATATACCCAACATTACATAATGCTAAGTACTTGCATATTTGTGACATCATTTAAAGCGCTTATGAAAACCCGTGACTTTCGATGAGACCCGTGTAGCGAACTTTCTGACAACCTATCCCAAGTTGGAAGCTTTAGGTAGGCTAGGTATACAAAGACACCCCAAGAACTTACTTGTCCGAATCTCAAAGGCCACATTAGCTCCATAATTTTCAAAAGATTAATAAGATATTAGATATCTTGTCACAAATATACATCCGAAAAGCAATACATACACATATATGTACCCGAGACCTTCTATATAAAGACCAAATATACAAAATTATAATGCAAGATCTTTCGTAAGATTTAAGGACCAGTCTCAATTCAAATACATGAAGAGCAGACATTCTCAGCCATATATCAGAATATGTTACCCATAAGAACATTGTATACATTAATTTCAGATTTAAGGAAACCTTGGTACTTTGTGCCCACCGATACATCATATAATGGTATCACTGAACTGAGCAATTTAAAGTACAATTAAGTAGGCTTAAAAGCTAAAGTATCGTCACGTCCAATCGTCTTGATGCAGTGACCTTACTCTATTTATTACTTTCTTTTTCTTTTCTGATTTTTCTGATTTTTATTTTGGTTTTCTGATTTTTCTATTTTTTGATTTTTTGATTTTTTGATTTTTTGATTTTTTGATTTTTTGATTTTTCTGATTTTTCTGATTTTTCTGATTTTTTGATTTTTTGATTTTTCTGATTTTTCTGATTTTTCTGATTTTTCTGATTTTTCTGATTTTTCTGATTTTTCTGATTTTTTGATTTTTTGATTTTTTGATTTTTTGATTTTTCTGATTTTTCTGATTTTTTGATTTTTCTGATTTTTCTGATTTTTCTGATTTTTTGATTTTTCTGATTTTTCTGATTTTTTGATTTTTCTGATTTTTCTGATTTTTCTGATTTTTTGATCTTTTTGTTTTTCTGATTTTTCTGATTTTTTTTTTTTGATTTTTCTGATTTTTCTGATTTTTTGATTTTTTGATTTTTCTGATTTTTCTGATTTTTTGATTTTTTGATTTTTCTGATTTTTTATTTTTTGATTTTTCTGTTTTTCTGATTTTTCTGATTTTTTGATTTTTCTATTTTTCTATTTCTTTTGTTTTTGATTTTTCCATTTTTTTGATTTTTCTGATTTTTCTATTTTTCTGATTTTTCTGATTTTTCTGTTTTTTGATTTTTCTGATTTTTCTGATTTTTCTGATTTTTCTGATTTTTCTGATTTTTCTGTTTTCTATCTTCTTCATCTATTTCTTTTGTTTTCTGATTTTTCTTTTTTCTATTTTTCTGATTTTTCTATTTTTCTATTTTTTATTTTTCTGACACTAACTATATACAAACTTAAACTGTTTTCTGCATGTATTCCGCCTCGCAAGACGAAATTGCAACAGATGTCTGCTTTTTACATTGTCATGACACCAATCTCTCCCTAACAACTGACATCCACCTGAAGTCCATTTCCTCAAGAATACTAGTTTCTTTCATCCCTGTGAATAAACCAGCAAACTTCTGGAACTGGCACAGTATTATTACCAATAACACAAAACAAAACAAACACATGTAAATGAAAAGAAACTTTACTATAGATCATCATTAAGACATGACCTTCTATAGTAATCTGTCTATTACATATTTGAAATCAAAAGATAAAGTAAAACTAATTTGAACAAGTCTTCTTGGAACAATGATCATCAGTTTCATGAATTTTTCTCTTTCGTCCATCTAACAAATCTTCAAAGTCCTTGACAGCTTGCTCAAGAGACCTCCAAATCTCTTCTTATTCAGGAGTCAACACCAAAGGTACAACCCTTTGACTTACAGAACCACAATCCTCTTTGTTAACCTCAACACTCCAAACTTTATCAATCAAAACACGAGGAAAACAAAATCTTGAAAATTCCAATTCAGTAAAAACTCGATCACTACCCTTTAAAGTATAATGAGTAAGATAGACTTTCTCCTTTTCTAAATTGACTTGCTTAGAAATTGATAAGTCTTTTAAATGGTCCTGATCCTGTTTTTCAATTAAATTCACATTATCAATTAAAATACTTCCTTTTACAACTCTTCCAACCCTGGAAATTTTTCTGCCTTTGGAATCAACGAAACAGACATAAGACCCTTTAACAGGAGTAAACTCCGTTAATAGTCCATTTTCTTCCAATATGTGCCTGGAGCTTCCACTATTGATAAACCATAAACCTGCGGTCTTCCTTAGCAGCTCATGCACATTCACAAAAATATTAGTTCTCAAAAGGACCCCTAGCCTTGTTGGCTTTGGGTCTGTCATTCTCTTCATCAGAAACCATATCAGCCCAATATCCGCCAGTAGGCACCCATGCCTTAGCTGGTTTGACAGACGAACTACCAACAGTCCTTTTGCTGGGTGAAATCCGTGGATTTTTTCCAACACTAGGTCTACGACTTGGGGAACCACTAGGCCTCCTATGAGTAGGTAGCCTCTGGTTGTTACCCTTAGAACTCCCTTGAGCTCTTGACATTTTCTCAGGAGATGAATAATGCATTCTCTTTGGACTATGTCGTTGAAACCGCTCAATTGGATTTAATTGCACATTAGAAATAATCCTATCATAATAAGCACTGCTCGATTTAACCCTGTGAGGAGACCTATCTCTCCAACTACTTGATTGACTCGAACTACTAGAACCTTCTCGGGGTGAGACACTTCTAGGCTTACTATGATCTGTCTTGCTGCTATTTTCAAATTCTCTAAACCTTAAATAGTTCTTAACAGCCAGACTATCAGGATTCTTCTTAGCATATTCCTCATAATATTTCTTCTTATAATCTCTCATGGATATGTTATGCAATGTTCCAATATTTTCACTAGAATCCATACTACCCCTAGATTTTTCAGGTGATACCCTAGATTTACTATTTTTCCTATAAGGACAACAACTTGACACATGACCCATTCCACGACAAGTAAAACATGACCTCTTAGGAAACTTCTTTCGTTGATCACTATAAACAATCTCAGACACTTGGTCTCCATGACCCTTTAATTCATCTATCCATTCAAGAGTAGCATAAGCCTCTTCCCAAGAAGTTGGTGCCTTAATGGACTAGCATAACGCTTGATGGTTTGAACCTTTGGACCTATGGATAACAATTCTTTTAATTTATTCTCAGCAAATTGTTCAGGTGTTTCTGATTGCACACTTAAACCTTCTGCATCAATTGTAGAAGTTTGAACAAAACCCTTTTTGAAAATTGTTTCTTTAAAGTTCTTGTTGTTAATCGGTTTTGGCAAAGTCTCAGATTTTACAGGTTCATCAATACTCTAAATTTGATCAACATTTTTAGGATAATTACCTTTTAAATCTGACTCTTTAGCTGAAAACACATCTTCACTACCTTTTAAAGTAAAATATGTGATTGTTTCCATTTCAACTTGTTTTTCAATCCCTTTCAGTTTGTTATCCACTGTCTGTTTGGCTGCACTTGGGTCTGAGTGAGCCTTAGGTTCACTAGTCTTGTTCACAGATCCCTCTGACTTGGATGTTGTTAGATATATAAAAGTAGTAGGTGATTTGTATGCTTTATATTACTTTGTACTTAGAATGTATAGTTGTAAGTATGGAAGGGGGCATTGTGTAAATTGTATAGAAGTATATAAACCCCCTCCACAATGTAAGTTGGAACCTTTTGACACTCAATACAATCCAATCTTTTTAAGCTCTGAATTCGATCTAACAATGGCGGTTGGTTAGTGTGTGTTCTTGGTGTGTGTGTGTGTGTTTTGAGAGAGAAATGTCGAGATAACTGAAAGCTTGGAATTAATTGTGTGTGAAAATGAAATGATTTTTATGTTCTTGTTATGATTTCTAAGGTGTGAGGGCTATTTATAGTCTAACAATACAACTTTGCCAATTATCACAATTAGCCCCTCAACCTTAGAAATCATCTATCTATGACTTAACAACAAGAAAGTCTTCTAATCTTTATTACAATTTATCACTATTTTTGGATTTCTAACATTCTCCCCCTTAGTGATTTATTGTAATGAAAGAAGTACGTGTTATCTTTGTCTTGAAGGAATGAAATTGATGAGCCCGGTGGTGAAGACAATTTGGGATGTTGAAACAAGTCTTCAAAGCTTTTTATTTTGTCTTTGGAGAACTTGATTCAGTCTTGATCTTGGACTTCTTGAAGTTAAATCATATGACGATTCTCAATGTTCTTTTTGAACAGAGAATGATGAAAGCATGTTTGGCTTGAATCTTCGAGATTTGATGAATCATAAATCAGAGTTGTCTTTTGAAATGCAGAAGAGATGAATCTTGGTTTTGATTCTTCAATCTTCGATCTTTGAGTGACATTCATCTTTTTGATTCTTCGGTTGTAATTCTTGAATGAATCTTATCTTCTTGAACTGAAGTTTCATGAATATGAACTCTCCCCCTTGATTTATGCATTGAAGTTTCTTGATAAAATGTTCTTGTATGAATTGAAGATCTTGAATGAAGTGTGTTTGATGAAGACTCGTTTGAAGCTTTACTTCTTTGACTTGAATCTTCTAACAAATCTTTCAACCTTTTGAAGCTTTGATCTTTGTCACATCAACTCGAACACTTTGGAGAGTTAGCAATTGAATGAAGTTTAAGATGAAATTCTTATGAATTAATCATGC
>CM067167.1:33667819-33724096 GCA_034093135.1 Erigeron breviscapus
AGATGAACACGAAATCGAAGTTGCTGGTCGAACCCCGATATGCGGCACATGGGGATTTTATGCGGCACATAAATGGATCTGGAACTTCCTGACTTGTGATATGCGGCGCATAAAGGGTACATGCGGCGCATATTTGTTTCTGGTGGTCGTTTAGGCTTGTTTTCATGCTCATTTGACCCATAGACCTTATGCTTAGGTTACCTTATGTTATAGGGAACTTAGAGAGGTTCTATGGAGCCCCGTTTATGTTACATATTGGTTGTATGTATGTGATAGGTAGTCGGGAACACAAACAAGACACTTTAACGTTGCTTATTGATCGTTGTGCTCGTCATCAGGTAAGATACATGACTTTTCTCACGCTGGAGGCACAACAAAATGTAGTTTTCTATAATTAACCTCTTAATCGGATTATGTGTGTTGGGTTTTCGGGTTATGCGGGAGGTTATATGGGAATGTATGTATGTTGAAATGACCTATGTTGTTATGTTGACGTTTAAAGTAAAAGTAGTTATGTGCATAAGTAGTGTGATGACTTTAATGATGTTGCTATGAAATGATTATGATATGTGTTGTTGATAATGTCGTTGATATGCCTTAATGTTGATATGTGATGGCTTATATGTGGCACTTAAGTATGATATGTCTAGTTCACTAGATACACGTAAGAAATGTTATGAGTTGTGCACGTTAGTGGATTAAACGTTAAAGTAGATGTGGGATTAGTTAGGTAATGAATATACCTAATGTTAAAGTAATGTGAAATGTGGGAAACCGTTCTAGCCTTAGTGTTAGTGCGTAAAAAGTAAAGTAAAGATGAATAAGTGATTAGTTTAGGTGAAAGTGTAGCCTAAGCTAATAAAGATAAGAAGTCTCGAGCAATATATAAAGTTGTGTTAAGCTTAACCCGTGCTAGTTGTAAAGCTAGTGCGTACGTGGTCACTTGAGTGGCTCCTTGCGGCATAGTTACGTTGATTTAGTATTTCCGGGTGGCATTGCCTTTCCTGAAAGTTGATGCGTGGGAAATCGTGCTAGTTGTAAAGCTAGTGCATAAGACGTGGGAAATCGTGCTAGTTGTAAAGCTAGTGCGTAATATGTAAGCTATAAGAATAAGTTGATTAAGTTGATTACAAGAATACGTAAGAATAAGTTGATTAAGTTGATTACAAGAATACATAAGAATAAGTTGATTAAGTTGATTAAGTTGTAAGTATATGTTGATATGATATGAGATGTTGATTAAGTTGTAAGTATATGTTGATATGATATGAGATGTTGATTAAGTTGTATGTATATGTTGATATGAAATGTAGATGTGTAATGGGATGTCTCTTCTCGCTGTTTTGTTTGTGGATAGTATGTAATTTGATCATGTTTTGATATCTAAAATACGAAGAAGTTTTATGAAAGTAAAATGAAGAACGTTTTATTAAATGTGTGTATCTTACTTAGCTAATTTATTAGCTAACACTTGCTTTTATGAAAATGTTGTGTCCTTCAGGATAAGCAGGTTTGAGCTAGAGAAAGATTTAGCTCGTGAGATGGGTAGAAGAATAAAGGAAGATTAACATTAGTTTCCCTATGCTTAGACTTTACCCATAGCCATATGTTCGGCTACTTTATTTATGATTTAAGACATTTGTAATAATGTTGGTAATGAGGTATGGTTGGAATCATACACATTTAGCAAAGTTAGATTGAAATCTAAGTGTAAGGCTAGGAGGAGAGAGAATCTGACTCTCAAGGAAAGAAAGAAGAAAGCTTAGATAAAGAAATCTAAGTGTAAGGCTAGGAGGAGAGAGAATCTGACTCTCAAGGAAAGAAAGAAGAAAGCTTAGATAAAGAAATCTAAGTGTAAGGCTAGGAGGAGAGAGAATCTGACTCTCAAGGAAAGAAAGAAGAAAGCTTAGATAAAGAAATCTAAGTATAAGGCTAGGAGGAGAGAGAATCTGACTCTCAAGGAAAGAAAGAGAGAAGTGTCTGACTGTCTGAGTGTCGAAGTGCAAGGCAGAGTTTGTAAAGAAACCAAGAGCCTAGCACTTCACTCTTTCAACATAACACCAATATAAATATTATTATATTTACTATGGTGACTTATAAATCAGGTGGCGAATGAATAACTGACAAATAATAATTCTGGAATGTTCTGTACCTTTGGAATTTGGGCCAGGACCCATATCTGGTAAGGCCTAGAATTTTAGATTACCCTAATTGTCAGTCTATAAATACTCATTGTCAGACAATCAATTCATTCCATTCAATTGACATCATTCAATCTCAGATATTTATACACACACATTTAAATATACAATCATCAGTATATTCATAGATATACATTCATCAATCAATCATTATATCACATTCATATCCTCCAAAGATTCAAACATCTTTGGGAAAATCATCATTCACCTTAGGTTCGTGAAGAACTTAGTAGGTTTGCACTCTTATTGAGGAGATTTTGATGATTTTTGTGGTTAAACCCCTTTTGTGATTGAGCTTCTCTTTTATGCTCAAACATTGGCGCCATCCGTGAATTTACTGATCACTGGACGGTTTTGTGTTGTTACAAATCAAAAATCTATCACTTTATTTCTTGTTTGTTTCTTAATTTCTCATGGCTGAGGAATTCACTCCTAGTTCTCAGGTTGTACCTTCTGGGTTGGGGAGGGGTATTGATGGAGATGATTCTTCAATTATCAATCTGGAAACTTCTGAGATGGGTGATGCTCAAAATATCTCAGGAGAAAAATTCCCAGATTTTGGTCCTAGATCTGGTGAAGTTGTGACAAATGCAACAAATATTGTTTCTGGTGGTGGATCTAGGCTGCCACCCAAGGTAAGCTTCCCATCTGGCCTTGGGTTTGGGAGTGTCAGTGTGGGACCACTTTTCTCCACACCCTCATCCTCCATATCTCCCTTATCCTTGTTTACAACACCCCCAACTAGCACATCTCCTTTCACTATGCTCTCTTCGGGTCCTAGTCAGTTGAGTTCTCACATAACTAGCTTGACTAGCCCAACTATGACTGGAGGTCAGACATCCTTGCAATCTGTGGCCAGCTCCTCTCAATCTGTGACTATCCAGGAAGCCATTTGTTGGAATTAATAAAGCTAGCTGCCAAGAACACTCAGCAAGTGCAATCCACCACCTCCTCCAACAGATTGGTTCTCTCAACTCTGCTGTGTTAAGACCAGCTCCGCTTCAGCCGGCCCCACAACCCGCTCCACAACCTACAGCCATGGAGTCGATAATGAAGTTGTTGGTGGACGAGATGAAAAAGCAAAAGCCAGTCGAGCCTGCTCCTGAACCAGTTAACCCAGCAAAAGAGTTGTTAAAAATGCTAAAAATGGCAGCGGGGGAGGATGTTGATGAGAAAGCAAGGGTGGCAACAGTGCCAAAGTCTGCAACAAAGTCAAGGTTTTGTGACTGGGTGGCAAATTATGCCTTCCCAGACGGTCAGAAGGTTCCCACTATCGTCGGGACTTACGATGATACTAGGGACCCAAAAGATCATCTCGCAATCTATGATCAGGCAGTGTTAACTGAAAAGTGGGTGGAGCCCGTGGCATACACTTATTCCCAGGCACCTTGCAAGGTTATGCCTTAGAGTGGTTCACCAAGCTTCCTGAGAAGAGCATCAAAGATTATGAAGACTTGAAGAGGAAGTTCATAGCTCAGTTTGTCCAACAGAAGAAGCGTCAAAGAAGTCACCTGGAAGCTCACCTAATTAGACAAAGAGAAAGCGAGCCACTAAGGAATTTCATCACAAGATACACCGAGGAATGCCAGAAGATACCGGGTCTCCCTGAAAGTCAACAAGTCTCAGGTTTTACCTTGGCACTGCTCTCTGGTGAACTCCAAGATGATCTAAGTAAGAGAATCCCTTTAACATTTAAGGAAGCTATTGATACGGCGTTCGACTTCATTCGCTCCAAAGAGACTGCCTCACTGGTGAGAGGTGTCACAAAGAAAGATAAGTTTGGAGGAGGATTGACTAGTGAGGAATGGAGTCGACACGGCCAAAGACGAGATGAACGTCGGGAGGAACGTCTGAATGAGCGTCGGGAGAAAAGGTTTGGACCATACATCAAAGATGCACCAATTGTTAACTTGATCAAATGCCCTAGAGAAATTCTGAACACTGAGACAGTGTGTGCTACTTTCAAACCTCCCTCACCAATGGCCTTCAAGTCTGGGAAGAAGAACATGAATCAATATTGTGAATTCCATGAGGACCACAGACATGATACTAATGCATGTAGACAGCTAAAGTGGGAAATCAAGAAGGCATTGGATGAGGGAAAGCTTGAACACTTGGTCTCAGGAGCTAAGCAGGCAAAGAAGACCTTTGCATGGCAAAGGAAGGTGGTGGAGGAGGATGATGATCCAGGAGAGCCTGAGGGCCATGTATACATGGTCCATGAATAAGACAAAACTCTAAGTTAGTATGAGTCTCAACTCCCTCCTTAGAATACCATCTCTCCTCTTTTCTCAAGTTCTAAGCATCTTGATGTAAGCTACTTTGTCAAGAATTATCACTTTATTCTAAATATTTTCATATCGCTTTACTTGAAGTAATATTATGTTTGTTGGTCAGATCATGTATCCCAACCTTATCATTATCATTAATGAAATATCGTTTTCTTTTCGAAAATACTTGGTCAATAAATTGTTGTAAGAACACTTCACTATGAGACAAGCTAAAAGGGTAATCCGAATGAAAATTCCAGAAGTCAAGTGCTAAGATGGAAGAAAGAATTCCTAGCCAACTTCTGACACGGATTATAAAAACCCAAGTACTTGTGAAGGCAAGACAACAAACCAAGTGCCTAAAGACATACCATATGTATAGCTGCAAAGCTAACAGCTACAAAGCAATCCCCAGCTAACACTTAAAACGATTTTCATCTTCCTCGCCCATGAGGATAGCCACTTCGTAAGAATAATAATATAAAATGAACATCTAAGCTAAGCTTGGCTAACACTTAGAAAATTTTCATTTTTTCTCAATGAAAGTAGAGTGCTTCACGCTGGAAGCAAGACACAAATTAAGCAAAGTCTCACCAAGTGTGAGTGTATAACAAGCCAAAACCGGGCCCGGCTGAAGACTAAAAATTTATTCATCTTTTTATTCATCGGATAAAAAGGTTGACACTTCTCATCGGGAAGTGATATTTTTATTCATCTTTTTGTTCATCGGACAAGAAGGTAAGCACTTCTCATCGGGAAGTGATATTGATAAAGGGATAGCGAAGAAATTACTCCACCCACATCAATTTTACGTCTTATTCATTCATTGGATGATAAGATAAGCGTTTCCTATTGGGAAGCGGCGCGCGCAAAAATTTAGAAACCTTTTTCTTTCTCTCTTTTGTTTCTACCTAAAAGAAGAAGAAAATGGTTACGAAAGATAGAACAAAGAAAGATTTAGAGTTCGACTATAAGTATTGTCTAGAGAAAACACTTACACCCGAACTCGGGGGACTTAATGAGGTATGGTTGGATCCATACACATTTAGCAAAGTCAGATTGAAATCTAAGTGTAAGGCTAGGAGGAGAGAGAATCTGACTCTCAAGGAAAGAAAGAAGAAAGCTTAGATAAAGAAATCTAAGTGTAAGGCTAGGAGGAGAGAGAATCTGACTCTCAAGGAAAGAAAGAAGAAAGCTTAGATAAAGAAATCTAAGTGTAAGGCTAGGAGGAGAGAGAATCTGACTCTTAAGGAAAGAAAGAAGAAAGCTTAGATAAAGAAATCTAAGTGTAAGGCTAGGAGGAGAGAGAATCTGACTCTCAAGGAAAGAAAGAAGAAAGCTTAGATAAAGAAATCTAAGTGTAAGGCTAGGAGGAGAGAGAATCTGACTCTCAAGGAAAGAAAGAAGAAAGCTTAGATAAAGAAATCTAAGTGTAAGGCTAGGAGGAGAGAGAATCTGACTCTCAAAGAAGGAAGGAAGAAAGCTTAGATAAAGGAATCTAAGTATAAGGCTAGGAGGAGAGAGAATCTGACTCTCAAAGTTGGAAGGGAGAAGTGTCTGACTGTCTGAGTGTCGAAGTGCAAGGCAGAGTTTGTAAAGAAACCAAGAGCCTAGCACTTCACTCTTTCAACATAACACCAATATAAATATTATTATATTTACTATGGTGACTTATAAATCAGGTGGCGAATGAATAACTGACAAATAATAATTCTGGAATGTTCTGTACCTTTGGAATTTGGGCCAGGACCCATATCTGGTAAGGCCCAGAATTTTAGATTACCCTAATTGTCAGTCTATAAATACTCATTGTCAGACAATCAATTCATTCCATTCAATGACATCATTCAATCTCAATATTTATACTCACACATTATTACACACAGTTCATTCAATACATATCGTATTCATCAATCAATCATTATATCACATTCATATCCTCCAAAGATTCAAACATCTTTGGGAAAATCATCATTCACCTTAGGTTCGTGAAGAACTTAGTGATCACAACATAACACAATTCATACGAGACAACGTTTAACAACAACGATTCCATATAATAATTAACAACGTTCAACAAGCACGTTTAACAACAACGATTTCATATAACGATTAACAACGTTCAACAAGCACGTTTAACAACAACGATTCCATATAACTACTAACAACGTTTAACAACAACGATTCCATATAATAATTAACAACGTTCAACAAGCACGTTTAACAACAACGATTCCATATAACGATTAACAACGTTCAACAAGCACGTTTAACAACAACGATTCCATATAACGATTGACAACGTTTAACAACAACGATTCCATATAATAATTAACAACGTTCAACAAGCACGTTTAACAACAACGATTTCATATAACGATTAACAACGTTCAACAAGCACGTTTAACAACAACGATTCCATATAACGATTAACAACGTTCAACAAGCACGTTTAACAACAACGATTCCATATAACGATTAACAACGTTCAACAAGCACGTTTAACAACAACGATTCCATATAACGATTAACAACGTTCAACAAGCACGTTTAACAACAACGATTCCATATAACGATTAACAACGTTCAACAAGCACGTTTAACAACAACGATTCCATATAACGATTAACAACGTTCAACAAGCACGTTTAACAACAACGATTCCATATAACGATTAACAACGTTCAACAAGCACGTTTAACAACAACGATTCCATATAACGATTAACAACGTTCAACAAGCACGTTTAACAACAACGATTCCATATAACGATTAACAACGTTCAACAAGCACGTTTAACAACAACGATTCCATATAACGATTAACAACGTTCAACAAGCACGTTTAACAACAACGATTCCATATAACGATTAACAACGTTCAACAAGCACGTTTAACAACAACGATTCCATATAACGATTAACAACGTTCAACAAGCACGTTTAACAACAACGATTCCATATAACGATTAACAACGTTCAACAAGCACGTTTAACAACAACGATTCCATATAACGATTAACAACGTTCAACAAGCACGTTTAACAACAACGATTCCATATAACGATTAACAACGTTCAACAAGCACGTTTAACAACAACGATTCCATATAACGATTAACAACGTTCAACAAGCACGTTTAACAACAACGATTCCATATAACGATTAACAACGTTCAACAAGCACGTTTAACAACAACGATTCCATATAACGATTAACAACGTTCAACAAGCACGTTTAACAACAACGATTCCATATAACGATTAACAACGTTCAACAAGCACGTTTAACAACAACGATTCCATATAACGATTAACAACGTTCAACAAGCACGTTTAACAACAACGATTCCATATAACGATTAACAACGTTCAACAAGCACGTTTAACAACAACGATTCCATATAACGATTAACAACGTTCAACAAGCACGTTTAACAACAACGATTCCATATAACGATTAACAACGTTCAACAAGCACGTTTAACAACAACGATTCCATATAACGATTAACAACGTTCAACAAGCACGTTTAACAACAACGATTCCATATAACGATTAACAACGTTCAACAAGCACGTTTAACAACAACGATTCCATATAACGATAAACAACATTCAACAAGAATGTTTAACAACAACGATTCCATATACAATTAACAACGTTTAACAAGCACGTTCTACAAATACGATTCCATATAACGATTAACAACGTTTAACAAGCACGTTCTACAAATACGATTCCATATAACAATTAACAACGTTCAACAAGCACGTTTAACAAACACGTATATGTACACTTTTTAGCCCGAATCTCAATTGAGTAGGGAGGGTTTACGAAACTCACCTGAAACGCCTGTCAGACAGTAGGAGGTATGTAACAGTCTGAAATGTACCCGTATAGTCCAAACGTATTAACCTTCTGTAAAGGAAACTGTATATAATAACCTATTTTAATAAAGTCAACAGTTTAGTAATAAACTGACGGACAAAGGACTAAAACTGTAAACAGTTTAACGGTTTAGGACTGAAACTGTCAGAAAAACTAACGGTTTAGGACTGAAACTGTCATAAAATCTAACGGTCTTTAACGGTCAGATTATAACTTTGTATTTCTTGTTTCTAATTTAACATAGGAAACTTATAAGTGATAAATAACCTGTTTAAATGATGATTCTGGCTGCTTCGTATCAAGACCCAGTTGACGTTTTATGATAATAAAACTATGTAAAATGCTTCCACGGGGCATTTTGCGGTGCGAATAACTTGTAAACGAAACGAGATTTAACGAATCCGTTTTCTTGTCTAAATTCTCTGTACCCCTGTCTATCCATATAACTATAATAACAACCTGGAAGTTTTAACCATTTTCCTTAAATCTAACCCGAAAACCTTACGAGAGCTTATAAACTAACAAATTCTTCCAAAATTAAACGATCACCAATTGTAACGAAATTCACCACACAACTAGAGGAATCAATAACGAACTCCCAGCAACTTTCAGAATTGAAAACTAACGTGTAACTTTTACGTAACATGAATCTAAAGTTTCCTCAAAACCGTTATTTTCTTTCTTTCTTTCTTGGCTTTCGACTACGATTCCTGTTGGTGATGATGATGTTAACAGGTTGTTACAGCTCGTGGGTGTAGTCAAATGGTGGTGGCTCGTGAGATGATAGCCGAACGTGATGCATGGGGTCGTTTGCATGGTGGTAAAGTGGTGAACGGCTCGGTGGTAATGGGCAGCGAAGGTGGCAGCAAAAACAGCAGCCATGATCGAGTAGTAACAGCAAGATAGTAGCAGCAAGTTGTCATGGTGGTCGTGAGGTGTTTACAGCCATGGGTGTAACCAGCAGCAATAGGTTGGAGGTTGAAGATGATGAATAGTAACAATGGTGGTTCGGTTTAACAGCAGCAGTGATCGAGTAGTGATGCTTCGGTGATGATGTTTTGATATGTTCAACCGGTAGCAGCCATGGTGATGATAGTTTTATCACAACTATATCTATATATATAGGTATGTGTATATACGGTATGTATATATATATATATATCGTATATTTATGTATATATATACATATATGTATATCGTATATTTATGTATATATATATATAGATATGTATATTTATGTATATATATATATAGATATGTATAGGTGTATATGTATATACATATATATATCTATATCTATATCGTATATTTATGTATATATATATATATGTATATGGTGATATCGTATATTTATGTATATATATATATAGATATGTATATTTATGTATATATATATATAGATATGTATATTTATGTATATATATATATAGATATCGTATATTTATGTATATATATATATATATATATATAGATATCGTATATTTATGTATATCTATACATATATGCGTGTATGTTTATATGAGAGAGACGAGAGAATTTCAGAAAGAGTGTCGGTCATATCTATCATTTATATTCTATATAAATGTATATAATATAGAAAGTAGATGAAAGTTTTCAGAAGGAACAACGTGGAGGGGCCGACTTTTATAAATAAACAGAAAGAATACAAGGGGTTTGGTCGGCTGAATCAAGAAAAGAAAAGGAGGAGAGAATTCAAATTCTTATTTTGATTGTTTTCTGCCGACACTATTACATATATATATATATTTAATTGATAGTCGTTGTTTGCTAAATGTTTAACCCGTGATTTAATCAAAATAGTTGACGTTATTTTGTCAAACTTTATATTTGATCTTATTAAGGCTTTAGATATAATACCTTATGATTTTGTATTTTTCATTAGTCGTCTCTTATCAAATTTATATTTACTCAGATTTTTGCGAGTTGTTACATTATTCCCCAGTTAAAAGGATTTCGCCCTCGAAATCTAGATTGTATCAAATAAAATTATACTTAACTTGATTTACGTTTTATCTCAATGACAATAAATCGATATTAGAGGACATGGCATCTAAGTATCTATTCTATATTAGACAATCACACATAATTAACAGAAAGATACGAGGCGTATCCCTAATTGATGCCTTCTACTCTCAACAGAGTAGGATGAACTCATATGATTCTAAACAGAATTCTTCTACTCTCAACAGAGTAGGATGAACTTACACACAATCCCCAACAAGATTATCATTTAGAACTAGTGTATATATATAAATAACTCTACAGCTTTTACACATATAATAACCAACCACTTGTGTACATATAGCATGAACTACTTGTACATTTATGGTATATCATAGATAATCTGTCTAAACACAGGTAAATCTGACTAAAGTACTATACAGGATTCAAATTCACTTTATCTTCCATATTTGACCGTTAGAAACGGCTCCTTTTTAGACTATATAATAATACCTTAGCATACTTTTCTTCATGCCATATCAATTTAACATTTTCCTTTCTTCAGAATCTAACCAAAACCCGAAACCTTATATCAAAAATGTTCCCTTTCCTAATCATGATTTACATTATTATCATAGCGTGGTTAATTACTGTGGCTCAACTTCCATTGGATGAGGCTATTCATTGGTTAGTCGCGTTCGTTCTTGGCGTGGTTCCTTTATTGTTTGTCACCACATGGGTTTCTTTGTATGGTTTTTAAATATGTTAAATCCCTAATTGTTGTATTTCTGCTTAAATAACAAGTTGCACTTGTATTATACGAATAATGAAATACAACTTTCTTCGCTCTCTTTTGGGGATTTTTGTCGATTAGGGAAATTCCCCAGTTAAAAGAATTTCCCATATTTGTCTTGATAGATTATTATACCAAGTTCATTTGTCTATTTTAATCGTTGATCGCCCATCATAATTTTTAGCCGTTCAAATAATTCTTATTCTCAAATTTGAAGTTCTTTTACCAAGACACTACTGTTATCCAGTTGGAAAAGTCGACATATTTTTGTTGATAACATTTGTCTCATTTTCTTAATTTCAATCATTAAAGGCGATCCACGGGTCAAAGAAACAAATATTACCTGGATCACTCCTGAAACAATAGTTTGGATCAAGAATTTATCTAGGGTTCAAAAAGATGAATTAGCAATTGATATGGTTCTCGAAAAAGAAGCAGTGAAGAAAAATAGTGATGTGTGGAAGACGGTCTATTCATTAAGCTATTAATTAAGTTGAGGATTTTCTCAACATAGTATACGCTTTTGAGTAAACTGTTCAGCTCTTTTCAACCTTGGTTAAAGGGATGATAAAGTTTAGAAATTTTATCTTTAGAAAAGAAAAAAAAAATAATTCGGTAATTACAAATTACCGTAGCAATGATTAAAATTTCTGTAGTTTATGGACACCTGTCCGTTCTTTCAGGTTACATTTCCCTTTTCATCCTCTATATAAGAAAGGCACTTTTAAAGATAATAGGCATTCTGAAATTTCCTTCTCTCCTTTATATTTTTCTTTGTGTGAAACTATATTTCGACACATCCAAATCAACCACCGTTCTTTCTCAACTAAACCATGGCCACTCACACATTTATTGCACTTGAACGTTCAATCGAGCTTTTGTTGAAGCAATTTGATCAACTTAACAGTATTATAGTATCACTTTCTACTGAACAAACCAACTCATTTAAGTTTCTTACTTCTCGAATCGACCAAATACACAATAGTGCACCTTTTCTCCTAGCAGCCGATAGAGCACTATTGAGAAAATCTATCGATAAACAAACAAAACTTGAAGCAGAAATTAAAGAAATTAAAGGGTTGTTATATCAACTTGCCGATTTCTCACAATCTGAAGAAGTGGGAATAACAGTTGACCCAACTGTATCCAAAGGAAAAAGACCTATGTCGCCATCTAGTCTTGTTTCACATCCGGAGAATTTCGAAGCACTACAGGGTGATTTTCAAGAAACGATTCTCAAAAAGATTATGGAACGACATAAAACACAAGCGATGGAGGAAGAGGCTTCTTTGAAGTTAGCTAAGGAGCTACTGCTTGCAGAAGCAGGAGAAACAGGTTCTGAGGTGCAAACACCAGCAAATCAACACGTCAACATATTGGAACTTGCTAGACAAAGAGAAGCTGAGTGGTATGCCAAAATGGCTAAAGGTGAAGCAAGTCTAAAGGAGTATCTACAGAGGACTATGGGAGAAGAAAATATCATTCTGAGAGACGATGAAAGTAGTACTCCTCTATTTTCTCAAAGACCTGTGAAAAGACTAAGAACTGTTGGCGCCTCATCATCCGCTCCTGATATGCTTCCACCAGCTGACGATGATGCCTTGTTAAATCTTCAGCTTCCAAAAGGCATAGTGTTTGTGGAAGGAAGGGTCTTAAGTAGGCCTGCTGGGATCTTCTACACTTCAGAGGATGGGGATGAGAAGTTCTTTCGTTTAAGCGAGATCGATAAGGCTTCTACTCATTTCTTAACAAACATTTGAAAGATTTGTTCCAAGGATCTCAGTAATATCAACTTCTTAAGGCAGATTGAGCAAGAGTTAGCCAAGCCACACCGAGCCACTTAGTCCAGTATATGTTCCAGTCGAGAGCGTATGTATTATTAATGTTTGTAATAGTGGCTTGCTATGTTCGATTAAATAAAATTCCTACTTTTGTTCAAGTTCATAATCTATTCAATTATAACAATTTTTCCATATGCACGACGATTCTCTCACGACTCTTCCTCAAACTATTCCCCAGTTAAAAGCTTTTGCAACATTTTTAACTTGACGATCGACTTCATGCCCATTAGTAGAAATGACTGCTTCAATATTCTCCATCTTAGAGAACACTCCTACATCTCTTCCGTTCAACTTCTCCAAGTTAATTACTTAAACAACTTGTAGTTAAATCTTCTCATTTGTTTTCCCTTCCTCGAGAAATTTTGTTTAGGAAAGAAAATTCATATGAACTTACAATATATGTGTGAATTAGGAATCTATTGTACATCTACTTATATTTAATCATAAGAGAACTTTCACAACACTAGGCATTTAGCACGGTTGGCTATATGCGCGAAAGGGTGTGGCCTAGACCCAGGTTCGATCCCGGGGACGGCCGATTTCACCATTTTTATTTTTATTTCTTTATTGCATCCAATTACTATTGTGAGTTATATATATAAATTGTGTAATATATATTCATACCAAAGTTATCGCATCCCAATTTCCCGCTCTACTCCTGTTCATAATCAGTACTCTATTATTGGTCTTGTTAAATTATTCTGATAAAGTTATTCAACTTTATTTCATTCAATTCTAGATATAGATATAATAACGCTACATTATTGGCTTTATTGGCGAGGAGTTATTCCTTGTCAGCCATTTCGACAATTATTGTCATCTGACATCATTGCTTACATTATATAAGCGAATATTACCTCACAGTAAAATCATGTATTCTCACCTTAAAATACAAGATCATTTAAGAATGAAATCTACAGAACTTTATTCGTGCTTATAGTTATAACCTCCTACGATCATCCTGTTTGCTCTTATTCTAGTCATTTCTTAGAACACATTCATTAATTTACTAACTCAAGCTCCATGTTTATAAAAACGCCTCTTAACACACTAAATCACCTAATATTTCATAATATCTTACTTTACTTGAACATCATATTCTCCAAAAATCTTAGCTCATTCTATCTGTCAATCGTAACTATAAGTTTGAACTTAGTCTATAGTTCATAATAATTCATTGGTCTACAATTATAGATTATAAGTATCTAAGACCTTAATAAGCATGTATTCTAGGTCTTATTCTCATACTGTTATTCCAACAATGACTGATAATTGTAGACAATTATAAGTAATATAGCTTAGACATGGGCCATCCGGTAATACTTATAATATAAGGCATATCATTTGCCAGCCCATCGCATTACCAACCCGTTCACAATACCCTATGCCTGTACTACCATTTCTATTAACATAAAATTCAAGTCCACATAATCCACACTTGAATATCAAAATTGACCTTCAAGTAATACACAATTTCCACATCAAGTCCTTATAAATCATTGCATGAATATAATTATCTCTACAGGGATATTATCATGGCAATAATCTAAGGCTTCAGCAATCGTACAATTTACAATCAACAATACAATCACGAAAACATTCAACACTATATAAATAAAAGGGTCAAGTCAAAACAAGGTGGGTAAAGCATAGTCCGAATTTTAACTTCAACATTCAACACATTAAAAGTGTTTGTATACAGGGTGTACCATCGGCTAACCCTCCACACCGTTAATATATTGAATGGATGTCAAAACTCAGTACCGATATGTTCTCTAAGTATTGGTCGGGTATGTATACAGGGTGTACCAGCGGCTAACCCTCCACCTAACCAACACTCATTAAACATACCGGGTTAGCTACTATACTTTATCCACGAGGTGCAATCCATGAGATTATTAACTTTATATAACATAGGATAACCATAGATTTGTTGATCAGGTGCCTCTAGGGTTATCGAATGTTATACTCCATTAATGTCATCATTTCATTTTGCTGGGGGACAAATAATAAATGCATTCCAGATTCCACACACATCAACGTTTATCACAATAATTCCACAATTCACGGTGTATCCCGACACTATCATATACGTCCATCAAGTTGTCACATAACAATCAAGTCATCAAATCATAAGTAACCTATGAACTCCGTTTAAAACATTTTTATGCATCATACAGTTCACGTTGCACACAAAGTTCCCTATCATGCATGCTAATATGAAATGTGGGTGCGATGGCTATAGACTAGGTAAATCCTCCTAGTTCCCTACAACCACGGCTCTGATACCATTCTGTAACACCCCAACATGGCGGAATCATGGGGTATCACTTAGAAATAGCACATCACGACATGGGAATTATGTAGAGTCAACTATATGAAAACATAAGATCGAAACGATCCATAAACTCATACAAACGTATACATTCATCAAATACACGTTAAATCAATAATAAAAGGAAGTTCAAATCAATAATAGTTGATCCTAAAAGTAACCCATTAAAGGGAGAATAAGGATCACGGATCCAGAAGTCCAAAGCTAGTCCAATTCTAACAAGCAAGCAATGCAATCATCCATTTTTCCTCTGATTAACTTGATTACTTGAAAAGTGTACTAAAGAGCGTCAACATAAAGTTGGTGAGTTCGTAGGGACATATAACAAGGAATAAACGTATCGGGAATACAACCGTTAACGATATACGGGGATTAGAATACCTAATCACATCAAGAAAACCCTAAAAGGGTATACGTTAGCACAACATCAACACATATCACGATTCAACACGTTTCGGCACGACTTACATATGTTCCAAAGGCGTGTACAACAACATGACTTATGTGTCTTTCAACAGCATGTATAACGGCATGACTTATGTGTCTTTCAACAGCATGTATAACGGCATGACTTATGTGTCTTTCAACAGCATGTATAACGGCATGACTTACATATATTTCAAAGGCATGATCACAACGTTTACGTTTCATACAATACAACGTTTAACAAACGATTCCATATACGATTAACAACGTTTAACAAGCACGTTCTACAAATACGATTCCATATAACGATTAACAACGTTTAACAAGCACGTTTAACAAACACTATTCCATATACGATTAACAACGTTTAACAAGCACGTTCTACAAATACGATTCCATATACGATTAACAACGTTCAACAAGCACGTTCTACAAATACGATTCCATATACGATTAACAACGTTTAACAACAACGATTCCATATACGATTAACAACGTTTAACAAGCACGTTCTACAAATACGATTCCATATACGATTAACAACGTTCAACAAGCACGTTCAACAAATACGATTCCATATACGATTAACAACGTTTAACAAGCACGTTCTACAAATACGATTCCATATACGATTAACAACGTTCAACAAGTACGTTCACAAATACGATTCCATATACGATTAACAACGTTTAACAAGCACGTTCTACAAATACGATTCCATATACGATTAACAACGTTCAACAAGCACGTTCTACAAATACAATTCCATATAACGATTAACAACGTTCAACAAGCACGTTCAACAAACACGATTCCATATACGATTCACAACGTTTAACAACAACGATTCCATATACGATTAACAACGTTTAACAAGCACGTTCTACAAATACGATTCCATATAACGATTAACAACGTTCAACAAGCACGTTCTACAAATACAATTCCATATACGATTAACAACGTTCAACAAGCACGTTCAACAAATACAATTCCATATACGATTAACAACGTTTAACAAGCACGTTCTACAAATACGATTCCATATACGATTAACAACGTTCAACAAGTACGTTCACAAATACGATTCCATATACGATTAACAACGTTTAACAAGCACGTTCTACAAATACGATTCCATATACGAATCACAACGTTTAACAACAACGATTCCATATACGATTAACAACGTTTAACAAGCACGTTCTACAAATACGATTCCATATAACGATTAACAACGTTTAACAACAACGATTCCATATACGATTAACAACGTTTAACAAGCACGTTCTACAAATACGATTCCATATACGATTAACAACGTTCAACAAGTACGTTCAACAAATACGATTCCATATACGATTAACAACGTTTAACAAGCACGTTCTACAAATACGATTCCATATACGATTAACAACGTTCAACAAGTACGTTCTACAAATACGATTCCATATACGATTAACAACGTTTAACAAGCACGTTCTACAAATACGATTCCATATACGATTAACAACGTTTAACAAGCACGTTCTACAAATACGATTCCATATACGATTAACAACGTTCAACAAGCACGTTCTACAAATACAATTCCATATACGATTAACAACGTTTAACAAGCACGTTCTACAAATACGATTCCATATACGATTAACAACGTTCAACAAGTACGTTCTACAAATACGATTCCATATACGATTAACAACGTTTAACAAGCACGTTCTACAAATACGATTCCATATACGATTAACAACGTTTAACAAGCACGTTCTACAAATACGATTCCATATACGATTAACAACGTTCAACAAGCACGTTCACAAATACGTTTCATACAAAACAACGTTTAACAACAACGATTCCATATACGATTAACAACGTTTAACAAGCACGTTCTACAAATACGATTCCATATAACGATTAACAACGTTTAACAAGCACGTTTAACAAATACGATTCCATATACGATTAACAACGTTCAACAAGTACGTTCACAATTACGTTTCATACAATACAACGTTTAACAACAACGATTCCATATACGATTAACAACGTTTAACAAGCACGTTCTACAAATACGATTCCATATAACGATTAACAACGTTTAACAAGCACGTTTAACAAATACGATTCCATATACGATTAACAACGTTCAACAAGTACGTTCACAAATACGATTCCATATACGATTAACAACGTTTAACAAGCACGTTCTACAAATACGATTCCATATACGATTAACAACGTTCAACAAGCACGTTCTACAAATACGATTCCATATAACGATTAACAACGTAATAACAACGAACTCCCAGCAACTTTCAGAATTGAAAACTAACGTGCGTAACATGAATCTAAAGTTTCCCCAAAACCGTTATTTTCTTTCTTTCTTTCTTGGCTTTCGACTACGATTCCTGTTGGTGATGATGATGTTAACAGGTTGTTACAGCTCGTGGGTGTAGTCAAATGGTGGTGGCTCGTGAGATGATAGCCGAACGTGATGCATGGGGTCGTTTGCATGGTGGTAAAGTGGTGAACGGCTCGGTGGTAATGGGCAGCGAAGGTGGCAGCAAAAACAGCAGCCATGATCGAGTAGTAACAGCAAGATAGTAGCAGCAAGTTGTCATGGTGGTCGTGAGGTGTTTACAGCCATGGGTGTAACCAGCAGCAATAGGTTGGAGGTTGAAGATGATGAATAGTAACAATGGTGGTTCGGTTTAACAGCAGCAGTGATCGAGTAGTGATGCTTCGGTGATGATGTTTTGATATGTTCAACCGGTAGCAGCCATGGTGATGATAGTTTTATCACAACTATATCTATATATATAGGTATGTGTATATACGGTATGTATATATATATATATAGATATCGGATATTTATGTATATATATATATATATATATATATATATGTATTGTAAGTATATATGTATGTATATATATATATATACAATATATTTTATGTATTATATATATATATATATATATATATATAGATATCGTATATTTATGTATATATATACATATATGTATATGGTGATATGTATGGTGGTGATGGGCAGCGAAGTTAGCAGCAGTAGCGTGGTGATGACAACTGCCAAACAGAGCAATCGTTGCTCGATATATATATATATATATATATATATATATATATATATATATATATATATATATATATATATATATATATATATATATATATATATATATATATATATATATATATATATATATATATATATATATATATATATATATATATATATATATATATATATATATATATATATATATATATATATATATATATATATATATATATATATATATATATATATATATATATATATATATATATATTTATATTATTACATATATACATATATATATATATTTAATTGATAGTCGTTGCTTGCTAAATGTTTAACCCGTGATTTAATCAAAATAGTTGACGTTATTTTGTCAAACTTTATATTTGATCTTATTAAGGCTTTAGATATAATACCTTATGATTTTGTATTTTTCATTAGTCGTCTCTTATCAAATTTATATTTACTCAGATTTTTGCGAGTTGTTACAACTGCTATGTTGGAAGAGGTCAATTTGACCACCGATGGGATCAAAGGATGGTGGGTTGATACGGGTGCAACCCGTCATGTGTGTCCGGATAAGACAATGTTTCATAATTTGAGAAGCATCCGGTGAAGACAAGTTGTATATGGGAAATGCCGCTACTGTGGATATCAAGGGTGAAGGCGATGTAATCCCCAAATGGACTTCGGGGAGAGAGCTCACTTGAGTAATGTGTTGTATGTTCCCAAATTGCGCAAGAGTCTTGTGTCGGGATGGCTACTCAACAAAAATGGGTTTCGTTTAGTGTTTGAAAGTGATAAGTTTGTGTTAACTAAACGTGGTTTGTATGTTGGTAAGGGTTATGCCCTTAATGGTATGTTTAAATTTAATTTAATTGCTACCAAGAAGATGAATGAAAATGCTTCTACTTCCGATTACTTGATTGAGTCTTCTAATATTTGGCATGCTCGTCTTGGTCATGTGAATTTTAATTCAATGCGTCATTTAATTAAGTTAAATTATATACCATCTTTTACCATTGAATCTAATTCTAAATGTCCAACTTGTGTTGAAGCTAAACGTGGGGCTGATCAACGAAGATATCAACGAAGATATCAAACGAAGATAGCAAACGAATATGGCTAAACGAAGTTAGCAACGAAGATATCAAGTTAGCAACGAAGATATCAAACGAATTTAGCAAACGAACTTGTAAACGAACTTAGCAAACGTACTTTGCTAAGTTCGTTTTTTCCCTTACAAACTTGCAGAACGAAGATAATCTTCGTTTTCTTCAAAGCCTACAAATCAACCTATCTTCGTTCAGACTCTTCTTACGAATTTAGACATCCATGTAACATACAATGCCTAATTCTCGCAAAAAGAAAGGAAAGTTAGGGAATAAATCTAATGAAGATAATCTTGAAGCATCATATAACTTACGATCTTCTTCTAAATCTGTTGTTGATTACCCAATTCTACAAGAATATCGTTCGTTATCCAGCACTCATTCCATCGACTCAAGGGCTGCTCCAACCGACACCCTAACTAAAAACCCTAATTTGGAGCCAGCCACTGTAGCAGCACCGCTAACCGGCCCTGAACTCTCACAAACTCAACTAATTGATGCATCTAGTGCTGAATTGATGGAGGAGGGGCTGAATTTGACTGATCAGTCGAAGGTTGCAGCCATGGATAAGTTATTGGCTGAAAACCTTGGAAAAAACCCTAAGTTGGGGCACACCAACGTACTGCCACCACCGGCCACCACTGGGCTGGTGACTGGCCAGCATGGAGGTCCAATTGATACTTCTGAGTCCCCGGATACTCCTGATCAAGACCAGTCCTCTGAAGAGAGTGAAGAGTCTGAAGAGAGAGAACATATATTTGACTTTCTTAAGGAGGGCATGGAATTGCTTAATGATAGCGACAAACGACGACTCTCTAAAGATCAAGTGGACGTATTGAATAGGATGTTAGTTGAACATTTGGCTGAAATCACTAATGTTGAGGGCTCGAGATCACAACAACGACCTATTCCACCGGATGAAACTGAGAAGTTTTTTGGTATTCAAGTTGAAAATGATTCTCCTAATGCTGATCTTGAAGATGATAAACCCAGAGACAATTATGATGATATGACTTCTTTTGAGAAAGTGGCTGATTCTTGGAGTAATAATGTTGTTTCTACTGTTGATAAAGATAGAGATTTGAAGGATTTGAGTGGTGATGGTCAGAAATCACATGTCGATTCACCTTTGCATGATTTTCATGGTAAAGGTGGTGCTAATAGTGTTCCTCCTATGCCGGGTCCTCCAAAATTTCCTCCTGATTGTTCTTACTTTAAGCCTGCTTCTGATAATGCTAATGACATCCCTCTTGTTTTTGATCCTACTTTAGATAATGTTCCTAAACATGATGTTAACCCTAATGATCTTGCTGGACATCCTGATAGTCCCAAGACACAGCAGCCACGTTCTTATGCTTCTATCTTTCAAGAGGCTACTAACATACGTAGGACTGGGAAGCTTCGATTTATCCCTCCTGTTTTCACCGAGATAGGTTATAAACATGCTATTATTCCTGATGATCTCATTATTAAACAAAGTGAGCACTGGTTGTTGACCTTGGTTGGTTGTTTTGTTGGAAAGAGACCTGCTTTTCCTTTTGTTCGTTTTCATGCATTTCGACTTTGGAAAAAGTATGGTTTAGTTGATGTAGTGTTGAACAATCAGGGTAGGTTCTACTTTAAGTTTGATAGTACTGAGGGTTTGGATTTTGTGATTAATAATCGACCTTGGCTATTTAATGATGTTCCTGTTTTGTTAAAGAAATGGGAAGTTGGGATTGAGAATGATAAGATTATACCTACTTCTGTTCATATGTGGGTTAATATATATGATTTGGATTCTAATATGTGGGATTATGACATTATGAGTCACATTACTAGTGTTATTGGTGTACCTGTTACTTTGGATAGATTCACGGAGGAAATGATTGAGAAAAAGTCGGGGAGGGCTATGTATGCTAGGGTGTTGATTAAAGTAAATGCCGATCATGATATTCCAGCTTTTGTTGAGGCACGTGTATTGGGTAAAATGCAGAGATTTAGATTACAGTATCTCTGGAAGCCGGATAGATGCTCTCATTGTGCTGTTTTTGGGCACAAGTTTATTAATTGTGTTGAAAGGCCAAAGTCTACTGAGGAAATGGAAGCTGGGGCACCAAGAACTACCCAAACTAATGTAGCAGGTCCTTCAGGCACTAAGACACATGATAAACAGGTATCACATGATGAGCAGGGCTTCCAGCAGCCCAAGAGGAGAAGGAGAAGGTCCAAGAAGGCCCAAGAGGTAACAGGCACCCATATCCCTAAGCCCAAGGTTAAGTATGTCCCTAAGAGACCAGAAAGACCTACCACCTCTAAAAGCAAGGCACTGACGACTGCTCCAGACAATGCAACACCTACAGAGTCATCCCAGCCAGTCAGGGAAACACCAGATACACATTCAGATACTTGTGCTATATCTCATCAGGATATTCCTTCATCTGCAGCACCAGGTGCCACCACTGGTAACCCATACGATGCTCTTTATGGGATAAATACTGATGATGTCCACATACCATCTGTCCCCAATATAGATCCTGCATATATTGAGGAGTTTGAGTCAGATACAGGAGAGACTGCCCAGTTCATGAAGAGGGATATATAGACTAGCTTTATTTACATTCTTGTTAATTAGATTGCTAGTCATAGATTCATTTGATAGATTCATGTGTTCTTGATATAGTTGGGTGATCTGAACCTGTCCAGTCACCTTGCTGGTTCATTTCCTGCATCATGGGTGTCCTTTATTTACTATGAGGGGGCCCATGAGGGCATTTTTCTTTTGAATTGGTTGACACTCTGTCAATCCACTTGTACCTAAACTTCTTGTAATAATCCTTTTTGGGTGATTTATAAAAGCTTACCGGGGTTTGAATTCCCCTTTACCCAAAAAAAACTTGTGTTGAAGCTAAACAAACCACGAAATCTTTCAAATCAATTGAACGAAACACAGAGCCCCTTGATTTAATCCATACCGATGTATGTGATTTTAGAACGATTCCATCTCGTGGTGGTAACAAATATTTCATCACATTTATTGATGATTGTACAAGATATTGCTATGTATACTTGCTAAAAAGCAAGGATGAAGTAATAGACAAGTTTGCCTTGTACAAAAATGAGATTGAGAATCAACTCAACAAAAAAATTAAACGATTAAGGAGCGATAGAGGAGGTGAATATGTTTCTCCTTTTGCTGAAATTTGTGTTCAAAATGGTATTATCCATGACCAAACAGCTCCTTATACCCTACAACAAAATGGCATTGCTGAAAGGAAGAATCGAACTCTAAAAGAGATGATGAATGCCATGTTAATAAGCTCGGGTTTAGGCCAAGACATGTGGGGAGATGCCATATTGTCGGCTAATTATCTTTTGAACAAAATTCCTTTTAAGAATAAGGATGTTACTGATGAGCGTTCATTTTGTGATAAATTCCCCCATCATAAGGCCACATTTCAATGTCTAAATGAGTTAATATTCCGGAACTATTGGTACTTAATGGATTCGATATAAATGCAGGTTCACGGAAGATGCGAGTGAGGGTAAATGGCATCAATCAACTCAACATGAAGGCCTATGAAGTTACAAGACACAAGGAGGCAATTCGGGAGTCGAACGAAGCAAATCGAAGAGCAGCAGGAGCTGCCAGCGCCGCTGGCACCTGCCCACCGCTGGCCCACAAACGAGAGGCCCAGCGCCGCTGGGCAGCCCAGTTCAGCAACCGACTTCAGCCTATTTAAATATGAAGAGACCCTCAAAACCCTAAGAGAGAGCCGATTCAGCAGCCCTAGCCGCCACATACAAACCCTAGGTCGACTTTGCAGATTCCAAGGAGGTTTTGGAGCTTCTAACACCTCTCGATCTTCATCCTCTACCTAGATCTATCTCTTTTATTTACTTTCAGTTGGTAAACAATGTCTTTCATCTTTTCAGACTTTGTTATTCCTTTAATAATGTCAGGCTAGTAAGCTGAATACTTGTTTGGATCGATGTGATCATGTAGACGTTTATTTATCTTATTTTATTTGTTAGATCTGTTGGATTGTGTTTACTGTTTGTCGTAGATCCATGGTTAATGAGTTCTTCATATTATTATAGGTTCTATATCTGCATGTATTAATTTAATTCTGATGATCGGTCTATAATCATACACTAGGATTAACACATAAAGATGGAAAACACTAACCGGTCTTTAATTAGATGTAAAAGGTGATTCACTTCTAACGGAGGATCCAGAACCATAATAATTAAAATAAGTTGAACATGATGCTTAACAATGTCAGACGCGATCCAGTGACATGGAAACGTGCAATGTGGTCACCGGAGGGAATTATTATCTGGTCATGGCTTAAGAGCCGGGAATACTAAAAGATGAATTAGTAACACAAACTTAGTTAATGCTTAAACAATGAATCTAACGAGAATTTGTTTAAAGAGTAGTGTGAGTCTAGACATCACTAGTTACTTAGGCAAAGTGAATCTAACGAGAATCTGAGCCATGATTAAGTTTTCCAACAGTCTAGCAAGTAGGTAGGATAAGTAATCTGGTCGTACCATGAGATCGGAGATGTCAAACAAGTATTTTAATTTAATTACTGTTATTTGTTTTTCAATTCAATTTTCAGATTTAATCGAAGCTTCTCGCTGAATAAGCGGTTGAGGCTTCTATTTACTTTTATTTGCATTAGTTTTAATAGGAAATCGTGACAACCCCCAACCGCTAGAATTACACATATTATTAGGCTAGGTAGTGCAAGCGTCCCTGCGAACGATCATGTACTTACCACAACACTATCTACTTTCGATCGGGTCCACTGCTCGTTAGTTTGCGTTTTGTTGAGGTATTTACTTGTACAACATTTTTATAAATTTAAAACAGTTTTTCTTAATTAAAAATCATTTTGTTTTTCAAACATAAAAACAAAACGCATCAGTTACTCCTTATGAGTTATGGTTTAATAGAAAACCATCCAATAAATTCTTGAAAGTGTGGGGGTGTTTAGCAAAGGTGGTGGTGCCACCACCAAAGGTTCAAAAGATAGGACCAAAGACTGTTGATTGTGTATTTATAGGGTATGCTCAGCATGGTAGCGATTGTGAATCCTCAAATCTTGTTGAACATAGTAGTGCATATCGGTTTCTTGTACATGAGTCTAAGAACCCTGAAATACACAAAAACAGCATACTGGAGTCAAGGAATGCATCATTCTTTGAGGATGTGTTTCCTCGTTTGGAAAAAGGAAAAGCTACTACATCAACTCCAGTTGATAAGATTGTTTGAGATGAGCATGAGAATCAAGAACAATCAGAGGATGAAGAAGTGGAACCGAGAAGAAGCAAAAGGCAAAGGATTGAAAAATCTTTTGGGCTTGATTTTGTATCTTATATGGTTATGGGTGAACCCAAACATATAAAGAAGCGGTACTTCTCAAGATGCACCTCTATGGAAAAAAGGCAACAAGAGTGAAATTGATTCTATTTTACAGAATCATACTTTGGAACTAGTTCATCTTCCACCTGGTTGTAAACCACTTGAACATCGTTGGATATTCAAGAAAAAGATGAAAGTTGATGGCTCAATTGATAAGTACAAGGCAAGGCTTGTAGTCAAAGGATATAGACAGAAGAAAGATCTTGATTACTTTGATACATATGCGCCTGTAACTCGAGTAACTTCGATCAGATTGGTGCTTGCAATTGCAGCTTTGAGAAATTTGGAAATACATCAAATGGATGTAAAAACAGCCTTTCTCAATGGTGAGCTAGATGAAGAAATATACATGGAACAACCTGAGGGTTTTTCCGCTCCTAGCCAGGAGGACAAGGTTTGTAAACTTGTCAAGTCTTTGTATGGATTGAAACAAGCTCCCAAACAATGGCACCAAAGTTTGATCAAGTTATGCTTGACAATGGTTTTAAGATCAATGAGTGTGACAAATGTGTTTATGTGAAGGACATATCTAAAGGATATGTGATACTTTGTCTATATGTCGATGACATACTCATTGTGGGTAGTGATGATAGTATGATCAGATCTACCAAAGATATGTTGAAAGCGAGATTTGACATGAAGGATATGGGTTTAGCAGATGTCATTCTTGGAATGAAGATTACTCGAACCCAAGATGGTCTAGTGTTAAGTCAATCTCACTAGGTGGACAAGATCCTTGAGAATTCAGTCCCGAGGACTCAAGAGTAGCTCGATCTCCAATAGATACCACGCAACATCTATCGAAGAATAGAGGTAAAGGTGTTGCTCAATTGGAGTACTCAAGGGTAATTGGCAGCCTAATGTATCTCATGACAAGTACTAGGCCAGACTTAGCCTATGATGTTAGTAGGCTAAGTAGATATACTAGTAATCCTAGTTTGGAGCATTGGAAGGCTATGACTAGGTTACTAAGATACTTGAGATATACAAGGAATTATGGGCTGCATTTTGGCTGAGATCCAGCTGTATTGGAAGGATATAGTGATGCTAATTGGATATCCGATATAAAAGATTCCAAATCCACAAGTGGATATGTGTTTACTATTGGAGGAGCAGCTATAGCTTGGAAATCATCCAAGCAAACGCTCATTGCTAGATCCACATTGGATAAAGCTGGAGAAGAAGCAGAATGGCTACGACATTTCTTGGAATATGTTCCAAGATGGCCAAAGCCAGTGACGGCTATTTGCATACATTGTGATTGCCAATCGGCTATTGGTAGAGCTCAAAATACAATGTATAATGGCAAGTCAAGACATATTCGTCGTAGGCATAATAGTATACGAGAACTGCTCACAACAGGGGTTATCACTATTGACTATGTGAGGTCAAAGGATAATATTGCGGATCCGCTAACTAAAGGTTTAAGTAGTGAGGCAGTTTATAAGTCGTCAAGGGGAATGGGGCTAAAGCCCATTGAGTAAATTTGTACGAAGGAAAACCTAACCTAGAAGTAAATGGAGATCCCATGATCTAGGTTCAATAGGACAACCTAATTGTACGAATAGAGGAGGTCACTGTGGGGGAGCACCCCAAAATAACCAAGGGAGTTTGCAGTCACTGTGGGGGGAGTACCCACCACAATAAAGTGAGTTTCAAATTTCCTAGCCCATTCCTATATCAAATCAGTGATATCATAGAGGTTAAGCATATAGCTTTTAATGATTGTGATCAATCACCTATGTTAGAGAGAAGTGTGCTCGCTTCGAATGTTAGTGTTCCATGACCATAACGGACACAAAAGTGAGGGGTTAACCAGACTAGGGAAAGTATTGTGTGATGTGCAATAATGTCTACGTAAAAAAGGGGTTAGTTCAAAGGCATCAAGTTCTACTAACCACTAGGAGACTAAGTGCACTCACAAAGGAAAGTTCAAAGGGTAAAACTACTTCTCCAGCAATACTTGACTGTCGGAATTTATCTTTGATAACGATATTGTAACACCCCAACTAAGGCGGAACGATGAGATGTACAGAAAGTCGAGTATTCAAAACAAAGGATAATAGATAACATTCACCATAGCTTTACTTGACAAAAATAATTTTACAATGCACAAGCATGTGAACCAATTCCCAAGTGCAATACGTCTACCATACTTGGATATTGAGTCCACGAAATAAATAACAAATACATGAGATGATATACTACAATGATCAAGGCGGATTCCATTGCCCGTCACAAGGTTTGATCTTTGACTCCCAAGTGTAATGCAAATAATCATGATGCACATAATTCCTCAAAGCTTACACTAAATCCTGAAAAGCATGAAGAAAAAGTGTCAACTACGAAAACGTAGTTGGTGAGTGCATAGGTTTGCAAGTAATCTCGTTACATATCCATTTCAAAATAGTTGAGAAATTCATGGTAAATTATAAAGTTCTCATTTGTCACATTTATCGTGAGAGAAACATAAATCAATCGATTAATCATTCATCATACCAAAACCATTTGGTCATCAATACTTCAATATTGCCAATTTCAACAACTTTCAATGATTCCATATAAGGTCCAATACCCAACCCGTATGTTCAATCTATAATATCCAACCATAAATAATATCAATACCACTTGGTCAATGGTAAGATTACCATGACATAATTTGATGAGATTGTTCTTGAGCCACTACTAAGACCCTTTCACGTCCAAATAATAATAATGATGATATGTCCCAAAGATATGATAATAGAAGCACATGCTGTCAATCACGTGCAATAATAATAATGAATGGGTCGTGCCATGGAGACGATCAATAATATATAAAGTAGATTAGAGCACCCCTAGGCAGACCGGAGATGAGGGCGGCCACTCAGGCGGCCAGTCAACCCGCTGCCATCTTGGTGAGTGAAGGGACGAATCCTAGTTGCGCAACCTCTAACTACAGGCCTCAATGAGTTAATAGTAGTGTACAGGGGACCACCGTTTGACAGTTCTTCAAGCTCATCATATAACATATAACACGTTGAACATACAATATAATTCCCATATCATTATCATTATTTCAAAGAATCATTTCATAAGAGAAAGTCATTTTAATTAATCATGCTTTTCACCCCGCAAGTAAAACATATAAAAGAGTTTGAAAGGGGGCTATGACTCACCTTGATATGCCGCATATTATATTCACTTATCCCAAAATGGGTACTTCCCATCTATCGCTTCCTTGATCATATATCCGTCATATTCCTCAATCACGTTTCAAGCCAAGACTATCCCTACGATAGGACTAATATACGTAAGTTCCTATCTTAAGCCATCACTAAAAAATGCCACTTTCATTATGTTGTCATAAATTTTAGGATCCAAGTATATTGTTAATATTTGCATCTTTTTGGTTGTAGAGAGTGTTGGTGTAAAAGGGTCACTTTCATTATACATGTAGTTATAAGTTGTTAGAATTTCGGTAACTTGCCTTTGATTATCATGGTTCCCATTGTGTGCTTTGCTTAATTATAATATTTGACATTATTAACTTCATAATATTAATATTTATGAATACTTTCTGATTTATAACTATTTATTTAATTTAATATCATTTAATTAATTATTTATTCATTTTCTTGATTTATTAACCAAATAATTCTTTAAAAATACTTTTAAGTACCTCACTTGCCTTTATAATTTGTGGCTAATTATATTTGGGTTATATTCTGATTATTATGCTTTTTAACTTAAAATATTGTGATATATATATTTATTTATGAAAATTTTCTATTAATTTAAAAATAGTTATTAATTGGTGATTTTCACTTACTTAATTATTTCTAAATTATATGACATTTGTTCTTTGACTTGAAATGATTTTACTCCAGTAGGTTTTAGTCACTTTCATCATTGGTTGTGATTATTTAACCAATTTCATGATTTATATAATTTATTTATTTATTTATTTACCTTTTTAATTATCATTTAAATTTAATGATTAACAGAAATTCTTAGAAATCACCACATAACTTTTTGGCTAAAAATCCCAGGCTTTTTAGGCAACTTTTATCATGGGAAAAATCATATCAATTCAGCCTCTCTTGTGTCTTGCTCATTTTGAGGATTCTAAGCTTATAAATCGTTTACCGAAATAGTGATTTTAGCCTCATTTTCCAAGCAATTCAAATGCGTCAAAATGGATTTTCATCCTTATTTCATTATTTCCAGAATTTTCATTATATTTTGGTGTCTTAAGTCGTGTAGTGGTGGTGGTGTGATAAGTGCAAATTAAAGCTTTCGGTTAGTGCTTATATGAACCGAATTAGTGATTTGTAGGCTTGTCTTTGCCATTTAATAACCAAGTTAAGTTTTATAACTTTTATTTGACATATTCTCAGTAGGTTTATAATACTTTTTGTTACGAGATTTTTGGAGTTGGTTAGAGTTGCAATCTAGTGACTTTTAGCTTATTTTGTTGTGAAGAACTTTTACTTGAAATTTTCTGTTTTAACACTTATTTTCATAAATGTTGAGTAGTCATTCTTGGTTGAGTTGAATTATTTGGACATTGGTGATTTTTATACAGAGACATATATGTGTCCTATATTTATGTGAATTTTTGCTAAATTTTTAGACATTGTTTACTACTTCTAAAAATTACCAAACCAAATTTTATTTTAAGTTAGGGACACTTTGAACTCAGTTCACACCAAGTTTAAACTTCTGAAACCTATTAGTTAAGAAATTAAAAATCGTCAAAGTTGACTCAACATTAAGACAAAAATCCAGTTTTGACCACTTTTGGTAGAAAATCATATCTTTGGTTTGGTTTAGTATTTTTGAGTGATTCCAGTTGGAGGTTAAACTTAAATCTTTTAGCTACAACTTTTATTTTGAAAGTTTTGCTTGAAACGGCCCTCACATGTTCAGTTTATCCGTCCAAAGACAGAAGAATAATTCTGTCAGAAAGTATTTGGGTCCAAACAACTCACCAATGACCATTCTTGCTTTATTAACACTTGAGTTCATCATTTACAAGATTAATACTTTATTTTTATATCTCTCAACATCAAATTTCCAGATTATTATACTTCTTTTAACATATTTTTCACTTAATACAAGTCCATCCATCTCATAATCCAACAACAAGATTCAACTTTCTTAGATCTAACATGCATTCATTCAAATCAACACTTTTCAATACCAATCCTTATAGATCTAACTTTCAACAACATAAAAACATCTTTTTAATGAAAAATCTCAGAAATATATTCTTCAAAATATACAAAAACATATAGATCTATGAAAAGGAAAATCACTTTAGAAGCTACTAATCTATAACAACACTTTTGGGTCTTAAACTTGTTGAATCCTTGGATCTTTCTCATAGATTTCGACATGCATATGCATGAGGAGAAAGATCCTATCAACTTGCCTTCATCAAGTGTATATTACAAAGAAAACAAGAAGAAAACATAAACTTTTGATAAAACCTTTGAACATAAACAAGAACAATATAGATCTAATAAAGAGATGAAGATTTATACCCTTGAAGAACTTGATTTTGAAGATGTTTTTGGGCAGAATTTCGTGGCCCTCAAAGCCCCAAATAAACTTTATTCCAAGCATGAAACAACCCTTAAACTTTACTTGAATCAACCCTTGTTTATTCTAGCATAAACCCTTATTATTGTTGTTGTTTAGATTTGATTTGTCTTGCCTTTTTCTTTGTTATTTTGGGCCGAACCAAGGAGAAGAAAAGGAGGAAGAGAGAGTTCTTGGATGAGAGAAAATGTGTGTGTGAAAAGTGTGTAGAGTGTGTGTGTTTGTAGTGAGTTCCAAGACTATAGATACATGCAAAAATTTGAAAGGAAAAGAGTGTGTGTGAGGGTATGGGGGCCGGCCTCATGGGGGGGATTTGGAAGGGTTTTGTCTTTTTTTTTTGTAGAATACTTATGTAAGTATATGTGTGTGTAGGTATAATTAAGTGGGTATTTGTTTTCTATGTGTAACATGTTTATTTATTCATATAAGCTAATTAGTTGTCCAAGTATATGTATATGTATGTGTGTCGTGTATGTACATATATATGCATGCAATTGTATTTTAAAAGTTGTTACTTGATCCATTTATTTATAATCTTGTATTTATGTTAGACTTGTACATATATACTTATTATTATTCAAGCATTTTCATGTACTTAAGGAGTTTTAATTATTTTTAAGATGCTCATGGTATTTTCATGACCAAAAGTAATTTAGTTGGCTTGATGATTCAATTTGTTGGACGTTTATAAGAATTTTGATTGTTATCTCAACTTGTGAGACTCACATTATTATTTATATAACTTAACTTCTCGAAATAAAGTTTTTGGTTTGTTGACCTTTCGTCAAGTTCAATTAGAACTAGTTTATAGCTTGAGATTGTGTTGAATGGTTATAGTTATTGTTCATGGCATTTCTAAGGCAACTAGCTATCTTTGGAAATTCTACTGAACTAGATGGCAAGTATCACTATGCCTTAATGTCTGGAAGACTAAATCTCTTAGGAAACCTCTAGGGATAGATACCTAGATAAGTCTAAGTAAATTGTCCTAGTCAGAAATTGAGGGTTGTTACAGACTATTGTTAGAAAATTTTATGTAAAAATATTATTTTATGTGTTGAAATAATATTACATAAAATATTCAAGTGAATAGATATGTTAAAATGAAGTTGAAAGTGTGTTTAACTAATGTGAGTTTGTCCCACATTGGTAGAAGTATAAACATTAAGTGTGTTTATAAAGAGGAGTGTTGGAGGAATAATAATTCCTTATAAGGGGCTACACCCCAAGTGGGCAAGGAGGGTGCGAAGCACCCGACGCGCCCGCGCCCGAACCTGGGACCGGGGTCGGGGTCGTGGGCGATGAGTCGTAATGTGGCGTTTTAGTGGCTCACTTTGCACTTAGCACGCTTTAGAGCCGCCTTTGTTTTTGGACGTGGAGTGGAGTAACACTTGTTATTGGTCAGGCAAATTAACAAGTGTCATTCACTTAACTAATCCACTAACTAATCTATACTCCTTAGTGGAATTAGATATAGATACAACAAATCAGTTGTTAGATGACAACTTTTCTTACACTCCAAAAACACACAACAACAACTTCATACTGGATCATCAAGGAAATACATTTCCTTCTTTCTCTGATCTAATTTTCGTTCTTGAAGGTATAATTTTGGGTGCTTGGTTAACTCCGGCAGTACTAACTGCCGCGGTTGTTGTACCCTGGGAAACAGACGGGTTCACTTGGGTGGCCCGAAATCTGTTTTAAGGGACCTCTGTTTAACAGAATCCTCAGCCAGTGCCCTTTACTTTGTTCTTACTTTCTGTATTTTGATTAGTATAATTGTAGTTGTTTGAAATCTGTAATTTTTAGTTCTTTACTTTGTATGTAATTCGAATTGATTATCATTAAAATGTTATTTTCTTGAATGGTGTTACTACATATCCAACCCTTACCAACTTGTTTTCTTTTTAACCGAAATAAAAAAGTAAAGATATAAAATTTAAAGCATAATATGCCATTTAGAATAAAAATGCATTCCATATTCCATAATAAGTTGGCTTTGATCTTTCTTTGGATTCATAGTAATTTCGAAACTAGTATGTAAAAGATATAAAGATTGTATAAATATTATTATTGTTTCTTAACTTTTTCCTTTCAAAGTTGATGGTATAGACGCCGGTATTAAAAAAAATAGGGTAAATTACACAAATGATACCTGAGGTTTGTTCGAAACTACACTGGTCATACCTATAATTTAAAAATTACGCGAGACATACCCATCGTTGTCAAAAACTTACACTGACCATACTATCGCTGACGGTCGTCTATTTGGCCGTTAAGTCAAGTCACGTGCCGTGCATGTGAGGTATCAAAACCGTAATTTCGTGTAAACTTCAGGTATCATCCGTGTAATTTACCCTAATAATTTTATTAAAGATATTTATAGTTATATTTCATTTATTAAAATGGGTAGATATTCTATATTAAAATTCACATATACATATATATTATTTTAAAAACCTATTTCAAAATAAAAAAATTAAAAATTTATGAAAAAACGTGATCAAATGATACAGGTTAAGGCTTAGAAATTCTAAGCTCAGACTAACGACTAACCCTGGAACTTCAAATCCAAAATGATACAGATTGCTAATCTGAGGTGAAATTATATTCTAAAACCGTGACGAGTCTTCGACTTTGCTTTACCCCTCTAATCTGAGGGGGATGTCATCAAACCATACGAAAAAATTATATTGTTTTTTAATTATTTTTTGTATTTTTTTAAATAGGTTTCTATTAACAAGAATAAATTATTAAATAAATAAAATAAAATAATAATTAAAGTAAAAATTATAGTGGTTTTCATGGTTCTAATCCTTGTTTAATTCACTATACACATATAACAAAATAATAATAATAGATATTATTATAAATGCATTCTTGTATCAACCATTTTTCTTGATATAATTTTCATTGAAAAAAAGAAAACTATTTTCTCATAATAAATTTCATATCTATCCAACTTAATAACTCAAGTATAAATAAAACTTTAAATTGTTAATAATTATTTTTAGGGTGAATTACAAGAATAATACCTGAAGTATGCACGAAATTACGGTTTTGATACCTCACATGCACGACACGTGACTTGAATTAACGGCCAAATAGACGACCGTCAGCGATAGGTATGGTCAATGTAAGTTTTTGACAACGATGGGTATATCTCGCGTAATTTTTAAATTGTAGGTATGACCAGTGTAGTTTCGAACAAACCTCAGGTATCATTTGTGTAATTTACCCAAAAAAAAAATATGTACAAATTTATTTATTTTTAGTCCATTATACGGTCATAAATTGATTAAAAGGAGAACATTTATTGCATACATATACCTCATTTGTGAATGGTGAGGGAAGGTTACTAAAACCGAAAGTGTCAAATTTTGGGGAAACTGGGATGTCGGCGGGCCAATAAACCATCAACCCCCCCTTTCAATTTAATTTAATTTGATAAAACTATCAAAATCAAAACTTAGAGTTAAGTTGTTTACGTATGTAATTTCCGGTCGACCTTTAGATGAAATTTGTTTAAAATAGTAATTAGCTAGAATAATACATCTTAAAATTAATAACAACCCATCACTATTAAATTATATATCAAATTAGCTCCATTTAATTGTGGACAAGATAACGAGTAAGTCACCCAAACCCAACCACCAGTCGAACTACACATGACAATAAGACTAGTTATTGTTGACCGCTGATCCGGACCATCATCATCTAATGAATGGTTTAAAAAAAGTTTGTCGGCCAAAAAGAAAATAATAAAAAATAAAATTAATTATACAGCTCACGTTTCATGAACAAAACATATATTTCCTTTTTTTTAAGTGAGATAGTCACCCAAATCAAACTACTTGTCGAAATAAACAAGGTCGTAACCAAGTTCAAGACTTTTAGCAACCAATTCGGACCAACCAACTACCCAAAGAAAAAACATTATTTTGGCCAAAAACTTGGTAATATATATAAATAGAACATACAATTAACTAACATAAACAATAAATACAAAAAATGATTACTTTAACGAATAAGATTTTAGGATAAAAACTCTTTAGCTTTGCTTTTATTATTATTAGTGATCGAATAAAACAAACAAAAATTATTACTAGTTCTTGTATTCGCGTGTTGCCGCAAAAACGCTTTTTACACAACAATGTTTTGAACCCAAGTTTATGTGAGATATTCGAACCCAATTTTAAAAAACGACAATTAAACATGTAGTAATAACATAGATATTAGAGCAATGTGTATATATAATATAATAAAAGATAGTTGATATTAACTTTTAAATTAATTATCGTTTTGCGGCTGACTTAGTGAAAACACTTTTGGTTTTCTAGTCATACAAAAGGTGAAAGAATTAATAATTGTATTGTGGCTCAATCTCGAACAAAAACACAAGAATCGGTATTGTATTTATTTTTCATTGTTTTCGGTCGAAGATTTTTATTTTATTTAGGATTTAGAATTGCGTTACGCATTGTGAAAAAAAAGAATGTAAAGAGAATGGATCAACTTTTGATTAATATATATTCGAGATATATATACATCCATACGTATAAAGTAGGTTTCAATAAAACAGAGATGGAATTTAAATAAACCATCTATAATATAATTAATAATATATTTATGAGAAAATCTTATATGCGGTTAATAGTATTTTTGTTGTCTTCACACAATCTTCTTCTTCAATTTGACACTTGATGAAATAAATACACACACTCCCACCCCCACCCCCACCCCCACCCACTTGAATGTGAGGTGCAGTTTAAACTAACCCCTATAATTACTTACATCACTTTTAACACTTTTACAACGTATGCTAGACCTCCTCGCTGTCGAATCATGACACAAAGTTTTCACCTTTCAAAAGAAAATTACATGACAAGCTTTTGTTGAAATATGATAAAATTTTAAACGTGACTTTTGTATATATGATAAACTGGTTTTGAGTTCCCATAGCGCTTAACATGCAAATCACTAGTTACTATAATCTTGCCTTTTTATGTTCATATCTTTTCTTCTTCCAATTGACAAAGTATATATATGCTCTACTTTTGACCCAATATATAAATACTGTATAAACCTAACGTCATCCGTCATATTTTAATTGTTCATGTTATTATTTTGTTTTAATGTTGTGGCATTAGCTTCAATGACATTGGCGAATATGAGAAGGCCAGGATATATTCCATACGGTCTAGAGAGATTTTACCCTAGCTTGGAGTTTCATAAATAGTCTGTTTTCATCCAATATTAATTTGTTTTACTATATGATCCTTATATACAGTGTTCCTATAATTTGGCTTGTCAAATTTACATCATCTATCATTAACGGAAAACTTTATGTGAAACTAGCCCAACTGGTTGAAATTTGGATAGGATCGGTTGCCTTTAGACTTTACTCGTTTAAATATCAAGAATTGAAAACTACTCGTAGTTAACTAATGATTAAGATCTTTGAATTTCAATGTGACAAAGTAACAAATAATAAGGATATATAATAACGGGGTAATATAATGTTAATAGCATTATAATGTACTCCCTCCGTCCCATTTTAATTGTCCTATTTTGACTGGTCAAGTCTTTTTCTTCCGACTTTGACCGTAAATATCTTTGTTTGTGTTATATATTAGTTGATGAAAGTTATATCAATGAAAAGTACATTTAAAACTCAATCAATTTATATATGTTATATCAAGTTTTATATAACACAAACAAAAATATTTACGGTCAAAGTTGAAAGAAAAAGACTCAAAAAGTCAAACTAGGACACTTAATATGGGACGGAGGGAGTAATACAAACACAGAAACAAAGTCCAACGAAAACCACTAATAAACCTCCATCCTGATCGAGCATCATTAAAGACGTTAACGGTCGAACAACAACTTCAAAGCCACCGTTTTAATAATATTTGTTGAAACTGGTTGGAAATAAAAACACAAAAATTGGTTAGATGTGGAACCCCATATAGTGGGAAAAGATAAAATGAGTCCAACTTATTTTGAGTCCAATTTGAGTCCATTGATTTTCTTCCATCTCCTCAAATTTCAACCACCTCCTACCACCACCACCATCATCTCCGACCACCACCATGATTTTCCGGCGACGGCGACCACCGCCACCACGACTTACACATGTGTAAGTTACATGGACCATTTTTGGACTCAAATTAAACTGGACTCAATTTATCCCACCCCCATATAGTAATATAAAAATTTCACAATATAAGAAAAATATCAACAAAGAAAGAAGGAAGACACCTACCAAGGAACAATTGAACTTTGCGCCGATCATCAGGACCGACCATTTGCCCGATCATGTGTAATTCTGCTGTGCGAACCAGCTGGAAGAGAAACTAGCGGACTCCATTATTATTATTATTAGTTATTATTAGCTCGATGGAAACTGATTTTCGAAGATTAGTATTTATAACAAATTTGTCTTTACAAACAAGTTTTCGATTTTCTTGGGGAATAAAATTTCTGAATATTTATATATTATATAGTTTTAATTTAAAGATAAAGTATCGCATTGCATCTTCTCGTCAATTTGTACTCCATTATATCAACTTTTATTATATGAACCATGCATGCAACAACAACAGCAAAGGCATACACTACTCCATTTCAACAAAACCATATTTTGTCCATCTTCAACAAAATCACCAAAATCAACGGGTTCAGAGACGTCCCAAGATATTAGCCGATTTGGTCGCTCAACAATCCGAGGCGATCAAAAGATTTGAAATTAGGGATGCGATGAAGTTTTTGTCAAAGCTGATTCCTGATGGCTTGTCGAGAAAAGATTGATCATAAAACACAAGCAGGCACACCAGCTAAGTAAAGAAAGAGGAATGCAGGGGAAACAATTTCCAAGCCAATTGTGCAGGATGGTAGACTATCCAAGCAAGGTAAAACTGTCACATGTGGGAAGTGTAACCAGAAAGGTCATAACTTTAAGACTTGCAAAGGTCAAAGGCAAGCAATACAACAAACCAAGTCCAACAAAAGAAAGAGGAGTGCTCAAGAACAAAGGTGTATTTTGTCTTTAGAATGTAGTTGTGAAAGGTATATTTATATGTTGTAACCTGTATTATGCTTATTGTAGTTTTCATGGTAGTAGTCAAAGAATGAATGATGGTCCTGTTACAAGTCAAGCAACACAAGAAAGCCATACAAAGAATGTTTCTGCTGGCGGAAGTCAAAGAATGAAGAATGTTGTTGCTCGTGGAAGTGCAACCAACCAAGGAAGCCAAGTTGATAGTTTTGAAAGAAATGGTCTCAGCCCAAAGAAGATCAAAAGGTTTGCTGGAACCAAATGGGTGGAAAACAATTAAGTTGTAATATTCTAGCTTTTGAAAAACAATGTAAGACTTATGTAGTATTTAGGATGAACTTCTATGACTTTTGATGGTTTTTATAACCAAATGGGTGGTGCCACTTTTGATGCTTTTTTATAAGCAAATTTTGATGTAATGGCAGTTCACTTTGGCAAGAATTCTGCTGATAAATTATGTGCCACTTTTTATGTTTATTTATCACTCTTTTATGTCTTGTTGGTATGACATTACACTCTTTTATGGTTTGTATCACATTACACTGCAAATTCGACACTTCATAAAGAGGAAGACCATAATCGACATTACATTAATTACCATTACATTCCATAATTTATATTACATAATGATTACATCAGTTGAAACAAAAAAAAGTCGAAACAAACAACTAAATTCAACATAATTTCTTAAAATACCACATTTATATGCAAGATATATAGACAAAAAGAAAAAAAAAATCCAACTACAAAGTAAATACATTTTCAACCTCCTAACTTGTTGATATCTTGTAGGCATATAGCTGTTTCAAGGTTGTTTTTAGCTCTTAATAACCAGGTATTATCTCGATAGCTCTATTACACATGGGTGGATCGACCCATCGAAAAAACCCACAATTTCTTACCTTGTTGGAACAACCAAAGAATCTTCGACCGGGGTTACGAGGAGTCCATGATGTTCTTTGTATACATGGATATCCACACGAACAATAAAGCATGATGTTTGATGTAAAAACTCGAAAAAAAAGAAAGAAGAAGAAAAAGAAGAAAAAGAAGTGGGTTAGGGTGTTGTTTTGGTAGAAATGAGAAAATATGAAGATGAGAGAGAAATAAATGTATTTATGATGGGTGTAATACCTGTTAGGACAATTATGCCCCCACTAACGGCTCCATTTGGACAGAAGTTAGTGTCAGGGGGACCCTTAACAACGAAAATGGAAGGATAGGGACTATTTGCAACGAAAAAAAGCACAGGGGGTAAAATGCTAAAAACAAGAACCACATGGACCATTTGTGACATTTTCTCTAATTGTAATGTCATATAATTTGATTGTAATTTAGTTTCATGCAATTTGTAATGTAATGTAATTTCGAAACAATTACATGGCTTCTTCTTTTACTTCCTTTGAAAGTAAGTATATATAGATTACACATATATATACTCTTAAAAACCAGAATATAACTGAACTCAACACCTATCTGAAAAATTGTCTTCCGGCGATACACCTCCATCTTTTTCATCAACGGGTAAAAATGGGTATGATCATCAGGCCGATGAGCTCGAGCGTCAGTTCCAGCCAACCTGGGACGACTACATTGGCCCACTTCCATCTTTTGATCACCATGACGACTTACCAAGGTATATAAAATAATAATAGTATTTATGTTATAATAGGAATTAATATATGTGGGTAATATTATATGTATCTTATGGATATTAGATATCAACTTCCCTCTAGACCAGATTTTGGGCATAGCACCAACCGTGAATTTGGTTAACTGGGTCAACACCATCTATGGTGCTATGGTGAAAGTTGCGGTTTCTCAAACTTCAGATGATTTGAACCTTATAGTTATCCTAAAGGGCCAAGCCTTGGTGAGGTGAATCAACGAGCTGGATCGTCTCATGTTGGAGCATGGGAAGTTTATGGTGCAGGTGGTCAACCACCATCTTTTGGTGCTATGACGAAGGTTGTGGTTTCTCAAACTTCACATGGTGTGGATATTTATAATCATCCTCAGGGGCCGACCTTTAGCGATGTAGGACCGTCTCAAAAAGGAACATCGGACCAGGAGATTGTTAGGCTTCAAGAGTTGGAGTACGTAAATTGGCGTAGCCTTTTCTTTCTTTTTCTGTTCTTTTCTTTTTGGATTTGCGGCTTTCGAAGTAAAACAAATAAGGGAGTTGGTTGTTTTAACCGGCCTCCGGCCACTTCTTGAGGATAACGGGCTTCTAAGCTTTATCCCAATGCTTATTACAAGGACATAGATGATGAAAGTAATCGACGCATATTGTGATTTGATTTATGTAACTGAAACGACACGACTCGATTTAAGAAAAATAAGACATTTTTTTTTATATTGGGACTTGACCACTTCACTTTGAACCAACTTTTGGATAACCCAAGTTTTGTTTCATCTTTAAAGGACCTTACCATTATAAACTAGACTCTAACACGTTTTCGTGGATAGCTTGAACGTTAAAAACGGAGTTACGGTTTGAAAGTTATGAACGTTTCAAAATTTGAGTTTTATACTGAACGAGAAAAAGTTGCGTCACACCCCCCAAAAGTTGCGGCGCAACCTTCAGGTCAGAGAATTCAGTGGCTTCACAGTTGCGTCACACCCTCCAAAAGTTGCGACACAACTCTGCATCTGACAGCATAAAACCTCATTTGTCACTTTTCTTGACTTGCATAATTCCCAAACTCAAACACAACTTTAAACCACAACATTTCTGGATTCAAACAAGTTTTTAACATCATTACAAACGTAATTCAAAGATCCATTTGACCACACGTTCATTTACTAATCCAAATGGGTCGTTTACCCAAGATAACAATTCAAACTAAACAACCATACTTACTTTTGAAACCATAAGACCCAACCATGACCATAAATTCAGAAATTTACCAAGAAACAAGATTACCAAAACATTCAAGAGTGTCAAGAGCCATAATGAGGTGGGATAACTAGGTGTCTACAAAATACCATTCCTCCAAGAATGGCAATACCTTCAATCTTCCAAAAGCACTTCTAAGACTTCACACTTCAAATCCACAAGATCTTAGTTCCTTCTTCCGGAACCGCCTATAAAAAGGTAAACATCTAAAACGTAAGCGAATGCTTAGTGAATATACTTGCATACATTTATATACACGAAGGAGGGCAACGCACAAAGGACTATTACATGTAGCCTATGGCACCGTCGTACCATACCTACATGTTTACCTTTGTACTTTAACGCTATACATGGATCCATATAAGCAAATCAACACAAACAATATCACATATTTGGGATTCTTAGGCCCCATTTACAAGAGGTTCTTAGGCCTCATACACAAGAGGTTCTTAGGCCTCATAAATCACATAACAAGAGGTTCTTAGGCCTCATTCATCACATTGCCCCCACATGGGCTTTAACGCCAAATCGATTTCCATACATGAAATCCATCATCATATGGAAAATCGACCCAATGTATACATAAAGGTATGCAAATATACTCACCTCCTCCGCGACTCGAACAACAACTCGGTATAATGGCAATGCACAAATACAAGCTTTCAACCTATCATCACATCATAATATGCATATAAGCTAACATTCACAATCTTGACTAACTCAACTTAGTCATTCTTAACATTTCACTAGCATTCCTAACCCAAAATCATCACACTTTATCATTGAGTTGCTTTTTATCCAAAACTTGCTTATTAAAAACAATTCATCATCATCATCATCATCATCATCATCATCACTTTTATCATCAATAGTTTAACTAGTGATAATCACCCTTTTCTCAAAATCAATATTTTCATGCCAACTTGTATATTCTTAGTTAAATACATAAAGCAACTCAATAATAAACTTAAATGAATAAGAATTTTGGGGAAAACTATACAAAACTCATTTTCTAGCAAAATCCCCAATTTTTGATGTCTCAAGAACCCTAATTCAATAAAAGAGATTAAAACTAGGTTAAGGAAATCAATACCTCTAGAATGGAAGATAAAAGATTAAGGTTTCAAATCACAATCTCCTCCCTTTTCTTCCTCCTATAATTCGGCCACCACCACCACCTCACAAACCCTAGCCTTTAAATTTGTAATATGATTGGAGATGATTATTATTATTATTCTTGGATTGAAATGAAACAAAGCTTTGATTTGAAAGAAACAAGAAGAAGAAGATTTGAGAAGCATAGAAAAGTGATAATGGAATTATGACTAAGGGAGGGAAAGATGGCTGGCACTCCCTTACAATGCCACGCTCCTTTCTCAAAATTAGTGGGTATTATACCTGCTATCCGCTAAAGTTCCAACTAAATTAACCCTATATTCAAAAATAAAATACTAGGAACTTAGTTTAATGTCAAAACTATAAAAAAGGATTAATTTCTTTACCTTAAAAACATTGGGATGTTACAACTCTCCCTCACTTGAAACGGATCACGGCCTCGTGATCCAAGCCATCTGTAAAGACGGATAGTAAACAAGAACGTCATGTTCGGACTTCCACGTGCAATCGGACATCCTTCCATGCTTCCACAAAATTTAATAGGTTCTCACCGTTTTATTTTGAACTCTCCTAAGCTCTTCTTCTACTATAGCAATGGGCTCCTCAACATAATTTAACCTATTGTCGACTTCAATTTCATTCAAAGGCACATAGGTAGCTTCGTCGGCAAGGCATTTTCTAAGGTGTGACACATGAAAAGTAGGATGAATTCCCGAAAGCTCATCGGGCAACTCCAAACGATAAGCAACTTTGCCGACTTTAGCTAAAATTTTAAAAATACCAATAAAACGAGGACTTAGCTTTCCACGTTTTCGAAATCGTAAGACACCTTTCCATGGAGAGACTTTTAATAAAACACGGTCACCAACATTGAATTCAATCGGTCTTCTCCTTTTATCCGCATATAGACTTTTGTCGATCTTGAGCCGCTTTGAGTCTTTCTTTGATCACATCAATCTTCTCAATGGTTTTCAATACCACCTCCGTGCCTCCTATTTCACGTTGACCTACTTCTCCCCAACAAATAGGAGATCGACATTTCCTCCCATACAACATCTCATAAGGTGGCATTTGGATACTTGAATGGTAGCTATTGTTATAAGAAAATTCTACCAAAGGCAAGTGAATATCCCATGTGCCTCCAAAATCGATTATACATGCCCGTAACATGTCTTCAAGCGTTTGGATGGTTCTCTCACTTTGACCATCCGTTTGGGGGTGATAAGCGGTGCTAAAGTTAAGCTTGGTACCCATTTCATCATGAAATTTTCGCCAAAAATGAGAAGTAAAACGAGTATCTCTATCCGAAACAATGGAGATTGGAACTCCATGTCTTGCCACCACTTCTTTTACATAAATCTTTGCCAACACTTCGGATGACGATGCTTCACGAATGGGAAGGAATAAGGCACTTTTCGTCAATCTATCAACTATTACCCAAATTGTATCAAATTGATTTCTAGGTGTTTTGGGCAATTTAGTGATGAAGTCCATGGTGATATGCTCCCATTTCCACTTGGGGATTTCCAATGGTTGCATCATACCACAAGGCTTTTGGTGCTCGGCCTTCACTTGAGCACAAGTCAAACACTTCTCTACATACTTCACCACATCTCGCTTCATTCCAGGCCACCAATATTCTACCTTTAGGTCATGGTACATTTTAGTAGCACCGGGGTGAATGGAGTACTTGGATTTGTGAGCCTCATCAAGTAGAACTTGTTTCAACTCACAAGAGAATGGAATCCAAATCCTCCCAAAACGTAAAGTAAGGCCACGAGAATCCTTAGTGAAATATTGGATTTGACCTTGGATTCTTTCTCTCTTAGGATCCCGTTGCAAAGCCTTCTCTTGAGACACTTTAATTTGGTCCAAGAAGTCATTAGTGATCAAGACCCATAAAGTAGAAACAACTAAAGAATGATGGGAACTCTTTCGGCTCAAGGCATCCGCTACAACATTAGCTTTCCCGGGATGATACAAGATTTCACAATCATAATCTTTCAAAAGATCTAACCATCTTCGTTGGCGATTGTTAAGATCTCTTTGTTCAAAGAAGTACTTGAGACTTTTATGATCGGAATAAATGGTAAACTTGACTCCATAAAGGTAATGGCGCCAAATTTTTAAAGCAAAGACAACCGCCGCTAACTCCAAATCATGAGTAGGATATCGTTTTTCATGTTCTTTCAATTATCTTGAAGCATAGGCAATGACTTTACCTCTTTGCATAAGAACACAACCAAGGCCATTAGATGATGCATCACAATACACCATCATGTCTTCTAAGCCGTCGGGCAAAACAAGAACCGGTGCTTGACTTAGTTTCTCTCGAAGTTGTTGAAAGGCCAATTCTTGCTCGTCTTTCCATTCAAACTTGATATTCTTTCGAGTCAACTTGGTCAAAGGAGAAGCTATTTTAGAGAAATCTTGAATAAAACGACGGTAATAGCCCGCTAGACCAAGGAAACTTCTAATCTCCGATGGATTCTTAGGTTGCTCCCACTTCATCACCGCACTAATCTTGGTCGGGTCTACCATAATTCCTTCACTATTAACAACATGGCCAAGGAATTGTACTTCTCTTAACCAAAATTCACATTTAGAGAATTTGGCATAGAGTCTCTCTTTGCGTAATGTCTCCAACACCTCCCGTAAATGAACTTCATGATCGGATGAACTTTTGGAATAAATAAGAATATCGTCAATGAAAACGATCACGGACTTATCAAGCATAGGACGACAAACACGGTTCATGAGATCCATGAAATCCGCGGGAGCATTGATGAGCATCCATTTTGTGATAAAATCCCCTATCGAAAGGCTTGATTTTAATATCTATTTGAGTTAATATTCCAGAACTATCGATACTTAATGGATTCTATGTTTACGCAGGTTCACGGAAGATGCGAGTGAGGGTAAATGGCATCAAGTGACTCAAGATGGAAGCCTATGAAGTTACAAGACACAAGGAGGTGATTCGGAAGCCGAACGAAGCGAAACGAGAAGCAGCAGGAGCTGCCAGCGCCGCTGGCACCTTGCCAGCGCCGCTGGCCCATGCCAGCGTGCTGGAGCCCATCCAGCGCCGCTGTGGCCCAGTTCAGCAACCGACTTATTTCACTATTTAAGCCGAAGCAGCCCTCAAAACCCTAAGAGAGAGCCGATTCAGCAGCCCTAGCTGCCCATATTCAACCCTAGGTCGACTTTGCAGATTCCAAGGAGGTTTTGGAGCTTCTAACACCTTCCGGTCTTCATCCTCAACCTAGATCTACTCTTTTATTTTACTTTCAGTTGGTAAACAATGTCTTTCATCTTTTTAGACTTTGTTATTCCTTTAATAATGTCAGGCTAGTAGGCTGAATACTTGTTTGGATCGATGTGATCATGTAGACGTTTATCTATTTTACTTTATTTGTTAAATTTGTTGGAGTGTGTTTTACTGTTTATCGTAGATCCATGTTTTACTAGTTCTTCTTATTAATATCGGTTCTATATCTGCATGTATTGATTTAATTCTGATGATCGGTCTATAATCATAAACTAGGATTAATACATAAGGATGGAAAACACTAGTCGGTCTTTAACTAGTTGTAAAAGGTGATTGATGGTGTTTTTATTTTATGCTTTTAAATTTATAAGTTGTACAAGTAATTATCTGAAAACACACACACTTACGAGCAGAGAACCCGATCAGTGTAGTATAGTCTAAGTGATAAGTTACAGGATCGTTCGCAGGGACGCTTGCACTACCTAATCTAATAATATGTGTAATTCTAGCGGTTGTGGGGTTGTCACGATTTCCTATTAAACTAATTAAAATACTGAAAAGTAAATAGAAGCCGCAACCGCTTATTCAGCGAGAGGTTTAGTCTGAAAATAGTTTGAAAAGGCAAATAACAGTAATTAAATTAAAATACTTGTTTGGCATCTCCGATCTCATGGTACGACCAAATACTATCCTACCCATTTGCTAGTCTGTTGGAAACTTAATCACGGCTTAGATTCTCGTTAGATTCACTTTGCCTAATTACTAGTGCTGTCGCTAGACTCACACTACCCTATAAACAAGTTCTCGTTAGATTCATTGTTTAAGCATTAATGACCTAAAGTTTGTGTTACTAGTTCATCTTTTAGTTACCCGACTCTTAAGCCATGACCAGATAGTAATTATCTCCGGTGACCACAGTGCTCGTTTCCAAGTCAAAGGATCACGTCTGACATTGTTAAGCATCATGTTCTATTCATCCTAATTACTACGGTTCTGGATCCCTCGGTTACAAGTGAATCACTTTTTACAACTAGTTATAGACCGACTAGTGTTTTCCATCCTAGCATATTAGTCCTAGTGTATGATCATAGACAACCATCAGAATTAAACTAATATATTCAGATATAGAACCGATAATAATATGAAGAACTAGTAAAACATAGATCTACGATAAACAGTAAAACACACTCCAACAGATTCTAACAAATAAAGTAAAACAATAAATGTCTACATTATCACATCGATCCAAACAAGTATTCAGCCTACTAGCCTGACATTATTAAAGGAATAACAAAGTCTGAAAAGATGAAAGACATTGTTTACCAACTGAAAGTAAAATAGAAAAGTAGATCTAGGATGAGGATGAAGACCGGAAGGTGTTAGAAGCTCCAAAACCTTCTTGGGATCTGCAAAATCGACCTAGGGTTGAATGTAGGCGGCTAGGGCTGCTGAATCGGCTCTCTCTTAGGGTTTTGAGGGTTAGTTCGACTTAAATAGTGAAATAAGTCGGTTGCTGATCTGGGCCGCCCAGCGGCGCTGGCTGGGCTTGCCAACGGTGCTGGATGATTGGGAGCGGCGCATGATGTTGGCCAGTGGTGCTGGCATGGCTGCCTGCGGCGCTGGTAGCTCCTGCTGCAGTTCGTTCTTCTTCGTTCGGCTCCCGAATCACCTCCTTGTGTCTTGTAACTTCATAGGCCTTCATCTTGAGTTACTTGATGTCATTTACCCTCTCTCGCATCTTCCGTGAACCTGCATAAACATACGACTCATTAAGTACCAATAGTTCCGGAATATTAACTCATTTTAGACATAGAAATGAGGCCTTTCGATAGGGGTTTTTATCACAAAATGGACGCTCATCATATACCCCCACACTTAAGTCTTTGCTTGTCCTCAAGCAAATAGTCCAAGAAAATAAAACAATGATGAGCGGACAACTTAAGTGTTAAAGTATTCTACTTTATTAAAAACATTTGAAAGATTAGTCATGCAAAATGATTTGAGAAAGCTTTAGACAAAACCAGTAAGCTATAGCTAGAGGCAAGATAATTGGTCAATCAAAACTAAAAGCTAACTTTTTATTCGTGTTAATACCTCTAAAACAGTTCTATACTTCTACATGTCTTACAGCTCAATCTTACTTCTTTCTGCTGACTAGTTAAGCACTTAATTAAGGTTTGTATAGCAATCAGAACTACTAGCTACTAGAAAGGCATTTATATTTCATTTGTTTGTGTACTCGTGAGTCACTACTTAGAGATACTCTCACACTACAGACATGCTCGCTAGCTAAACACTAAAGCAGTTATACGATATTATCATCTTTAATAGTTGAGACAGCGGTGACAGGTCGGTGGTTCCTAGAAGCTATTGCCAAGGAGGAGTCTGTAAGTGCACGTCTATGTCAATAGCAGTCTAGATTGTTTGGGCTTATATTGTTATATGTCTTTGTAATGTGATTGTCATTAATGAACTTAGTATTATGCATAGAATACTAGATTAAGTTTAAGTATTGAATGTATAGTAAATCTGCTAAGTGTGAATTGCGAGTTCGCAATTCACAAAGGATATGTGACCCCGTATTTACAGGGTTAAATACGAGGTTAGTCATATAGGTAATATGACCCCGTATTTGCAGGGTCAAATACGAGGCCAATTACAGAATGCGACCTCGCATTAGTGACGGGCTGGGCTGGGTTTACGAGGCCGATGTGCTGAAGCCCATGTCGGGTGTTACCTATATAAAGCGAACCCTAACAGAGTTTAGGGTTGAACATTTGTCAAAATATCAAGCAGGTATTGCAGGTTATAGTCGTCAAAGGTTGTTCCGCTAGCCCGAAGAAGTTCTGTGAGGCCGCAGATGATCTAGGGGCTTTTTGTTGATCACCAAGTTATTGTGAGGGATTCCGCACCTCAAGATAACTGGATCAAGCTATTGATGATCCGTACCAGGGGACTTACAATTGGTATCAGAGCCTCTTGGTTTAATACCGGAAGGTTATAGCTTGTTGGTGATAGACAATATTTATTTAGGGTCGTTTAGACGTGATTCTTTCACGAGTTTACGACCGGAAATCTTGTTTGTGACCTTGATTTGTATTTGCAGCAGTCGAAGGTGTTATTGTTGGTGTTTAGGGTTTTGAATTCAAGAGATCTAAGGATTCCAGCAGCTTTTGCGACCTCGCGGGCTCGTATTACCTCATCCAGCTCGTATTGCGACCTGGGTAGCTAATTACGACCTCGCCAGTTCAATTGCGACCTCGTGTTTCGTTTGTGACCTCGTGAGCTCTTTAAGACCTCGCCAGTTCAATTACGACCTCGAGTAGTTAATTGCGACTTCGTTTTTCTTCACGACCTCGTGAACTTTTACGACCTCGTTTTTTATAAACAGTTCGTGAATTTTGCTAGCTCGGAGAAAATGACGTCTCAATTACCCGCAAATTATCAATATTTGCTGAATCAACTAATTTTGATGGATCACGAAACCGGAAAGGCCAACTCACCGCCCAAGTTGATAAGCCTTGATAGATATTTCAGTTGGAAGGGCAGATTCGAGTCATATTGCAGGTTAATGGATGTGAGGATGTGGATATGTATTGTTAATGGTTATGTTCATCCCATTGTGCAAAATGACAAAGAACCTACTGGTTCAGGTGGTGGAAAAGCAGCTTCGTATGAGCAAATGACTGTTGATCAAAAGAAAGATTACGAAGCAGAAAGTAAAGCTTTAGGATCACTCCGAATGGCTCTCCAAGGGAATTCTTGCACTTGTTTGAAATGTATGATAGTGCAAAAGGCTTATGGGATGCACTCAAGAGCATTGTGAAGGTGATGATGATCTCAAGAAGAGTAGGAAGGATTTGCTGAAGAAGCAGTATTATGTCTTTACTAGCTTCAAAGATGAACCTCTTGATGAGATTTTGATTCGTTACAGACATCTGCTGGTTGAGCTTGCATATTTTGGGTACAAACCTGATCCAGAAGATGTCATCGAGAAGTTGTTGGAAGCACTTCCAGTTAAGTGGGAAGGGTTTGTAACTTCAATCCAACAAAATCCCGAATTTAGCACATGGACTTTGGATCAGATCATTCGAAAGCTGAGAGGTCAAGACATGAAACGAAAGTCTAAGGAAGCAGGTAGCAGTGATTTTGTTCAGCGTCCTGAACTCTATCATAGCAAATCAAGCGTTCCTTCTGCAAAATCTTCAAATGGAGGGATTACTGCCTTCTATAGTGGAAATGAGGACAAGATGAAGATGTCAACGGATTCTGATAGCAACTTGATGTATGTAACTTCTCCAGAATCGGCCATGATAGTGCATAATGGGGTTCAGAATAGTAGTTCTCCAAGTTCGGGTTACACAGGGATGTTGATGAGCATAAGATCTGCTGAGGGACAATTGGGCATGCTCGCTTCATTTGTGTCTGCTCATGAAAAGTTAATTGGAGGAAAACTAACTGATCCTGATTTGGTTAGGGAGGATTACAAGCAAGTTGATTCAGATGACTTGGAAGAAATGGATCTGAACTGGCAATTAGCTATGTTAACATTGAGAGTTCAGCGTTTCACAGATAGAACTGGAAGGAAGGTTGTGAATGGAAAAGTAGGGTTTGACAAGACCAAGGTGAAGTGTTATAACTGTGATGGTTTTGAACATTTTGCAAGAGAGTGTCAGAGGCCAAGACGGGATAACAATTCAGCTACCGGCCGTCAGAACTTCAATCAAAGTGGTTCTATAGTGAGTCAGAATTCTGGACATCAGTATGCTAATACTGGGAACCGAAGCTCAGGAGAAGCGGACAACTCAAGAGCCTTAGTTGTTCAATCTGATGGTACATATAATTGGGGTTCGACTAGTACCGATGATCAGAATCATGCATTCTTGGCAGAAATTCATGACTTTGATGGAGGAATGAATGATCTTGTTGATAATTCATTCGATTATACATTATATGCCAGCACGGATGATCATGATAGTTTTCATCAGAAGGTAGAAGAGGAATCTGAATCGTCAGAACCAGTAAGAGCTGAGAATGAAGAAGTTTTCACTGAAGCTATTGAAATTGTGAAAACTGAGAAAAAGGATAAGGATGTAAAGATTGAGATACCTGATGATCTGAGTACAGAAGGGCTCATGAATTTCGTGGACAATCTTGAGGCACCAGAACAACAGGTAAGTCTTTCTCTACATTCACTTATTTCTATTTGTAAAAGTAGCATAGGTTTGTCTAGCGAAGTAACTGTCCTTAGAAAGGAACTCGATTCTACCAAGACTCTTTTAAATAATGCCACTAGTGATAGAAGTAAGTTATCTACTGATGTTATGGTATTTAAAGGTCATGCCAAAGAATATCTTAATCGGATTAAATCTGAAGAAGATAGATTTGAGTCACTTAGGTAGAATATGCTCAGTTACAAGGCAGAAAACAAATGCTAGAAGAGGAAAAGAAAGTGCTAAAAAGGACAAAGAATTAGCAGATTCTAGGGTACAGATTGTTGAACTAAGTGGCAAACTAAATAAAATGAGAGACATAGGAACTATGATGGGTCACCTTAGAGATGCAAAAGTTAAAGGTGAACAACCTAGTCTTGTCCAGAAATATAATGTCGTTCCGCCACCTTTTAGTCACAATTATGATAGTTTTCAGAAGCTTACTTTAGAAGAATCTGAAAAATCAAGTCCTGAATATGTACCCAAGACTACCCCTTCAGAGACCAAAACTAGTGATGTTCTTATCCCTGAGATGTCTAAGTCAGAGGGATCTGGGAACAAGACTAGTGAATCTCTGGCTCACTCAGACCCAAGTGAAGCCAAACGGATAATGGATAATAAACTAAAAGAAATTGAAAAAGAAGTTGAAATGGAAACAATCGTCTACTTTACTTTGAAAGGAAATGATGAAGTGTTTTCAGCAAAGGAGTCAGATTTAAACGGTAAATATCCTAAAAATATTGATCAAATATGGAGTCTTGATGAACCCGTAAAATCTGAACATTTGCCAAAACCTGTTAAAAGCAAGAACTTTAAAGATACAATTTTCAAGAAAGGTTTTGTTCAAACTTCTACAATTAATGCAGAAGGTTTGAGTGTTCAATCTGAAACACCTGAATAATTTGCTGAAAGGAAAATTAAAGAAATGTTATCCATTGATCCAAAGATTCAAACTGTGAAACGGTATGCACCTCCCATACAAGCTCCGACTTCTTGGGAAGAGGCTTATGCAACCCTTGAACATATAGATGAATTAAGAGGTCATGGGGTTCCAGTGCCTGAGATTATTCATGGTGATTTATCGAAGAAGGCTTCTAAAAGGTCATGCTTTAAGTGTCGTGAGGTAGGTCACGTGTCAAGCTGTTGTCCTTATAAGAAGAATAAATCTAGGGTGTCACCTGAAAAATCTAGAGGTGGTAAAAACAGCAGGTCTGTGCACAGCATGTCCATGGAAGATTACAAGAACAAATATTATGAGGAATATGCTGAGAGAAATCCTGATAGTCTAGCTGTTAAGAACTACTTAAGATTTAGAGATTTTGAAAAAGACATTTCTGAGAAGTCTAGAAGTATCTCACCTAGAGATAAGTCTGTACAATCTAGAAGTGTCTTACAAAAGGAGATTGAGAATAGAGCCAAGACAAGTAGTAATAAGCCTAAAAATGTCTCATCTCGAAAAGGTTCTAGTAGTTCGAATCAGTCTAGTAAATTAAGAGATAAACCCAACAGTGCTTACTATGAAAGATTAATGGCTGAAGCTAAATCGAATTCTAGTTCTTTATTTCAGCGACATAGTCCTAGGAGAATGTCCTCATCATCTCCTGAGAAAATGTCAAGATTTCAAAAGAATTCTAAGGTTTTGATCAAAGGAGGTCCAGTGGTTCCCCCAGTCGTAGGCTTAGTGCTGAAAGAAATTCACGAATTTCACCTAGCAGAAGGCCTGCTGACAGCTCAACTGTTAAACCAACTAAGGTTTGGGTGCCTACTGGTGAATCTTGGGCGGATATAGTTTCGGATGAAGAGAATGATCGACCCAAAGCCAACAGGGCTAGGGGTCCTTTGAAAAACTAATTGTTTTTGAATGTGCAGGAGCTACTAAGGAAGACCGCAGGTTTATGGTTTGTCAATAGCGGAAGCTCCAAGCACATTATGGAAGACAAGGGATTATTAACGAAGTTTACTTCTGTTAAAGGATCCTATGTCTGTTTTGTAAATTTATTTTGTAATAAACAAAGTACTATAGAAGATCATGTTTAGATGATTATCTATAGTACAGATTATCATACTTTATGCTTTATTTTTGTTGTTGGTTATGATATATGTCAGTTCCAGAAGTGCACTAGTTTAATCACAGGGATGAAGAAATTGGTGTTCTTGAGGAAGAAGACATCAGTGGATGTTTGTCTTAGGGGAGAGATTGGATTACAGAACAGCAAGTGAATACTCATTCAGCTCTGGCTATCACGGTTAGGTTTTCCTTTGTACTCTCATAAAGACAGATTGTAAATCCACTTTATCCATTACCAATATTCCTGTTAAGCACAGTAGGACTAAGCACATAGACATAAGGTTTCATTTTATTCGTGATTGTGCTGAAAAGAAACTAATAGTCCTAGAAAAAGTGTCGAGTGACTTTAATTTAGCTGATCTGTTCACTAAGGCTTTCGATCGAACTCGTTTTGAGTTGTTAGTCCAATTGATTGGAATGAGAAATCTATAGTGACAGTGTCTCTCAAAAGGAACTTTGTAAAATGAGTCAATGTTTGTGTCGTAATGTATGTGTGTCATATAGTGTCAGAAAAACAAAATAAAAATCAGAAAAATCAGAAAAGAAAAAGAAAAGAATAAAAGGAGTAAGGTCACTGCATCAAGACGATTAGACGTGATGATACTTTAGCTTTTAAGCCTACTTAATTGTACTTTAAATTGCTCAGTTCAGTGATACCATTATATGATGTATCGATAGGCACAAAGTACCAAAGTTTCCTTATAATCTGAACTTAAATGTATACAATGTTCTTATGGGAAACGTATTCAGATATATGGCTGAGAATGCTTGTTCTTTAAATAGACAAGTCCTTTAAATCTTATGAAAGATCTTGCATTGTAATTATGTATATTTGGTCTTTATAAGAAGGTCTCGGGTACATATATGTGTATGTATTGCTTTTTCGGATGTATATTTGTGACAAGATATGCAAATATCTAATGAAACTATAAATCTGTTGAAAATATGAAGCTAATGTGGCCTTTGAGATTCGAACAAGTAAGTCCTTGGGGTGTCTTTGTATACCTAGCCTATCTAAAGCTTCCAACTTGGGATAGGTTGTCAGAAAGTTCGCTACACGGGTCTCATCGAAAGTCACGGGTTTTCATAAGTGCTTAAAAATAATGTCACAAATATGCAAGTACTTAGCATTATGCAATGTTGAGTATATTTCCGTACGTGAGTAAAGTTAAGTCGCTTTGCGCGTGAGGAATCACCGACCTGTCACCGCTGACTTGTTTCTTAAAGACTTTCTCACTTTACTCACCAAATGTCTTAATCTTAGTGCTTGTGTCGATTGTGAGAGTGTATCTGAATATGGGGCACATAAGTTTGCAAACATGATTAAGTGACATATTAGGCTACTCGGGTTACATGGTGACTGTCCTTGGCCAGGGTATGTCGAAAGTGTCACAAACCAAAAAGGAGATCTGGAAGTACCGAGTGTTTAAGAGGACAAACATATTGGTAATCGTTGATGGATCACTGTTCATAACTAATAATAAGAGAATTATTTCTCGCTAGTAGGCTTATGTAACATGCTAATCTGATCTAATCAGCAGTAACTTTAGCTCTTGTATATATGTGTTATTCGTCTATGTTCAGTGTATGTGTGTGTGCGTGTGTGTATTATGTTTTTCGTGAAATGTTTAACTTTTGTTTGTATTGTATTGTTTAAATAAAAGTTCCTATTGCACGAGAGATATAGTCAGAATAGAATCTAGTTTCCAAGAGGACTCAACTACGTTCTTATGGAACAATGAATAAACGAGTAGGGTAGTTAAGCAATAGTGTTGTGATCAAAAGCTAAAAGAAAGTATGTCACATTAACAGAATATGGGTTTAAGGAAAAGAACACAGAGTTGTTGATTTCAATAAACAAATATTAAGGCATTAACTTAATAATGAACACAGAGATGTTCATCTTTTAAAGTGCCTTTGCATTGATTCTTAGAAAGAAGATTTTCTTAAGAATGAACACAGAGATGTTCATAGTTTTGAATTTATCTTTAAAAGAATCATTTTATATCTTAGAAAGAAGATTTTCTTAAGAATGAACACAGAGATGTTCATAGTTTTGAATTTAATCTTTGAAAGATTTTTGAATCAAAAAGATTTGGAACAGAGATTCTAAATAATTTTGATATGTTATGTGCGAAGATTGAAAGTGCTCAACAGTGAATTATAGACCTTAATATGACTTAGGTTAATAATAGACTGTTAAGTATATTCATTTTATCTTGCTATTTTATTCATTTCTTCAGATTGTATGTTATTACTTTGAGAAGATTTGATGTGTGTGTTGAGATGTGCAGGACAACGGACATATATTCGTTTTTGTAGGTTGTCGAGCAAGATCTCACCATGGAAGCAAGATATGGATCATGCAAATATATCCGGAACAAAGATAAATACTAGTTTGATAAGGCAATCATAGGAGTATTTATAATTGTTTAACCAAGATGAATACTAGTTTGATGAGGCAATCATAGGAGTATTTCATATGGTTTTAGGATTTTCATTATCAAATCATTTGCAAAAATATAAGAGATTAGGTTTCAGTTAGATGTTTTTACAGAGTTAAAGACAAGTGACTTTAGAAACGGAATCTATATAAGTTTGCATAATGAAGGATATTTTGTTGGAAGACCTAGATTAGGTTATCCATAGAATGATAAGACAGGGTTCTTAAGATTCTAGAATTTGTGATAAGTATCCATAGAATGATAAGACAGGGTTCTTAAGATTCTAGAATTTGTGATAAGTATCCGTAGAATGATAAGACAGAGATCTTAAGATTCTAGATAAGTATCAATAGAATGATAAGACAGGGATCTTAAGATTCTTACTTTTGAACCTTAAAATCTCGATTATAAGGATTTAGTCTGGTTCAAGTTCTTGAAGATTTGTAGTTCTAGACTAAGATAATGTCATATGTTTATGACTTATGATAGTGAAGAATAACAAATTTGGAGAAGAAAATGAAGAATGTAGTTCTAGATTAAGTCGTTACTATCGTATATTATAGTGATGAAATAATGAAGAATAACATTATCATTTTTATCTCGTTTATGTGTTTTGTTAAACAGCTTCTTGTGCAGGGAATACATGTCAGTAAGCTGTATTTTATATGTTTTGTCTGAAGATGTTGATCATAATCAGAAGAAACATTTTTGGAGACAAAGAATTGCTTTTGAAATAGGTTCCATGTTCCTGAAGTTTGTGATTCAAGTTTCAAAGTTTCTGGTTTTCATGGGAGTCAACTAGTTCAGGATTGATTGTTGGAAATTTTACCTCTCTATTACATGACGGTTAGGCAAGGCGAGCAGGGACTCGAGATATGCTTAATTCGGAGGGATTTATCGTTGAGGGGGAGAACTACAACAAGCAATGGTGCATTAGTTGATTGTTATGACGATACAGAGAGTTTGAAGTTTGCTTCTCAAATCTGAAGTTTCAGAGGATCAAGTTTCGGGTATAGCAATTATTTGTTGTCTCGAAATTTTTTCAGTATATTTGCAGAGAAGTCAATCCAAAGGAAGGGTTTCTAAGCAAAAGACTGAAGTATTCAAGATAATGCTAAGAACATCAAGATGTTGATAGCAAGGACATTTTAGTTGAAGATTTAGATATAGAAATAATTTTATTTTAATATGAAAGATTATCAACTTCTTAAAACCTTAGACATAGGTGGGGGGCCAGGGAAGCTGGCGCTGGTTCCGTCTTCGCGTATTGCTTCGTCGCTCCCGGCTTGG
>CM067167.1:33736077-33811077 GCA_034093135.1 Erigeron breviscapus
CAGGACTTGTAGCTACCTCCATCCTGTGGAACTCGAGTAGATGTTGTGCAATACTCTGAATAACGGCCTACTCACCATAGTAGAGGGAGTCTAGCTTGTATCCTGGGTACTAATAAACATTCAAGTAGGTAGGGTATAATAAGTGACTCATGGGGGTATAGCTAGGGGGGGAACGGGAACAAACTGCGGACACGAGATAAAGGGTTGGTAAAATACACATGTCCTAATGGATAAGAAATAGATGAACAGAACACGATTAGGATTGTTTTCATATTCTTTGATAACAATTAGGACTCTTGATTTGAGTGACAATTGTAACTTTAAACATTAATACGCAAAACTAATATATAAAAAAGGGAGAAAATTATGTACCTTTTTGATTGAGAGATAAAATGAATCTTGAATGGAGTTTATATTGATTTGGATTTAGTATAATCAAGGTAGTGGGGCGGTTCTTCATGCTGATTGTAACATACGGGGATAAAAAAAAAGAAAAAGGAAGGAGGGGGAGGGAGGAGAAAAGGGAAAAGAAGGGGCTTTTTAAAAACAACAAAGTATAAATCAAGTGGAAGGAACTTTTTAATACAATATTGAGTCTTAAATACTTATTAAATAATATATTATGAATGAACAGTGAGGTGTAGGTATGGATTTTATATTGTAACTAAAGTTAAATAAAGACATAAGAGAGGGAGGTGCGGTCGTTCCAATTTGAGAGTGAAATTGAGTGGCGAATTTGCAATTGAAAGGAAGGGAAGTGAAGATAAGCATTATAGTTTTGAAAGTATTTTTTGTAGACATATTCATTATGTTGTGTACTTGGTTATAATTACTGGTAAGTTTAATTTAATAATGACGAGTCATTGTTTTAATTGTATTGTCTTCGCTTGTATGAATATTATACAATGCTTGTTGCATTTGTTTGGATGCATGAAGCTGTCGATATAAAACCTTATATTGGCTCAATGAGAATACATCTTATAATTCTTTCTAATAATGTCATGTACCTTTTTTTCATCATGTTTTTAGTATGATACGATCTGCTTGGATATATTGCTGATATGATGTCCAGAATCTGTTAATGTTACAAGTGTCTTTTAAAAGCCTTGAGTGGAACATGATAGTTAAGTGACTTTTTAGTGTTGGATTGTCTAAGAAGAGTTTTAATATCTGGTTAAGTGGAAACATTGTATCGTATGAGTATATAAAGATGTAACATATTAACTAAGTAAACATACGAAACCGAAAAATTGGTATTAGTAGAATACAGACATACAGTGCCTTGGTATGCTTGTTTTACTAATAGACGTATAGATAAGGAAGTAATGATAAAATTGAAAGATAATGTAATAACATCCAACTTGTAGTGTACGGCTATAAAGGTGGTGTACGGATATCCTCCCTTTCTTATATGTCTGTTTGGAAGACAAGCATATCAAAGTATAGTATGACTCTATGAGAATAAAAATAGCTATAGTAATGTGAATCATGTTTTGTGGTGTACGGCTAAAAAAGATGGTGTACGGATCATCTCCTTTTCTGGGTGTGTAGGTGGTTAAGTGGCTTAATAGGAACACTGCACATAAGAAAATTTCCCCATAATTTTCTGCTTCTGATTGCTCAACTGCATTGTCATCTACTATCTATCTATTGGTAGAGAATTTCACATAGGTATCATTTCACCTTAGTTTTTAGCTGATTGAACTCCCTGATTTAATGAATGTTAGACATTTTTTTGATATTCTGTTAATAGCCAAATAGTTCGGGCCCAAGTTTAATTACAGAGAGGTAGGATGAGACTTTTTGCCGCCATCTTCCGTGACACTAAGGTCTTCGCCTCATCGGTGCTACTTTTGGTTTTACAATTTCCAATACTACTTGTTTTGGCTCTTGTTTCTTGTTATAAACACAGAAGGGTTATAACTTTGTATTGGGGCATACCTTCATTAGGTCAGGTGCATGTGGCGAGTCACATAGCAAATATTTAATTGCAAAAGCCAAAAGTTGGTTAATGTCAACCCTAGTTATTTGAGTATAAATACTTGGTTTGTAGAAATATAATTCTGTCGTGTCACTCTTCGATTGTAATGGTAGTTTCAGCTATTAACTTCCCCATATGGTGGACCCTTAAATTTATTCCCTTCCTGTAAAGTATTACTTTTAGTTTATAGAACAAACTACTTCCAAACATGTGAAGTCACATGTTTTCCCATTATCTTAATGACCAATAAATAGCATGGATCTGCTGGATTCTTGTAATTCGGTTCTATTTGGTGCTTTATAATTGATAAACTAATTGCGGGTTTTCTGCAACCAACATCATCTAAATGCGTGAAAATTTTGATTTTAACACTTTGTGGTGCATTTTTGTGATTCTATTTTCATTGTTAATGCTTGTTAAATATTCATGTATGATGCTGGATGGGTTTTTCTGGGTTACATAAAGCCTTATGTGCTTGATGCACATTGCCAGAAATAATTGATTCATGTTTTCTATATCTTATTTCATTTTATTCATTTTTTTAAATTTCAGAATGGGAGTTGTAGCTGTCAGCTGTTATAGATACAGTCTCTGAAAGACAACACTTTGATTTTGGAAGAACATAGATGTTTTGTGATGGAAGTTTAGGAGTCATTTCTTTAAGATATTGGAAGTTTTCTATTTCGAACCATGTCGAAAACCAAGAAGTGCATCACTAAAAGATATGATGCTTTGTGTTTGTGGGGACCGGGAAAGGAGTCTGGCATGCTTTTAGATAATCAAGTAGTTCTTTTGATGACTTGTTCGTTTTTTTATGGTGTATTTCATCGAGTTGTTTTCCAGTCTTTTATTGTTCACCCCTGGCCAACTTCGAGTTCTGTTTTGACAAGGTTTTGCCTGAGGTGCAAGTCAATCCTGAGTTCTCCTAGCTTGAAGATCTTCTCCAGATAGAAAATACTGTCACTTATTGTTTTTTCGTCGAGTTGGCAAAGTGAGTGACCTGGATAGCTAAATACATGTGATGTGTTTGTTTAGTCAAATTGGGTCGAGCATGTTGGCTTGAAACATTCTAAATACTAGGTGATGTTTGGTTCGTGAATAAGTTTGGAACTGATATCTGTTAAAATAAAATGAGACTGAATTTATGGTTTGTTTGAAGTGTTTCTCATCTGCAAGGATTAGGAGGTGGATCAGGTTATTAACAAGTCAACCTGAGGGGTTGTTTCTGACACATCTTGAGCCTGAATTGTTTATGCTTGACTTGGGTATTTACAAATTTTCGAGCTTGAGTAATGGCTAATATAATGGTAAGTTCGGTTTTTGACAAAAAATAAAAAAAATAAAAAAATTCTACCTGTTCAACCGGAGGTGTTCATCATCGTCTTCTCTACTATACAATCTGTTGAAAGATTTTAAATTCGTTAAAATACGAGTTTTAAAAGTGTGAAAATGTTATTTTACTGTCCCTTGCTTGTCATATCCGTTTTAGAAATTCTTAGACTTTGAAGTGTACGGCCTTTCAAGTTTAAATCCGTGGTTAAAATTATATGATTGGTCAAAATTAAAAATGATTGTTGTTTTTTTTTTATTTTATAAAAGATAAGTTTGGGAAGTGACATCTTTCTTCATATATCCAACTTTAATTTCAAAAGAAATCTATCTTATCTTAATCTTAATATATACTATAAGACAGTTGAACTAATGACTTATTAACCAATCAAATCGCTCAATTTCATCAAATTGATTCTCGCTTATGTCATCATTTAGATTAACTATAAATTAAAAATTCTAATAATCATTATCCAAATATATTATTATATTAGTATTTATACTTCCTCCGTCCCATTGAAAGTGTCTTGTTTTGAATTTTCAAAGTCTATAACATTCAACTTTGACCTTAAATATTTTTCCTTGTGTTATATAATACTTAACTAGATTTTAGACCCGTGTCCAACACTGGACACGGGATTTACGATATTATCAATATTAGATCTTCATATATTTAAGTCATAAAAGCTTATAATTTTGAAGATATACGGTTCCAAGTGTTATACTTTGCAAGTTATAGTACAATAATCACATGTTCGTCATTGTCATTATTAGCTGAGACATATTGATGGGATTGTTTGCCGTAGTCATTCCACAAGGCACATGCTACAATAATTCTCTATTATAAATTTTTTGAAACCAGTTGTACTCATAATGTGATATTATTTTGAAAGATAATTAAGAATTAAAATATATATACATACTTGTGATCCTGTACTTGACATTCAAGTATATGTATTTGATCATGATACGGGCCAATAACACGAATAAGTTTATAATCACATGTCCTATGATAATTAGATAACAAACAATTAGCATTGTTTTCATATTCTTTGATAACAATTAGGACTCTTGATTTGAGTGACAATTGTAACTTTAAACATTAAATATGCAAAACTAATATATAAAAACGGGAGAAAACTTTGTACCTTTTTGATTGAGAGATAGAATGAATCTTGAATGAAGTTCATATTGATTTGGATTTAGTATTCAAGTAACCCTTTGTTGTAAATCGTGCTTTTAAAACAAAAAAGTGTAAATTAATGAGACTTTTTATACAAATATTAATATAAATACTAATATAATAATATATTTGGATAATGATTATTAGGATTTTTAATTTATAACTAAATTAAATGATGACATAAGCGGGAGTCAATTTGATGAAATTGAGCGATTTGATTGGTTAATAAGTCATTAGATTTTGAAATAATTTTTTGTAGACAATATTTCATATGTTGAAATTTTTTTAACTAATTAAGTGATTAAAAATTTTAAAAATTCTCTCAAGTTGATGGCTAAAAATAAATATAAATAAGTATTCAAGGCTAAAAAGTGTAAATTATTGATGGAAAACAAAAAAGTGTAAATTAATGAGACTTTTTCTACAAATTAATATAAATACTAATATAATAATATATTTGGATAATGATTATTAGGATTTTTAATTTATACTTAAATTAAATGATGACATAAGCGAAAGTCAATTTGATGAAATCGAGCGATTTGATTGGTTAATAAGTCATTAGTTCAACTGTCTTATACTATATATTAAGATGAAATTTATATGAATTGATTGAGTTTTAGATATATTTTCATTAAGTATAATTTTCATCAAGTATTATATAACAAAAAAATTTATATTTAAAGTCAAAGTTAAAAACACAAAGACTTTGAATAATCAAAATGTGACACTTTAAGTGGGACCGAGGGAGTATTAATTTGTAGAAAAAGTCTCATTAATTTACACTTTTTTATTTTCCATCAATAATTTACACTTTTTAGCCCTGAATACTTAATTTATATTTATTTTTAGCCATCAACTTGAGAGGATTTTTTTAAAATTTTCAATCATTTAATTAATTAAAAAATATTTCAACATATGAAATATTGTCTAAAAAAATTATTCAAAAGATGAAATACAATATATGTGTTCAATGTTCTAGAAGTATATTCTTTTAATTTTTTTTACTTATATTTAAATTTTTAATCAACAGAGGGTTACTTAAATATTCAATCCAAATCAATATGAACTCCATTTAAGATTCATTCTATCTTTCAATAAAAAAAGTACATAATTTTCTCCTTTTTTATATATTAGTTTTGCATATTAATGTTTAAAGTTACAAATGTCACTCAACTCTAGAGTTCTAATTATTATCAAATAATATGAAAACAATCTTAATTGTTATCTAATTATCATATGACAGGTGATTGAAAATAAACATATACTTGAATGTCAAGTACAAGATCACAAGTATGTTTATTTATTAATTCTTAATTATTTTTTATAATAATATCACATTATGAGTACAACTGGGTTCAAAAAATTCAATAATAGAGAAATTATTATAGCATGTGCCTTGTGGAATGACTACGGCAAACAATTTCATCAATATGTCTCAGCTAATAATGACAGTGACGAACATGTGATTATTGTACTACAACTTGCAAAGTATAACACTTGGAACCGTATATCTTCAAAATTATAAGTTTTTATGACTTAAATGTATGAAGACTAATATTGATAATATCGTAAACCCCGTGTCCAGTGTTGGACACGGGTCTAAAATCTAGTATATATATATATAACAAGGTCCTAAATTCATTCCTAAACAAATAAGAACCCTTGGATGAATTTCAACTTTGATTTAGAACCCTTAGATCAAATTTAATTATTTCAACTTTTTTAAATGACGATATTAATACTTCCACTTTATATGATTATACAAAAAACCCCTTTTAAATCATAATAAAACCCCCTTTTTAAATCATAATAATCCGTAAATAAAAATATATTAGTTTATGTAGAGCGTAGCAACTTTTCTTCCTTTATATGTATACCATAAATAATAAATAAATAATAATAAATAAATAATAGATCATAACCTCAGGCACATCGACCAGAGCTTCACATCAAATTCACACTATGGGCCTTTTTAGGGTAGCACCCCTTAAACAATGGAGGTCAACCTAGACTATTGGGCCTTTTTGTTGTCTCATCTAGGTAAGTTATCTTAAACGAATAAAATTGATATACGAGTATATGATATGCGATATGCGTAAAAAGATACGAAGACACATCTAAATTGAGAACGAAAATAATAATAATGAAAAAGAGTTGAATGAAATACTTGTGCCAAAAAGTGAATGAATTAATCATGTTTAGTCCCATGTATTTTATTTTATGTCTAAATCTACCGATCTATATATAACAAAGTCCTAAATTCATTCCTAAACAAATAGGAACCCTTAGATGAATTTCATCTTTGATTTATAACCATTAGATCAAATTTAATTATTTCATCTTTATTAAATGACAATATTAATACTTATACTTTATATGATTAGTCAAAATATATCCCTCTTACATATATACTTTTAATAATATTAAAGAGTTAATTACAGAAATCGTCCCTGTCGTGGACTTCTACTTGCAGTTTTCGTCCCTAAGTTTAATAAATTACAGTTTTAGTCCAAAAAACTTTGCCCCGTCAACACTTTTGGTCCACGACCCAAACGGACGTTAAAAAGGGTATCACGTGCCTGACACATGATGGGTATAATTGTCTTTTACTCACTTGTCTTTGTCTCTCCCTCTGATCCTAATTATTTTATATATACATATAATTCTATGAATATCTATCATTATCATTCATCAATATCTATACACACACACACAAAGAAAACCCAGATCTATCACTACAGATCTATCGTTTTGTATTCATGGTGTTAAAAAAAAAACTATCACCCTTAAATTCTTAAAACCATAACATCACTTGCATTTCCCCTTCAACATAACCACTCTCTTTCTTTTTCTCTCTCTCTTTCTATATTTAACACATATATGTATATATATTAATTGCCAAGGATCAGACTTGCAAACATCAACTTCAGGGATGATGGAGGCAGGCAAAGGAAAAGAGTGTACCTTGCGCTTCAAATATTGTACAACAAGTTCTTCATCAGTTGGGTGAAACCTAAAACCAGGAGGCAATCTCAACTACATCCTCATCCACATCTACATTATAATAATACATACAGTATCAAGATGAAGAAGCCAAGCAGGCCACACTATCAGAGATGGCAAAGTATATGCTAGTTTAGAGATAAAAGTTCTTAATTCGGTTGGGTAGTGTAGGACTGACCTGCAAACAAACATAGTTTTTATAAATAAAAGCTTTTGTTAATAACATTTACCAAAACAATATAGTTCAAATAATAATCTAAAGTTTTTTAACCCTTGGGATCTTTTGACCCATTTGATGTCACCTTTTAGTGCATGTATTGGCTGAGATGATAATAACCCAAATCGACCTAGTCAACAGTAAACGGATCAAGGTTTCCATATCTATATACTTGTCGGCATATAAAAGTAAAGAGACGATATATAGGCTTCATAATAAGCATAGGTTAACCTTGATTAGTCCTCTGGCAAGCAGGTGGAAAGAACGGCTCAATGTCCTGATAAAGCACTTTGCGAAGACCTATTGTATAAACAAATAATGTAACTCTATCTTAAGAAGGTGGACAAATAGACAATATAAAACTATCGCTACTACTTTTCATCCATCCGCAAGATAATTGTCAAACATTTCCTTAAGACTCGCATGTTGCAACAGTCATGGCGTAGGAAGACTATCATGTTGAAAGTTTACTAACCTTTCGAAGCTTTATCGAGGTCTTTTTTCAGGCGTATCAACTCAGCTGTCACTTTGACTTTGTTTTTACCTGCAGATGTAAAATTGACAAAACAGATTGACAAAGTGTTGCCCTAACAACAGAAAGACCCGTGTTTAGGCGAATAGAGTGCTTTGCATAAATCCTAAGGTGTCGACGTTAAAGTTCTTAACATATAAAAAAAACAGACGATGACAGAGATCAAGTATGACTCCTAAAAAGATGGCATACCACAAGCCTGAGACATTCTCGTCCCCTTCTTAAGCAGGTACACAGCTTTAGTACGGCGGCAACACAATCCAGCTTCCATCTTGGCTTTCTTCTTACCTGCACATCCATCCAGAATGACAAAGATGTTTAGGAGTAAGTGACATACGCATACCCTAGTTGAATAATCAGGGTTATAAGAGTTGCATAAACCCCAAGGCATCGGTATCATAGTTCAAAGAAATCTAAAAAAAAGACCATGACAGAAATCAAGTATGCCTCTTAAAAGATGGCATACCACAAGTCCGAGACATTCTAGTTCCCTTCTGAAGCAGGTACACAACTTTATTGCGGCGTAGTCTCAGGCGACTCAACTCAGATGCCACCTTACCTTGCTTCTTACCTGCACATCCAGAATGACAAAGATGGTTAAGAGAAAGTGACATTCCCCACTTCACAACTTGCCCTGACCAGAATAGATAAGTTTATGTGAAATGCATAAATCCCAAGGCGTCGATATACCATAGTTCTAAACAAATTTTTATTTAAAAAAAAAGAGAGAGACTATGACTAAAATCATGCATGCTTCTTAAAAATAGCATACCACAATCATGACTAATTGTATCTAATGTAGCATTAATATCAAGTTTAATTCCCTCTAGGTGCTCTCAATCTATATAGACCATGCTTGATAGCCCTAGCTAAGACATGTGTTAGGTTCATATGGCAAGGAAGATTTGCGTTAACTGGTCAAGATGTGTCACGTGCCCACCGTATGAAAGAATAACATAAAAAAGCACATGACTGAACAAGATGAGTGTGATTGGTATTTGTAACTTAGAGAATTGTGCTGGAATCAAGCAACTTATTTGAAGGATCACAAGTACTCGATAACTATCGATATAGAGGAAGAAGACAGGTTAGACTATCAAATATTATAGTCTATTTTGCAAGTGGATATGAATTTAAAACAACACGTCAAATGGACAATACAGACCTTTCAAAGACATGTTTGACGTTTCCAAGTGGATATGAATGTCTTTTTTAAGACCTGCAGACAAACCACATAGTTAATAGAGAATGCAACAAGAATGCAGTAAGGTATGCCATGAATCCAAAATCTTATATCACCCATTCAACCTTAATAATAACTATATGATCGGTGAATAACCGAATCCAAAAAACAATTGATTCACAGCTTCTTGAGATGTAAAAGCTCAACTAGAAAGCTGGTATAACAAAATAAAATGTAGCAATACATTGAAGACTAACCTTCTGCACATTCGTAAAAGGATCTCATGCGAGTCAGATCAGCCATTTCCATGGCTTTCTTACCTGCGTGCAAGATGGACATTAAGGCAAAACAGAGAGTTCACAGGGAAGGTTTAAATTTTAGTCGATATTCAAGAAAAAAGTGAATGTAGCCATGTTTAACATATATGACGGCATGCAAACCAAAATGGTCACGAGTAATGGAAATTATTAGAGATGGCACATGTTCAGGCATAGCATATTTGGTAGCAGGTATATTTCTTAATAGAGCTTCGATTAAAACTCACAGTGATCCACTTTATATTGAAGTTTAATGAATGCAAAAAAACTATTCAACTAAAATAATCACATACCAACAGGTGCGCCTATTCAACTAAAATAATCACATACCAACAGGTGCGCGGTCGGTGCTTAAAAACATGAGCAGTGTCATCCTACCATCATCACTCTCAAACTCGACTTTGGCTTCGTAGACGCCAAGATTGCCTTGTTCAATGGCCTCTATGGTGATATAGAAGTAATACCTCCTGGTTACTTTTAAAAACTTGCACTCCATAATTTCATACTCATGAAGGATATCATGTTGCTCCTTGGCATGCTATCAACAACAACAATAAAAATAAATAAAAAAACTGTTTATATACACATATATGACAGATGATTAATCAGTGACAAAAAATTCATAATCTAAAATCTCGAAAACAGGTGAAATGAAACCCATACCATCTTATATGACTCATTAAAGACGTTAATGGCAAAGTCGCCAGCAATTTTTACAATTGGATGCTCGAGTCTAATTGGCCTTTTTCTTGCTTCAACTATCGCATCAGAAAATGTGGAAAGTGGAAACTGCCATATGAAAGAATAACATAAAAAAGCACATGACTGAACAAGATGAGTGTGATTGGTATTTGTAACTTAGAGAATTAGCAACTTATTTGAAGGATCACAAGTACTCGATAACTATCGATATAGAGGAAGAAGACAGGTTAGACTATCAAATATTATAGTCTATTTTGCAAGTGGATATGAATTTAAAACAACACGTCAAATGGACAATACAGACCTTTCAAAGACATGTTTGACGTTTCCAAGTGGATATGAATGTCTTTTTTAAGACCTGCAGACAAACCACATAGTTAATAGAGAATGCAACAAGAATGCAGTAAGGTATGCCATGAATCCAAAATCTTATATCACCCATTCAACCTTAATAATAACTATATGATCGGTGAATAACCGAATCCAAAAAACAATTGATTCACAGCTTCTTGAGATGTAAAAGCTCAACTAGAAAGCTGGTATAACAAAATAAAATGTAGCAATACATTGAAGACTAACCTTCTGCACATTCGTAAAAGGATCTCATGCGAGTCAGATCAGCCATTTCCATGGCTTTCTTACCTGCGTGCAAGATGGACATTAAGGCAAAACAGAGAGTTCACAGGGAAGGTTTAAATTTTAGTCGATATTCAAGAAAAAAGTGAATGTAGCCATGTTTAACATATATGACGGCATGCAAACCAAAATGGTCACGAGTAATGGAAATTATTAGAGATGGCACATGTTCAGGCATAGCATATTTGGTAGCAGGTATATTTCTTAATAGAGCTTCGATTAAAACTCACAGTGATCCACTTTATATTGAAGTTTAATGAATGCAAAAAAACTATTCAACTAAAATAATCACATACCAACAGGTGCGCCTATTCAACTAAAATAATCACATACCAACAGGTGCGCGGTCGGTGCTTAAAAACATGAGCAGTGTCATCCTACCATCATCACTCTCAAACTCGACTTTGGCTTCGTAGACGCCAAGATTGCCTTGTTCAATGGCCTCTATGGTGACATAGAAGTAATACCTCCTGGTTACTTTTAAAAACTTGCACTCCATAATTTCATACTCATGAAGGATATCATGTTGCTCCTTGGCATGCTATCAACAACAACAATAAAAATAAATAAAAAAACTGTTTATATACACATATATGACAGATGATTAATCAGTGACAAAAAATTCATAATCTAAAATCTCGAAAACAGGTGAAATGAAACCCATACCATCTTATATGACTCATTAAAGACGTTAATGGCAAAGTCGCCAGCAATTTTTACAATTGGATGCTCGAGTCTAATTGGCCTTTTTCTTGCTTCAACTATCGCATCAGAAAATGTGGAAAGTGGAAACTGCCATAAACATAAAAAAAAAATATTTTTATATACATACAAACACACACACACACGCACACATATATATATGTATATAAATGAGTACAAACAGATCAAAAGATGAATATACATACAACTCTGTCATTCAATTTTTTGAACTGTTGCCAACTATCCTGGTCCTCATCTTTCAAGGCAACAAGGCGTCCAATTCTTTGACGATGACACCCTGAAAAGCAAAGGTTGTTACCATCCTTAATTTCATAAATTGTTTAACTTAACCCAGAATACATATACTGATATACATATATATATATATATACGAGTCATATTTGATTGTTTATTTTTTTTTGCAAAAGTTGATTATTTATGATGATAAATCCAAAAAAGTGAATAATAATAATAATAATACAATTATTGAATGGTCCTAAATAGATCTAGAATTAAATGATATATTTATTTTGAGGCTTGATATTGGAAAACGAACTTTGTGTTTATATATCCCGACTAAACATTCAAAATTAAGATGAAAAATTGAAAACTGAAGGAAATTAGGGCACAAAGAGAAACAACTTACGATCCATTATGTGATGGAAAGTAATACGATGTCGTTTTAGTTGTTCGGAGAGGTTTATCAACCCCAAGACTCGATCCGGTCTATGCTATGCTGATGAGAGAAAACCCTACCGAACAAGAAAAGAATGCAAGCAACAACAACAACAACAACAACAACAAGAAAAGAATGCAAGCGATGAGCAAAATTATTTCTAGGATTTTTTATTTTTTTTTTTAAGTCGAAAGAAAACCAATTCTATTACTTTATTTAACTTTAAATTTAATTAAGTTGAGGAATGGTATAATTACAACAATATTTAAACTGATAACTAACTTTTGTTCAAAGAAAAGAAAAAGTGAATTCCTCTATTTGGAAATAAAATAATAGGTTTCTTTCAATGAAAATTACTGTCGATCATGAAAATCATCGTGCATCAATATATATATTTGTGCTTTGTGAATTTTCGTGCATCAATTTTATCCTAATCTAAGGGTCAAGATCTTGTTTTATTTGTTTTAGTTTAATATCTGTTTTATAATAACCAAACTCTATATTTACTAGTGTTCAGGCCCGTCCAATGGACGGGTAGTCTCAAAATATATTAATCAAAGCTAAAAAATTAGAATTCAAATATATTAAATAGATATACCGAAATCAACTTGGAAATTTGCTAGCTGAATAGCCACTCATCGGTCAAAATACTCCTAAAATTTTTTGCCTATTCACCATTGACCGAGCCATGTATGATAGTGCCCTGCAAATAGCAAAAAAAAAACATGGAAAAAACTGGTAAGTTCTCTTAGTGTGTTTCTATGTATTTAATCCAATTTTAAAAAATAAACCCCGAACAAATTAACCATAAGAATCGAATAAACATTTTTGCATACAGATCCAGGAAAATCATTCAGGATAAAAAAGGAACCCAACCAAGGACATTCCAAACGTCGATCAAATGATTTTATCGGCTAATGCAAGAAAGATAGGGAAACAAATTCTTGATTAAAAAAAAAGAGTCGAGCCAAAAACCTTGCAAAGCCATCTCCTGTTGTGTTAAATCCTAAACATAAGATCAAAGGGTTTTTTCTAAAGGTATTATTTAAAATTGATATCATGCTTTTCATAAGTTCCGAAGTATATCTGTCATACACAAACTAAAATGATGAATTGTTCCACCATGCTAAATAATCATACTAAAACATTCAACACCATCTCAATATGTAGCATTTTCCCCTGATAGAATAACAACGGCTAAAAAATTACACCATTAATGAGCTAGTTTCAAAACAGATTCAAAATAATCATAGTCGATATATTAAAATAATCATAATCTTACTCATAGCAAAATTCGACTTTTTATCTAAAAGCTTATAGAAAGATATACTCGTAAATGTTAAGTATACACCATTAATGAGCTACTTTCAAAACGATATCAAAATAATCAAAGTCAATATATTAAAGTAATCAGAAATATACTCATAGCAAATTTAGGCTTTATATCTAAAAGTGTAACACCCGTCGTTTAAAAATATGGATTTCCAAAAACTTTCGCCTAACGGCGTCAAAGAAAGCGGAATAAACTTTAAAAGTCCAAACCAGTAAAATCTGTTTGGTTTATTCGTTAAATGGTGTTACTGGTCATATCATTGAAACTAGTCTAAATGGAAATCCATCAGTTGCCCAACATTAAACAACCGACCACATTATCATTGTAAGACATCATTATCTAAACATTAAGCAAATGTCTAAAGCGAGCAGCCACTAGGGGTAAACTATAGCGAGCTTCAAGATCATCTACCCATGCCTCACATCTTCTCACATCTACCTGCTCACTAATGTTGGACCTGAGGGAACAACACATTTTTAAAAGAGCAAGTGTTAGCTAACGAATTAGCTAAGTAAGATAACACATCATTCATAAAACATTTTTCCGATTAAAACATTATCGAAAAGTCATTAGAATCGTTAAGGCACATAACACATCAATCATATCATCTCACATACATATCATAACATCAACATCATCATATTAGGATGGGTCATCCTAAATGTGCCTAGTCATCTTTACATAACCTTTCACATATCATCTTTGCAAATGTGACATAAGTCACGCATATCATATAACATATACATCTCATTAAGTGTGACATAAATCACACCCGACTAGATGGACAAACCTTACGGCTGTACATCAATGTCGTTAAGGAATGGCAAGCCAATCCCGGAGTAGTCCGTATGTTCAAAGACATTGGTGGTTAATCACGCCACCCGGAGATACTCAAACCACGTAATTATGTTGCAAGGAGCCACTCAAGCAACCACATATACGCACTTAGCCGGGCAAGGGCAAGTACGGGTTAAGCTTAACACTTTCACATCATTTACGAGCTCGATTTACATCACATATAGTTTAGGTGTCCACGTTACCTAAACATCATCACATATTCATCTTTTACGTTTGGGCCCTTAAACGTGCACGTGTCATGGCAACTTAATAAGTCTAGTGAACTAGATGAACAAGCCATGTAATCATGCACATTTCACATAACATCAACATATATCACATATCAATTCATCTCAAAACATTTCATAACATTTCATAGCATATCATTACGTCTCATATCATTGCATAACATTACATAGCATATCATTACATTTCATATCATAGGGACTGCATTTCAGGCCTCAATAGTCATATACATATCCCATATCACCTCCCGTGTAACCCGAATACCCATAAGCAATCAAGATAACATTTAGGAAGTTTTTATATGAAAACCTTGTTTTTTTTGAACCCTCAGCGTGTCAAAGTAGTGTATCTTACCTTAATACAGTCCACTACACTTTGCAAAATACTTTATTATGCTCCAAATGTACTTGAATAGTCCAAATGTATTAGCCTTCAGTAAAGGAAACTGTATAGAATAACCCATTTTTATAGAGTTATCAGTTTAGAAATTAACTAACGGACGAAGGACTAAAACTGTAAACAGTTTTAACGGTTAGGACTGACAGTGTCAGAAAATCTAACGGTCTAACGGTCGTCATAATATGGACTTGTTTTGTAACGAATTTAACGATCGTCGGAAATTGGACTTGTTTTGTAACATTTTTTATAACGATCGTTAATGGCTATTTAGGACCAAAACTGTCAGAAAATCTAACGATTAGGACTGAAAGTGTCAGAAAATCTAACGGTCTTTAACGGTCAGATTATAACTTTGTATTTCTTGTTTCTAATTCAACATAGGAAACTTATAAGTGATAAATAACCTGTTTAAACGATGATTCTGGCTGCTTCGTATCAAGACCCATTTGACGTTTTATGTTAATAAAACTATGTAAAATGCTTCCACGGAGCATCTCGCGGTGCGAATAACTTGTAAACGAAACGAGATTCAACGAATCCGTTTTCTTTTCTAGATTCTCTGTACCCCAGTCTATCCATATAACTTTAATAACAACTTGGAAATCTTAACCATTTTCCTTAAATCTAACCCGAAAACCTTACGAGAACTTATAAACTAACAAAATCTTCCAAAAATAAACGATCACCAATTGTAACGAAATTCACCACACAACTAGAGGAATCAATAACGAACTCCCAGCAACTTTCAGAATTGAAAACTAACGTTTAACTTTTACGTAACATGAATCTAAAGTTTCCCCAAAACCGTTTCTTTTCTTTCTTTCTTTGCTTTCGTTGGTTCATGGTGGTGATGATGATGATGATGGTGTCGTGGTGGTGATAGAGTGATGGGGGTGGTGGTGCTTGCGTCGTGGTGTGGTGAACCGTGGGTTTATGGAGTTTCAAAAGGTGGTAGCCGTAGTATCAATATCTATAACTATACGTGTATTTATATAGTGATGTATATATATATATATACATGTTTTGAGGATGATGGTGATGATGTTGGTTCGGCCGTTTTAATGGTGATCGTGAGGTGGTGGTTATCTCTCGGTGGTGTGTTACATGATGGTGGTTCGTGAGATGGTGAAAGGTGGTCGTGATGTATGTTGAAACCGTATGGTTTTAAAGGGTGGTGAACGTGAGTGTTGAAGCCATGGAGTTTTATTACATAGTGTCTAAAGGTGGTAATGGTGGTGTTGGTTGTTTGTACGTGAGAGAGGTGGTTTATATAATGTGGTTCATTGAATTAGAATAAAAGGAGTTGGTGGGTCGGTTATAGTGGGGAAAGGAAGAAAACAGAAAATACAACGTATCATTCTAACTTTTGGCTGTCATTCTAACTTTTGGCTGTCATTTGGTTTACTAATTTAGATAGTATTTAATCATCATTCGTCGGATGTTTAGTCCGTGATTTAGTCTAAATAATTGTCGTTAAATTGCCAAAATTTAAATGTAATCTTATAAGACTTTAGACATAATACCTTATGATTTTTATATCCTTCATTAGTCGTCTTTTGTTAAATGTATTTGGGATCAAAATGAACCATTATTATTATGTCTCCTTAATCATATAAACACATTAACATATACATAATTAAGGCATTAAAGCATCACATATATAGCACATTTAAACACATATAAGCATTAAATCTCATAGAGACTTAACGGACACAAGATGTTGACTTAACAACTCAAGTCAACCGTTAAATAAAAGTTTGGGATGTTACAATTCTCTCCTCCTTAAATGGATTCTGTCCCCAGAATCTACTCAAAATAAAGGCAGGTATGGATCCCTCATCAAAAGAATTATGTCTCATTTGCTTATCAGCTTATGTCTAACCACACTAATTGCCTTTCCAACGACTTTGACAATAAATCCGCACTTAATCCACCAATTACTGGTTAGATTTCAAATTTTAAAATTTCAAAATTCGAATTCATCTTTTCCCCCTCTTTCCATTTCGACCGTTACAATGGCTCATTTAGTCTATATAAATGACACCGTAGCATACACCTCTCCATACAATTTATCATTACCTTTTTCTCAAAATTAATCCAAACACTTATCCAAAAATGTTAAATCCTTTCATGATTATGATTTACATAATCATCTTTGTTTGGCTGTTTCTGGTGGCTCAACTTCCATGGAACGAAGCTTATCAATGGTTGATCTTATTTGCCCTCGGTGTGGTTCCTCTACTGTTCGTGACCACCTGGGTTTCTTTGTACGGTTTTTAATTATGTTGTAGTTCTAATTGTTGTATTTCCGTTTCAAATAATGTAACGAGTTTTACTCGTATTGTACCAATAATGAAATACAACTTTCTTGTTTTTCATTTTGGGATTATTGTCGACTAACAAATTTACACATTATGAATAATGTTTAACGTAATTTAGGGTTAAATATAAAATTTAAAATATTATATCACTGTAGCTTCTGGACACCTATCCATACTTCTAGAATATTGAAGCAATAATTACAGATTACTGTAGTTTACGGACACCTGTCCGTTCTTCCAAGTCACACTTGCTTTTTATCCTCTATATAATAACGCGTTTTGTTAAGGAGAATGCACACCAAATCTTCTTTCCTCTATCTCCTTTATTTGCTTAGTTCTCCTTTTAGAAATATTGTTATAAACTATTCCTCTCACAAGCCTTTTGTGTTCTTAAAAGATCTCCGACTTTCTTTCCGGTAAGCTATCTTTCTCTCATCTTTTACTCATCTTACTTTATATGCTATCTATTTAACTCATTTATCTTTTTAATTCATAAATCATTATCGTTACGCCAAAGTTAATATTGTTTGTTTATCATAAGACCATGAAAAATTCTGGTGCTTCATCGAGCGATCCTAAAGGCAAAAGACCTATGTCTCATGAGGATCTTGAAGATCTTGAAACAAACAGGATAAAACGGATCAAGGAGGAGGCCGTAATGTTAGGTATCTCTTTTGAAGAGTACAAAGCAATGGTCGATGAAGATGTCCATCTATTTGAGAAACAAACTTCTGAGGACGAAAAGTTAGCAAAACTTTTGTCTAAGTTTTTAGAAGAAGAGGAATCTATCCGTGCTAATCGTCAAATAAAAGAAGACGAGGAGTTTGCTAAAGCCTTAGCAAAACAAGAAGAAGACGATCTCTCACATAGGAAGAAATCCATCTTTGCTATGTCATCTGTGGATGAAAAAGAAGATCCTGATGTTCCACCCTTGAAAAGAAGGAAAAGAGATGGTGCCGGAGGAAGCAACGTGCCTGAATCGGGCTCCGACGGAACTTCCAACTCGTGAAATCTTTAGATATTTTGTATAAATTATTCGGGATATGTCAAGATCCCAAATAATTATGTCTTTCTTTTTTTTATTTAAAAATCTCGAGTTGTTCAAAATATCTCTTTTAACTACATATCATAGTTGCAATTGTTCCTTGATTATTTGACATGTTAATTATCTGGTCATTCTTTACTATAGGTAAAAATTCAAGACCACTATGGACGCATTTCAAAATCCAATGTTTGAATCCAACGAATGTGACAGAACGTTTGATGACTTTTGCCAAGAATGGCTTCTTCATAATACACTACCAGCATCACAACTAGAATATCCCAAAGAAACTGCCAGTGCATTGTTCCCAATTCCTTTTGGGGCAGCATATCCTGGAGTTTCATCCTCAAATCCTATAAATTCCTTTTATCAAGACCGGCTTCTTAGCACACCTGAACCGATATTCCATCCAGAACCATCATTACAACCAGAAACCTTTGAGCAAGATAACAGGGCACTAGGCAAACGGCCAATGTTAGATGCTCATTTACAGTTTGAAAATCATGTTGGTCCAGTACATAATCGGGTTTCCACTTCGAAAGCAGTGGAGTTGATTGATACAACAACAGATAGCTGGCCCAGAGTTTGAGAAGCATGTTGAAGATTCATGGGCTTATATTAGCAAACTTTATAGCCGTAAGAAAAAGTCCGCAGAAGTATTATTCTTGAAATCCCAAAGAAATGTAAGGCCTAGAAGGTCTTACCAGTTTGTGAAAAGTAATACTACTTTGGTAGTATTTGGAGAAGAAATGAACATATCAGAGATGCCAACACCAATATGCTCATGCACAGGGATACCTAGGGCTTGTCGCGGGTGGACTACAGAGGGATGGACCTCCATTTGTTGTACTGCTTCTCTTTCCATGTATCCGTTGCCAACATATGTCGGGAAAAATCGTATGATAAGGTTGCCGGGGAGAAGGATGGGTGGTGGTACATTCACAAGGGTCATAGAAGAGTTGTTGTTAGAAGGGTACGATCTCGATTATCCAATTGACCTAAAGGATCATTGGGTTAAACTTGGGACTAACAATTATGCAGTGATTAAATAAATACAAAAATCTTAAAGTAACTGCTCCACCCTCTATCAAATCCCTGTTTGTAGTCAATCCTCCTTTATTGTATATATCTAGATATTCTGATAAAGCTAGTCTACTTTATCTCGTCCAATCAAGCTCCAATATTATAAGACTTTATTGTTGTAGAATTTATTCGTTGTCGGAACTTTTGAAAATTTAACCCTTTGACGTCATTGCTTACGTTATAATACACTAACTACTTTCAATGCATAATAGTATATTACTTCATATAATTATCACTAACTCAATCATACCCCACACTGGTCAATACAAGCGTAGCTACAGACACACTTGTGTCTTGATACATTTGCATTTACGTGTGCCTGGTAACCCTTCTATGCGTCACCTACTTACAACCCTTCAAGTATTTAGCATCAGCTCTACTTGTCAAACTTCAAATCCATGTCCTTTAAGCCCGTGAACTCTACAACACAATACAACACTTCATAGAGATCTTACCACTTCGTTACTTTCTATACTTGTCAACACAAGCATGGCCATACAAACACGCTCGTGTCGTGATACGCTTGCAATTATGTTCCGGACCATAATTGTAATTGTATCCTTTCACTTGCATGTTCGTTACCACATTTGTGTATCGTCTTCTCTTCACCAATTCCATTCCCATAATCCTTATCATCCATAAAACATCTCATTTCCGTTGTGGTCCTTGTCATTAACCTCGTGGGTTGGACACCATTGACGGGACATCATTTCACCTAATCCAACAAATTTCCCTTTCATTTCAACCACTTCACACATAAATTACAGCGCACATTTATCAAATTCATTTAGGGAAATAGAACATCACCTCGGGGACCGTCTATCGTAGCAATATAATAATCTAGTGACGGAGAAGCGAGAAACGAGAAACGAGAAACGAAAGATTAAAGGCTAAAAACACAATAACATATCATCAATCAATCATCATATAGCCTTAATCCTACACTCTCACTCATCCCAACCCGTCCTAACAACATCTCATCTTAAGGCTAAAGCTCAACTACTTAAGCCTAGCATGTCTGATCTTACGGTTTAAGTCCAAATCTATGGTCTTATAGTCATTGGTTCACTTAAACCATTTCTCTGATACCAACTTGTAACACCCGCCGTTTAAAAATATGGATTTCCAAAAACTTTCGCCTAACGGCGTCAAAGAAAGCGGAATAAACTTTAAAAGTCCAAACCAGTAAAATCTGTTTGGTTTATTCGTTAAATGGTGTTACTGGTCATATCATTGAAACTAGTCTAAATGGAAATCCATCAGTTGCCCAACATTAAACAACCGACCACATTATCATTGTAAGACATCATTATCTAAACATTAAGCAAATGTCTAAAGCGAGCAGCCACTAGGGTAAACTATAGCGAGCTTCAAGATCATCTACCCATGCCTCACATCTTCTCACATCTACCTGCTCACTAATGTTGGACCTGAGGGAACAACACATTTTTAAAAGAGCAAGTGTTAGCTAACGAATTAGCTAAGTAAGATAACACATCATTCATAAAACATTTGTCCGATTAAAACATTATCGAAAAGTCATTAGAATCGTTAAGGCACATAACACATCAATCATATCATCTCACATACATATCATAACATCAACATCATCATATTAGGATGGGTCATCCTAAATGTGCCTAGTCATCTTTACATATCCTTTCACATATCATCTTTGCAAATGTGACATAAGTCACGCATATCATATAACATATACATCTCATTAAGTGTGACATAAATCACACCCGACTAGATGGACAAACCTTACGGCTGTACATCAATGTCGTTAAGGAATGGCAAGCCAATCCTGGAGTAGTCCGTATGTTCAAAGACATTGGTGGTTAATCACGCCACCCGGAGATACTCAAACCACGTAATTATGTTGCAAGGAGCCACCCAAGCAACCACATATACGCACTTAGCCGGGCAAGGGCAAGTACGGGTTAAGCTTAACACTTTCACATCATTTACGAGCTCGATTTACATCACATATAGTTTAGGTGTCCACGTTACCTAAACATCATCACATATTCATCTTTTACGTTTGGGCCCTTAAACGTGCACGTGTCATGCAACTTAATAAGTCTAGTGAACTAGATGAACAAGCCATGTAATCATGCACATTTCACATAACATCAACATATATCACATATCAATTCATCTCAAAACATTTCATAGCATTTCATAGCATATCATTACGTCTCATATCATTGCATAACATTACATAGCATATCATTACATTTCATATCATAGGGACTGCATTTCAGGCCTCAATAGTCATATACATATCCCATATCACCTCCCGTGTAACCCGAATACCCATAAGCAATCAAGATAACATTTAGGAAGTTTTTATATGAAAACCTTGTTTTTTTTGAACCCTCAGCGTGTCAAAGTAGTGTATCTTACCTTAATACAGTCCACTACACTTTGCAAAATACTTTATTATGCTCCAAATGTACTTGAATAGTCCAAATGTATTAGCCTTCAGTAAAGGAAACTGTATAGAATAACCCATTTTTATAGAGTTATCAGTTTAGAAATTAACTAACGGACGAAGGACTAAAACTGTAAACAGTTTTAACGGTTAGGACTGACAGTGTCAGAAAATCTAACGGTCTAACGGTCGTCATAATATGGACTTGTTTTGTAACGAATTTAACGATCGTCGGAAATTGGACTTGTTTTGTAACATTTTTTATAACGATCGTTAATGGCTATTTAGGACCAAAACTGTCAGAAAATCTAACGATTAGGACTGAAAGTGTCAGAAAATCTAACGGTCTTTAACGGTCAGATTATAACTTTGTATTTCTTGTTTCTAATTCAACATAGGAAACTTATAAGTGATAAATAACCTGTTTAAACGATGATTCTGGCTGCTTCGTATCAAGACCCATTTGACGTTTTATGTTAATAAAACTATGTAAAATGCTTCCACGGAGCATCTCGCGGTGCGAATAACTTGTAAACGAAACGAGATTCAACGAATCCGTTTTCTTTTCTAGATTCTCTGTACCCCAGTCTATCCATATAACTTTAATAACAACTTGGAAATCTTAACCATTTTCCTTAAATCTAACCCGAAAACCTTACGAGAACTTATAAACTAACAAAATCTTCCAAAAATAAACGATCACCAATTGTAACGAAACTCACCACACAACTAGAGGAATCAATAACGAACTCCCAGCAACTTTCAGAATTGAAAACTAACGTTTAACTTTTACGTAACATGAATCTAAAGTTTCCCCAAAACCGTTTCTTTTCTTTCTTTCTTTGCTTTCGTTGGTTCATGGTGGTGATGATGATGATGATGGTGTCGTGGTGGTGATAGAGTGATGGGGGTGGTGGTGCTTGCGTCGTGGTGTGGTGAACCGTGGGTTTATGGAGTTTCAAAAGGTGGTAGCCGTAGTATCAATATCTATAACTATACGTGTATTTATATAGTGATGTATATATATATATATACATGTTTTGAGGATGATGGTGATGATGTTGGTTCGGCCGTTTTAATGGTGATCGTGAGGTGGTGGTTATCTCTCGGTGGTGTGTTACATGATGGTGGTTCGTGAGATGGTGAAAGGTGGTCGTGATGTATGTTGAAACCGTATGGTTTTAAAGGGTGGTGAACGTGAGTGTTGAAGCCATGGAGTTTTATTACATAGTGTCTAAAGGTGGTAATGGTGGTGTTGGTTGTTTGTACGTGAGAGAGGTGGTTTATATAATGTGGTTCATTGAATTAGAATAAAAGGAGTTGGTGGGTCGGTTATAGTGGGGAAAGGAAGAAAACAGAAAATACAACGTATCATTCTAACTTTTGGCTGTCATTCTAACTTTTGGCTGTCATTTGGTTTACTAATTTAGATAGTATTTAATCATCATTCGTCGGATGTTTAGTCCGTGATTTAGTCTAAATAATTGTCGTTAAATTGCCAAAATTTAAATGTAATCTTATAAGACTTTAGACATAATACCTTATGATTTTTATATCCTTCATTAGTCGTCTTTTGTTAAATGTATTTGGGATCAAAATGAACCATTATTATTATGTCTCCTTAATCATATAAACACATTAACATATACATAATTAAGGCATTAAAGCATCACATATATAGCACATTTAAACACATATAAGCATTAAATCTCATAGAGACTTAACGGACACAAGATGTTGACTTAACAACTCAAGTCAACCGTTAAATAAAAGTTTGGGATGTTACAAAAAGATTATGGAAAGATATAATCGTAAATCCTAAGAGTTAATATAGGTTACAAATACAAAATTTAATATATAATATTTAGATTAGTTAAGTCATATATCACAACTTAATCAATACGAAAGCTAAAGAAGAAACATACGAAAATTAACTCCATATAAATATTGATTCCAGTTTACCCTTTTTTTCCAACTTTAGTTAAATAAAAAATTTACAGTTTCTTATATTCTAAAAGTGTAAACTATATAATTTGAAAAATACATACCAATTCATCAACAAAGACCATCTCGAACGTTTTGATTTTCTTCGGGTTGTTCCACTCCGAAACAGTCCATACATGTACAACACGGAGTCGTAAATGATGGTTAACATGTGTTGGCTTAAGATCTTCAAAATAAACTAATGTGGTCATATTTTTTTGTTGTTGAAGAAAAAGTCATAACGAACCTATAATGGATAATAAACTAAACTAAAAGAAATAATAATAACAATAACATAAGAATTCAATGTTAAAAAATAATAATAATGATTAATTATGTGCAAAGTATATAAAAAGAAAAACCCTTTTGTAGTTGACCGTAGCTTTTTTTTTTGTTGTCGTACGTGAGTTATATTATAGATTGCCAATAAAACCGAAAAATGTAAATTAATTATTTTTAAATTGGGTGAAATTGTAAATTGGTGATGGAAAACCAAAAAGTGTAAATTAATTATTTTTAAGTGTAAATTGGTGATGGAAAACCAAAAAGTATAAATTAATTATTTTTAAATTGGGTTAAAGTGTAAATTGGTGATGGAAAAACCAAAAAGTGTAAATTAATTTTTTAAATTGGGGTTAAAGTGTAAATTGGTGATGAAAAACCAAAAAGTATAAATTAATTTAATTAATATTAAAAATAGAGGATTAATAAGGATGGAGTATTAGGCTAAAGGAGGGGGATTAGGGGTGCCAAGTGTACCCCCAACCCCCTTTTTTAGTTATATTATAGATAGGGAAAAATGAGTGTGGGCTTGTCACACACATAACTTAGGTGAAAAACCTCTCACATACTATTTTTCAAATATTTATTGTATATTGATTAAATGATTGGGACCCTATAATTTTTATTAAATAAAAAATCAACATGTGAAAGGTTTTTCACTCAAGCTGGGTGTGAGACACCCTCACTTTCGCTTTCCCCATATATATAATATAGATAACATAATAAGCTATTCATCCATCCATATATATGATTGTGTGTATATATATATATGGAAAAGTGAATATAAGGTTGTCCGACACCTAAGCTTAGGTGTGGAACCCCTCACATACAAATTTTTTAATATTTCTTGATTAATGAATAAATGTTTGGGCCCCATGAATTTTATTGATTAAAAAAACAAAATGTGAGTATTTCACACCTAAGCTTAGATACCTAACAACCTTATATTCTCATCCCCTTAATATTATTGTAGCTAGGAAGAATCAATATGGACTTTACATGTCAGCTTGCTACAATCACTAAAAATAAATCATTGTATAAGATGGTTTTTTTCAAGGAAAAACGAAGAAGAAGAAAAGAAGAAATCACCCATCATGTGTATTTAATGGGATGTAACAAAGGAAAAGACGAAATCACCCATCATGTGTCTGACACGTGATGACATTTTAAACGAACATTAATGATTAGGACTAAAAGCGTTGACGAAGTAAAAATATTTGAACCAAAACCGTAAATTTTAAAAGTTAGGGAGGAAAAAGCGGTCCACGACCGACGCGAAATTCGTGTAATATTAACTCAATATATAAATATTACGGAATAGGAGCTTCGTATTTCTAGGGTTTGTTTTTCTAAAACCATCGACTGTTCAGAGAGAATGCTTCGTAAGCTTTATCTTTATCTCTTCTGTTTCCTATGATTCGCTAATATCATCCTTGAAACATCCATTTATCTATTTTATTTTACTTTTGATCTAATAATTCGTTCATATCTGAAAGAATGTATATATTTTATTGATAAAATTAATATGATTAAGGGTGTAGAAAAACTGGGAGTGTTTTCTACGAGATTTGTAGAAAACATCAAATAATGCTGCAAATTACTATGTTAATAGGTTCACCAACTATTAGAAATTGTTGTAGCTAGGTTTACAAATTGATGGTAGGTGACATGACTATAACCCTGACTGTTGTTGGGACTGAACTAGATGTCCCGTCTGGTTTCATGATTCTATATATTTACCCACCCTTTCGCTATCATTTTCATTAGGCGTTGAAAGCAGATTTCACAGCACCACCCGTCATGTGCGCAGGAGCAGGTACTGTCCGTCATTCTGTGCTCGCATTCGTATGCTTTTCTCTGCGCCATTGTTTGCCCTTTGTCCTTGTTTGATCTGTTTTGTTTTGGTGAACAGTAAGTGTAATTTTGCTTCAGAGCATACAAACACGAAGATTTCATCTTTGGATGTAAGTTTTTTCAGCAATGCTTTTATATTCTTATCATTCTTTCAATCGTATGCTACTGTCGATAATTCTATAGCTGAGTTTATAGAACAAGAACGTAAGTTTGTTCCCGGGATTGACTATGTTGAAAGATTTCAGTCCCATGTTCTTGATGCTTCCGTTAGAGAAGAATCTGTTTCATGGATCCTAAAGGTTAATATAATATATATATACACATATATGTATATACATCATTCTGTATCTATATGAAACTGGATTTGGTTAAACTTTAAAATGATGTATTCATTAAAGCTATACATATATTTAAAAAAAACAAGTATTTTAGAGATATACGGCATAAGTACGTATTTGTTTGAATATCTTGGTGGACCAAAGACTTTTTTAACGGGTCATATCTGTGCATCCTCTTTGCCGATTTGGCCCATGAACTATCTAGATTTTACCTGCAAACACATAATGATGAAACATGCATTTTCTCTAATGGATCACAAAGAAGTGAAGATAAACACAAACATATGCACCAATGAAAAAAGTTGATCCTTTTATTGTTAGGTTCAAGACTCATATAGTGTTAGCCATTATTTTTGGTCAAAGGGGTTATACCCTGGCACATTTTATAACAAGTTTACTTGAACTTATGGTGATAAATCACCAAATTAAAAAAAAAAAGGAACAAACCATTTGTCTACTGCATAAATATGATATCTCGCAATTACAACTTCCTAATTCATAAGACACTGGGAAATAAAAAACTTGCCCTCTATGGTAGATTTATCTGTATTTTATTTAACTTCCAGTCTTGTATCACTTCCACGACCTGTACCGAGGGTTTAAAGGTGAGGCTCATTAGTTTAAGCCTAAACACAGAAACTATTTGCTTGCAAAGCTGCTACGTTGTATGCTCCCTACTTCCAGATAATTTATTCTTTCTCTCTTGCCAAACATGGTATGTAGTTGCTGCGAATGCTTGACGATAGATGATGCTCGACACAGATTTTCCTTTTCATATCGGTTCTAAAAATCTGACCACACTTTTCCAGTGATCTGGGGCTGCATCCATTATTGCCCCAGTCTTCATGTAAACCCCACCTGTTTGGCTGTTTCAGTTAAGAACATTCAAAAAATAAGTGTAAGTGTGAATCCTTTTGTTGTTTGCAAAAACTAAAAAAATCACAAGCTGCGATTGTTGTATGTTGCCATGCCTTTCATTTATCTTGTGTCTTAAGTTTTTGCCCCATGACTAACCATAGTACGAATATCTGTCGTAGTATGCACTGATTGAACCAAACTATCTTCCACCATGTTACTCTGAATAAACAATTTCATATAATATTGTTGAGAGAGAGAACCCATGGTTATATATGTCTTTTTGTAACTAGTTTATCAAGTGACCCATTCCCACTCCTGTTATCATTTATCAAAGCATAGGGATATATCTTTTGCGTTTCCTACCCTTGCTATAAAATGATCACCAAATTTGGTCGCATCTGAAACAATTTTTCCCAACTCCAGCTCGCATTCTGCTTTACTTGCACATACCAGAAAGTTTCGTTCCTAAAGCCTGTATGTATTCATTCACTTACTCACAGTGTTTATTTGTTTGTAATCAAGTTATGTACATGGGATGACATTAGGGTCATTAGGGAAACAGGCCTCTTGATCCGTATCACATTCCACTTTATTAAACTACCATAAGACCCGCATGATGCGGTGGTGACGGATAGTCCTAAATAGTGTTATCTTTCTTTTTTCATAATCAAAATTACAATATATAGAAAAAAGAAGTTCCGGAGGCAGATGATGGTGGAGTAATAGTGCGGGTGAGGTGTCACTTTTTATTTTATTGAAAAGGTCAAACTAACTAATTAATTGAAAATTATGACTATTGTGAACTGTGCATCCCTAATCTCACTATTACCTAGCACAACTGAACTGATGCCTCTAAGCTACAAGCTTGTTGGTGATGTGGTGCTTTCTCATTGGTGTACCTGATGTTAAAATGAGAGATGGTGTGTTTGGATATGTTCTATCCAAAGCGAGTTTTGTGATGCTTAATAATCAATTAATAAGCTAGAACAACAAGAGCAATTACCTTACGGATGCGTAGGTATAGTTTTCTTGCATTGCTAGTTAGTTAAGAGTGCTTATCTTAGAGATGGTAATTTAATGTCTATATTTATCTTAAATGTTAAAAGTTCAGTTTTGCTGCAGCAACTTATTGTAGCCTTAAAGATTGAAACAAGAAAAGAAACTAAGAAACAGATTTGCCAAGCATTGGAAAAACAAGTCAGGTTTGCTGAAAACATCCCTGGGCATCATAGATGTCCTGAGCTAACATATTGCAAAATCAGTATCAAATTTTAACTTGAATCGAAAAAGATCAAGCTTATGATTACTTGAGAAGGGATTATATGGTTCTTTCAAGTTTCAAGGGTTTGTTTCTTAACACATTTTGGATGGGTAGAAATGAATTTTGATTTGAAACAAATTAAAGATTAAGAATTTGATGTTATTGTTTGTTTCAATCATATGCCATTAGAAATTGCATTCTATCAGATTATATGTGAATTTGCAACTTAAGGAGTTAAAATTTTTCATGATTTTTTATATTCTTTTTCTTTATGTCATTGACGACATATTCAAATTTGCCAATAATGGTCTTACACCATCCAAAAGTGGCATTGTTCTCTCTGATTTTCATGAGATCGCTCAGGTGAATAGGGTAACTGGAAGCAAGACTGTGATAGAACCTAGCCTAAACAAGGGAAATATGGCTGTGAAGCGACATGGTATGCATATCCGTTCTTTGACCATTTTATCATATGATGTTAATACGTGCTAAAGATAACAAGTCTTTAAGTTAACTAACGTGTGTTTATTATTGGTTTTATAGGTCATTTATCTGGAATTCCAAATGTTCTATATGAGCCCAATAAGCAAAAGGCTGTGAAGGAACATGGTGTGCCTTTCCACCCTTTTGGACATTTTTTATTGCTGTTATCTGTGCTTAAAAGAAACATGTTTGTAAGCTTTTTGACCTCTGAAATGTCAAAGGATTCATATGATCCCATTCTCGGAAAGAATAGTATTGTGAAGGGACATCATAGGCATTTTCACTCTTTGGTCATTTGTTATTGACCTTTTTCGTGCTAAAAAGATTACAAGTAAGCAAGTTCATTAACTTGTTGCTGTTGTTGGTTTGGTATGTATTGCAGCTGATACTCCAAATGATTTAAACAAGTCTATTCTCAAAAAAAGAAAGACTATGGAGGGACAAGGTATGCATTTTGTCTCCTGTGGCCATGTTCTCGCTGTTATCTTTTCTTAACTAGTGACCAAGTTAGCCAGCTCATGAAATTGTCTTTGGTTTTATAGGGCTGGAATCTGAAATTTCGGAGGACTTGTATGAGCCTATTTCCAAAAAAAGAAAGATGGAGAGACATGGTATGCATTTTCTCTCTTAGTCATGCTCTTATTAACGTCTTCCGTGTTTAATAAAATTAACAAGTCAGTGAGTTCGATAACCTTTTTTTATTATTGGTTTGATGTAAGTTCCATCTGAAGTTCCAAAGGATTTTAATGTGTTCATTCCTAAAAAGAGAAGGACCGTGAAGGAACGTGGTAAGCATTTTCATCTGTGCTATAAAGATAACCACGTCAGCAAGTTCCCTAACCTGTCTTTGTTTCGGTTTGACAGGGCTTCCGTCAAAAGAACCAAAAGATTTATATGAATTGTATAATGGTACGGATTCTCCTTCTTTTGGCCATTTTCTTCTTGATGTTATGGTGTACTAAGAAAAGTAACAAATTAGCAGGCTCATTAACTTGTTTATATTGTTTGTTTGATAGGGTATCCATCTGAAATTCCAAGGAATTTATATGATAATGCTGTGAAGGGACTTGGTATGCGTTCCCATTTTATTTTTCTTATAGATGCTGTCCCTGCTAAAAAGGTACCAAGTCAGCGAGTTCTTTAACTTGTTTTTTCTATTGTTTGATAAGGGCTCGTGTCTGACATTCCAGAAGCTCTATATATGCTTGTTAAGAGAGCAGTTGCTATCAGGAAGTATTTGGAGACGAATGAGGGCAACAGAATATTGAACCTAAGGTTGCAATGTGCTGAGCGCTGCATTGACACTCATTCTAGGTACTTAAAGTACGCCAAGCAGCTGCCCCGTGACTGGAAATAGTATGTTCCTTGCTTTCTTTAAAGAAGTTCTTTCATGGTTGCTATCACTTATATCTTTTGCTAGCTTAATTGAATCTATCATGTGATATGTTGCATTTGTACATGCACAAGTAATGCAATAGTTTGCCTTTCTTGTACCTTTCTAATTATATCCAACTAAAGCTACAACCAGTTGGACATAGGAATCTTAGTGGTTGATAATTTGATATGGAATAATCAGGAAAGATGCTGTTCTCATCCTTAAGAGTCTAAGAAAAGGATTTTGTTTCTAGGGGTCTTTCTTGAGAATTGAAGAAAAAGATTCTGTTGATAATGTCTCATTTAGAATTTTCTAAAAGAAAAGAAAAAAGAATACTACTTAGGAGTTGGTTGTCTTTCTAGAATACTGAAAAAAAAGATTTTGCTTATAATATCTCATTTAGAATTAAAAAAAGGGCTTGACTTGAATGCTGCTAGCAGCATGCTGCTCTGTGATCTGTGGGCTTGATCTTCGAGGGGGATTTGCTAGCCGCATGGTGCTACTATAGCAGCATCTCTGTTTTTCCCAACTACTTAGGGGTGTTTGGCATAGCTTTCAATTATTGGCTTATGCTTATATAAAAATAGTACTTTTTTGCTTATATTTTATAAGTTTATAAGTTAGTATCCAGCGTTTGGATTAGCTTATATAATAAGTTTTTTGCTTAAATTTCATGGCTTTTGTTAAAAAAAGGTTTGTCAACATGGCTTCTTAAAATCGACTTATATAAGCCCAAAAACATAAGCCTAAAAAGCTCAACCAGACACTACTTTCAAAGCAATTTCTTTCATTTATCTTACAACATTACTCTAATTTTGCAGTCATCCATATTTTTGGAAGGTCTAGAGAAGATCCATTATTGTAGAATCTGCGAGCATGAACAGTATTTTTGGAAGGTTTCTTTTGGTATCTTTTCTGTTGTTACATACTTGCATGGTCTACTATACTCTGGCATTTTTATGTTGATTAGCCATTGAATGAGAAAATTACCGATTGTTTGTAGTGTATAAACTTAAGTAAAATTTTATCCAAACATTATTTAGTTTTTATTTAACGTACTTCAATTTTTATTTTTTATCTTTGATTTATATACTAGATTTTAGACCTGTGTCAAATACACGGGTTTACATTGTTATAAAGATTAAATTATTATCAAACTTTAACTATATGCAAGCTAAAAAGTCTTATTAACTTTAAAAAAAGCCAAAAAATAATCGTGAAAGATGTTAAGAACATAATTAAAAATAAATATAGATGTTTCATCAAAAAAGTTGAGCTTACATGCATTTTTAGCTAGCAAAACATTGAGCGGGTGAATTTTACTTGAAAGTTTGAGATTAATTGGAACGCTCATTCTTCAAGTAGATATCCAAAGTTTGGAATTAATGAATAATAGATTGGGCGGTATATCTCTTTGCCCTATTAATAAATAAATTTACAGTCAATTTTTAAGATATATACATTTATGAGATTAATTGGAACGCTCATTCTTCAAGTAGATATCCAAAGTTTGGAATTAATGAATAATAGATTGGGCGGTATATCTCTTTGCCCTATTAATAAATAAATTTACAGTCAATTTTTAAGATATATACATGTTATCAATAATATATTAATGGAAGTGGATTACCTGTTCATCTACCAATACTTCAAAAAAAGGATAATAGTACAATTACTTTAAAAATCTTAATATATTTACGTTAGATTTTATTTATTTTTTAGTAATTAATTTTATATTCATATGAAAGAACGTATAATTAAAATATATAATAGCTATTATTTTATTGATTATATATTAGCTATTATTCTATTGGATATATATCAGTTATTATTCATTATTATATTGGAACTAATGATTAAAAAGTGTAAATTTGTGATTGAAAACAAAAATGTGTAGATTAAAATAAATATAAATTAAGTATTCAGTGAGGGTAAAAAGTGTAAATTATTGATGAAAAAAAAAAGTGTAAATTAGTGAGATTTTATCTACAAACATTAATATAAATATAATATATTAATATATTTGGATAATGATTATTAGAAATTTTAATTTATAATTAAATTAATAATGACATCATCAATTTCCAATTCGATAAAATCGAGAGCTATGATTGGTTAATAAGCTATAAGGTCAGTTGTCTTTTAGTATATACAAAGATAAAGATTTTGAGACTACCCGTCCATTGGATGGAGTTGAAGACTATTATGCCACAACGACTAAATATCCATAATATTTATCTAATATTATGACCATTTAGTTTCCAGGCTCGTCCGATAGACCGATAGTCTCAAAATATATATATATATATAAAAGGTAAATATCAAAATAATAAATAACAAAACATGAAGAAAACAAATTTAAAAGAATAAACCCTTTTATAGTAGAAGAACAAGTCATAATCAAACTACAATTGACAACAAACTAAATTAAAAGAGATGGAAAATAACAATAACATAACAATTTAATATTGTAACATTTGTGAATTTTGACTTTAGTTGACCCGTTAAATATATGTACTTTTGACGTAATTGGTATTAATTAAATGTTATATGATCGAAATGCTTGTGTTATGATCGTGTTCAAGGTGTTTATGTGGATTAATGATCGTATGAGTAAATTATTTTCAAGGACTAGTCAAGGATTGTTTGGTCGTTCTAGTTAGTGATTTAGTGAAAGATTCAAGATTTATTTATGGGGAAATCTAGTTAGTATTGTGTAAGAGTTATCCATGGGTCAACCCATGTCCTAAACCCATGACCCAACCCAACCCTATCCCTTACACCCTACCCATCCTCCCAATCACTCATTTCCCTTACCTCTCTCTCTCTCTCTCTCTTCTTGAATGCAAGAATTCTTACATTTTTCTTACAACTCTCTCTAAATTTAATGCTATGAATTCAAGGTTTCAAATAAAATTAAGTTAGGGTTATTCATCTACATCACCATCTTAACAACATATCTAAAGTTGGGGTTTCAAAGTGCAAGGATTCATTCAAAATCGGGTCAAATTCGGGTTTAACTCTTGGAAGAAGAATTGGTAAGCTACTTGCATCTAAATTTCATCATTTTGTATCAATAAACTCATTCTAAGCTAAACCCTTCTCAAGTTCTTGGTAAAAGTCGGATTGGAGTTTCATCTAGGTCAAATTAGGGTTTCAAGTTGCTAATTGGGTCAAGAATACAGTTTAAAAGCTTGATTTAGGTTTGGGATAGAAATTGTGATGTGGGTTATGTTTGTCAATGTCTAAATATGTACTTTATACTTCAATTGAGCCTTAGAACCCTCCAAAACCGATTTCTAAGTCAATTAGGGTTCTTGAGTTGTGATATGGGTCAAAAGAGAATTTTGAGTGATTCTTGAGTTATGGAGTGGATTCATGGCTTGGGTTATGTTTGTCTAAATTAAATTCAGTTGGTTTATGCATAAAAATGAGCTCAAACCCTCCCTTGGTCGATTTGTGAGTCAAAAATTTGGTTTAGTTCTTGTTTGGGTCGAATCTAGCTCTTCTATATATATATATATATATATATATATATATATATATATATATATATATATATATATATATATATATATATATATATATATATATATATATATATATATATATATATATATATATATATATATATATATATATATATATATATATATATATATATATATATATATATATATATATATATATATATATATATATATATATATATATATATATATATATATATATATATATATATATATATATATATATATATATATATATATATATATATATATATATATATATATATATATATATATATATATATATATATATATATATATATATATATATATATATATATATATATATATATATATATATATATATATATATATATATATATATATATATATATATATATATATATATATATATATATATATATATATATATATATATATATATATATATATATATATATATATATATATATATATATATATATATATATATATATATATATATATATATATATATATATATATATATATATATATATATATATATATATATATATATATATATATATATATATATATATATATATATATATATATATATATATATATATATATATATATATATATATATATATATATATATATATATATTTGTTTTATTTATAATATTGTTATTATTATATATATATATATATATATATATCTATAGATATACATATATATTTATGTATGTTTATGTGTGTATATATATATATATCTATCGGGTGTTTATGTATATATATATCTATATGTATTTGTATAGGAGAGCATATATGAGAGATATATAACTTACGAAGCATTATCGTGCCTGCGTATCAAAGAAACGGAGACAATCGACTAATAATTAAATGCTGATTTTGCCAAGAACAACACACGGTGCGAAATTAAAACCCTAGACATAACAGAACAACAACAACAACAATACTCGAATCCCGTAATGATCCGGTATCCGGATCCGGGGTATGAGGGAGGTATGATGTAGACCTTACCCCTACTCAAAGGTAGGGAGGCTGCTTCCAAATCTACCGAAGTAGAAGGGACCTCCGGCCCGGGTGGAAAAAATATTCTCGACGGCTAGCCGGAGCCACGCCGGAGATGAGACCGAAGAGATCTCAAATCTAGATCTAGAAGAGAGAAAACTCTCTCTCTAGAAACTAGAGAGATAAACTCTAACGGTATCTAGAAATAACAGAGACACGAAATAACAGAGACACACGAAATAAGCACAGAAAAAGGAATTAAACCGACTCAAAGTTGCAATTTGGTCCCTATTTTATCATACAATTCGTAAAAATGGTCCAAATCTTTTCAAAAGTTGCAATCTTAGTGCCAACAAAGTTTTTTTAGCATCCGTGGTCCAAACGCTAATAGCAGTCTAATTTGTTTCGTTAATGTGGTCATATGAGTGTCACGTGAGGGGTACATACGTCAATTTCTTTTTGTTCTTCATCCTCCTCCTTATCTTTACTACTATATAAAGATTATGCACCCTTGTTGAAAAGTTAGAAAAAGAAGAGATGCGAAATTACCATCCTACCCTTAATGAATTAATTTACACCATTACTCCCTTATCTTCTACTATATATCAACCACCCCTTTAGATCAATTATCTTTACATCAATTACCACATTCACTCGCCACCGGCACCATCACCACTCGCCGCGATCACCACCCGTCGCCGTCACTGCTACCACCGCCGCATCGCGCGGGTACCAAGCTAGTCTTCTTAATCACAACCCATTTCACTAGATTCTTAAAAGAGAGTGTTATAGTTATTTAAAAGGTTGAGGGATGTATGTTGTGAATAGTTTCATTAAGCGTATTATTGGTATGTTAAGTGAGGATGTTTAAATTAGTAAACAAAAGAATTGAGTATTTTCGGGTTATATACTACTTAGTTGATAACCCCAAAATACTCTATACATGATTCCAGCAACAAGAAAAGTTGTGACGGTTAGGATTGATTAGAGGTTTTACGCACAAGCACTATCAGCAGTCACCTAACCACGTGAAATATTAGGATTTTGTAGCAACTTTTAAGGATTTAAAGGAAGAAACTTATCATAAATGGGATCCGAAATTAGTGAACTATATATCTGAGTGGGTACTTGTTTTGCACATGCCTTCGATTGAATTTAGATTTGTATGTATTGGCTTCAGATCTGTATGTATGACTTCAGATTGTTTGAAAAGTATATCGATTTGAAATTGATGATCTAGGATGTTTATAATTATTATTACTAGTTTATCGTATTTAATGGGATGTAACAAAGGAAAAGACGAAATCACCCATCATGTGTCTGACACGTGATGACATTTTAAACGAACATTAATGATTAGGACTAAAAGCGTTGACGAAGTAAAAAAATTTGAACCAAAACCGTAAATTTTAAAAGTTAGGGTGTAAAAAGTGGTCCACGACCGACGACGCTAAATTCGTGTAATATTAACTCAATATATATAAATATTACGGAATAGGATCGAGCTCCCTAAATCTAGGGTTTGTTTTTCTTACATTGTAAGCTTTTTCTTTCTTTCTTCTGTTTCCTACTTTCTGTCAATGGCCAAACATCCATTTATCTATTATATTTAACTTTTGATCTAATAATTCGTTCATATCTGAAAGAATGTATATATTTTATTGATAAAGTTAAAAAGATTAGAAGATATATATATATATATATATATATATATATATATATATATATATATATATATATATATATATATATATATATATATATATATATATATATATATATATATATATATATATATATATATATATATATATATATATATATATATATATATATATATATATATATATATATATATATATATATATATATATATATATATATATATATATATATATATATATATATATATATATATATATATATATATATATATATATATATATATATATATATATATATATATATATATATATATATATATATATATATATATATATATATATATATATATATATATATATATATATATATATATATATATATATATATATATATATATATATATATATATATATATATATATATATATATATATATATATATATATATATATATATATATATATATATATATATATATTCATTACTCGATCCTAAAAACTGAGTGAGTTTTATTACGTATAATTATATCCTTCAGTCGTCTATATATATATTCATTACTCGATCCTTTTAAATCCATGCATCCTCTATCAACAAACTAAACTTAAATCACACACCTTTCAGTCTATTATTCTTGCTTGAAAGGAATAATTAAAAGGGATAATGACCTGTGAGTGTAGCTAACTAAGCCAAAATGTCTATGTAATGTAACGATCTCGAATACTGTCTATCCAATGCAACTAAAAAACGAATTTTGCCTATGTAATGTATGTAACCGGATAAACTGTCGGTAACCGGTCACCACTTTAAAAATAGTCAATTTGTGTCCCATGTGGCACTTTGACTGACCTTACGTGTAATAGAACCAATTATTTATATGTTATAGCACCGATTACTAGTACAACAATGACAAAGCTTAGGATTGCTACTACACCAACCAACAAATACAACACCTTGTCAAACACATTCAATCTTGACTTTGTTACAGTCAACTCATTCTTCAACAACTGGACACTAAAATCATCATCTTCAACCCCTATTGTAGATTTAACTTTCAACTATTTGACGTGAATATCAAACAACAAGTTTTTGTAGTACAAATTAGGTAGCTCTTCATCAATAAAGCTAAAACTGTTACATGTACTACTTTTCACCTGAATCAGAATATGAATGATAGTTTAATTCAGAATCTGGGTTGGAATATAGATGATGCAATACATATATTCTGGTGAATGCATGAAAATGAACTTTTGGGCATTTGACGAATCTTCTACCTGGATTCTTTCTTGTCCAAGTTGTTAGAATGTTCATCTTTTGGCCACACTTACAATACATATACATGTTCATCTTTTGGCCACACTTACAATACATATACGCATGGGAGGAAGAAGAAGAAGAAGAAGCCATGGAGATGAGTGGATGGGGAAAGGGAGAAAAGTGTGGTGGAGGATGAAAGTCCCAGTTTGCAACGATTATGTAATTAAACAACTAATGCAAATCACACTAAGAAAGTAAGATAATAAAGTAAACACGTTTAATCATAAGTGGTATTAATTAAACGGTGAATACATGGTTGGATTACAATAAAAGGAGAAAGAAAATATTGTTAAGTTTTTGCACACACTAAAACTTAACAATGCTATAATTCTACAATGAGAGAAAAACACACTATATATATATATATATATATATATATATATATATATATATATATATATATATATATATATATATATATATATATATATATATATATATATATATATATATATATATATATATATATATATATATATATATATATATATATATATATATATATATATATATATATATATATATATATATATATATATATATATATATATATATATATATATATATATATATATATATATATATATATATATATATATATATATATATATATATATATATATATATATATATATATATATATATATATATATATATATATATATATATATATATATATATATATATATATATATATATATATATATATATATATATATATATATATATATATATATATATATATATATATATATATATATATATATATATATATATATATATATATATATATATATATATATATATATATATATATATATATATATATATATATATATATATATATATATATATATATATATATATATATATATATATATATATATATATATATATATATATATATATATATATATATATATATATATATATATATATATATATATATATATATATATATATATATATATATATATATATATATATATATATATATATATATATATATATATATATATATATATATATATATATATATATATATATATATATATATATATATATATATATATATATATATATATATATATATATATATATATATATATATATATATATATATATATATATATATATATATATATATATATATATATATATATATATATATATATATATATATATATATATATATATATATATATATATATATATATATATATATATATATATATATATATATCTCTCATATATATATATATATATATATATATTATTATATATATATTAGTATTATATAAAAATAATATATATTGATATATATATATATTGAAAGTCCCAAGTTTGCAACGATTATGTAATTAAACAACTAATGCAAATCACACTAAGAAAGTAAGATAATAAAGTAAACACGTTTAATCATAAGTGGTATTAATTAAACGGTGAATACATGGTTGGATTACAATAAAAGAAGAAGAGGAGGAAGAAGAAGAAGAAGAAGCCATGGAGATGAGTGGATGGGGAAAGGGAGAAAAGTGTGGTGGAGGATGAAAGTCCCAAGTTTGCAACGATTATGTAATTAAACAACTAATGCAAATCACACTAAGAAAGTAAGATAATAAAGTAAACACGTTTAATCATAAGTGGTATTAATTAAACGGTGAATACATGGTTGGATTACAATAAAAGAAGAAAGAAAATATTGTTAAGTTTTTGCACACACTAAAACTTAACAATGCTATAATTCTACAATGAGAGAAACACACACAAAGTGACTATTGTAGAATAAACCAACAGAATTGCGGCTAGGTCAAGTGATGTCTTATATAGGAGAGAAGAGACATCACATGACAACCCAATAGATGTTGACACATGAAGGTTGTCAACTTTCTATTGGTGTGTAAGACTGGTCGGCAGAGATCTCTTTTCTTCATCTTGTTTGTTTCCCAAAGCGGCATGAAAGAGAAACTGCTTAGTACCAAAACGGTACAAGGTCACTTGTCTTCAATCTGATCTTCCAACACGTGTCCTTGGGGACCAGTCTTCTTATCTTCATTTTCCCGCCCATATTTGACTTACAACACATGGCGGTGAGTCATTGAACTTATCCTTTAACTTGAAGATAAAAGTGATCGCTGAAGACTCGCTGATGAAACCTCTCGCTGAAGGCTCGCTGATGAAACCTCTCGCTGAGTCTGTCAGCGACTACTTGACTCAGCAAGTAATCTTCAGCGAATCCATGACTCAACAATCTCCCCCTATTCGCTGAGGAGACTTAGCTGAGTATGAGTTACTTTTTAGAAGTACAATAGTTAGATATGAGGGAATGCTGATCTTATTTACTTGACAAACAACTTTACAAAAAAGATAGCATTACAAAGATTACAAGTTTTCTTAATCCCACTGCGACTCTTGCTTGGCCTCTATGAAAGCTTTGTCTTGTTGTCTTTCAGGCTTCAGCAGCTCTTGATCAATCAGCGTTAAGAACTTGGGATCATTGGAAGACTGCACACAATACTTCCTAATCTTCATCAAAAAAGTAGAAGGAGCAATTCCAATCTCATTGGTCCTGAAGAAGAGTTCATGACCATGGATATTGCAAAAACAGAACCCTCCTAGTTTGTCATCATAGACACCATCCACAAAGAGGGTCCTAGGAGGCATTCTTAGATTTAGCAGTGGCTCAGTATCTATGTCAGTCTGTGGAACAGCTCTGAGAACAAATGGGCGCTGAGAAGCCACTTGACCAGAGGCTGTTCTTTTTGTACCACTTCTTGGCTGCTGAGGAGGAGAGGGATATGGATGTCTGGCAGCGCTGAGCAAGGAATCTTTGATTTTGTACTTCTTTTCCATTTGATGTATATGCCTTACTTGCTCACCCTGAACATTGCTGCCGGTTCACTAACCTTATCAGCTTGCTCCCCCTCAACACTTGCTGCCGGTTCACTAACCTTATCAGCTTGCTCCCCCTCAACACTTGCTGCCGGTTCACTAACCTTATCAGCTTGCTCCCCCTCAACACTTGCTGCCGGTTCACTAACCTTATCAGCTTGCTCCCCCTCAACACTTGCTGCCGGTTCACTAACCTTATCAGCTTGCTCCCCCTCAACACTTGCTGCCGGTTCACTAACCTTATCAGCTTGCTCCCCCTCAACACTTGCTGCCGGTTCACTAACCTTATCAGCTTGCTCCCCCTCAACACTTGCTGCCGGTTCACTAACCTTATCAGCTTGCTCCCCCTCAACACTTGCTGCCGGTTCACTAACCTTATCAGCTTGCTCCCCCTCAACACTTGCTGCCGGTTCACTAACCTTATCAGCTTGCTCCCCCTCAACACTTGCTGCCGGTTCACTAACCTTATCAGCTTGCTCCCCCTCAACACTTGCTGCCGGTTCACTAACCTTATCAGCTTGCTCCCCCTCAACACTTGCTGCCGGTTCACTAACCTTATCAGCTTGCTCCCCCTCAACACTTGCTGCCGGTTCACTAACCTTATCAGCTTGCTCCCCCTCAACACTTGCTGCCGGTTCACTAACCTTATCAGCTTGCTCCCCCTCAACACTTGCTGCCGGTTCACTAACCTTATCAGCTTGCTCCCCCTCAACACTTGCTGCCGGTTCACTAACCTTATCAGCTTGCTCCCCCTCAACACTTGCTGCCGGTTCACTAACCTTATCAGCTTGCTCCCCCTCAACACTTGCTGCCGGTTCACTAACCTTATCAGCTTGCTCCCCCTCAACACTTGCTGCCGGTTCACTAACCTTATCAGCTTGCTCCCCCTCAACACTTGCTGCCGGTTCACTAACCTTATCAGCTTGCTCCCCCTCAACACTTGCTGCCGGTTCACTAACCTTATCAGCTTGCTCCCCCTCAACACTTGCTGCCGGTTCACTAACCTTATCAGCTTGCTCCCCCTCAACACTTGCTGCCGGTTCACTAACCTTATCAGCTTGCTCCCCCTCAACACTTGCTGCCGGTTCACTAACCTTATCAGCTTGCTCCCCCTCAACACTTGCTGCCGGTTCACTAACCTTATCAGCTTGCTCCCCCTGAACACTTGCTGCCGGTTCACTAACCTTATCAGCTTGCTCCCCCTGAACACTTGCTGCCGGTTCATTAACCATCTCAGCGTTTTCATTTTCAGCGAAGGGAGCATCTTCATTTGTTTGACTTGCTGGGCCCTCTTCAGCAGTTTTCTCCCCCTTGGAAGCAGCTGATGGACTTGCTGCTTCCACATTGTTTTTCTTGAAGAGACCCAGCATTTCACTCATCATGCCTTTAAGATCAGTGACCTCTTGTTCAAGTTTCTTCGTCCTGCTGACAGATTCTTTCAACAATATTTTGTCAGCAGCGACTTGAAATGGGGTACTAGAGAGGATATGAGTTTTGAGGGAGGAAATTTCTTTGGTAAGGGTGGTGTGAAAATTATCTTGATGTTTGGAGAAGGAAGAGATAGTTTGATCCAGCTTGTTGAGTTGAGCAGTGAAGAGTATATTAGATTGGGATAGTTGTTGGAGAGATGATAAGAGACCAGGCTCTTCGGTGACCTTCGCTGAATGGATTTCATCTTTTAATTTATCCAGCGAGGCGGAGATAGCAGAGTTGGAGGAGCTGACCCTCTTCATGCTTTCATTCAGCAGGGCTTGATTTCTTTTGAATAAATGCTCATTGGACTTGGTGTGGGTGACTTGATTTTTGGTGATCCCAAACACCATGCCTTTGAGTTCTGCTAGCTCATCAGTCACCAAGTCCTTACCAGTAAGTAATTCTTGAAAATTTGAATGAGCTTCAACATGGATTTGAGCCATTTGATCCACCAACCAAGCATACAAATACCCATGTCTATTGCCTTGGCTCTGGCAAATTTGCACCCTTGTCAGCAGTTCTTGAAGCTGTCGAGTTTCTACATAATCAAGACCAGGCACGTTTATAGCAGTGCAAGCTGTGACAAGTTCTTCATCAGCAGAAGGCACTTTAAGATCTTTTAAGGAAACAGGGTACTTGGAACAAGGAACCCTAAAGAAATCTGGATGGTGCAATGGGGGCACCTCCATGATTATCTCGTCATCAACTTCTTCAACTTCAACATATACACCAGGCCTTATTCGCTGAAGATGACACAATTCTAATCTTCTTTGAAGCTCAACATCATCCACCTTAGGCACATAATCTCCATAGAATCCATCCTGTTCATGATGAGTTGTGGGTTTATAAGAGTAGCAAGGTGAAGGAGGCATATCACCCAACACATTTGGGATATCCTCAAATTCATGGGGAGGAGAGTTGATCAGCACAAAACCCAAATCATCATCTAAGAACCCACCAACAAATACTTCATCTTCGCTTTCTTCTGCAGCAGCGAGTCTAATTTCAGCATCATGATCTTGGAGATCAAACTCGCTGCCCAGATCTTCATCATCAACCTCCATTTCAGTGAACAAAAGATTTGTCTCGGTCCCTGCACTAACAGTTTCCGAGACATGAACAGCAATATTTTGGGTAAGGGAACCTGGTGCCTCAATCTCAGTGTGTTGTTCCACCAAGATATCATCGGCCGTAGAATGGGTTGACTCTAGCATCACCTGTGATCTGGCTGCTGTCAACGACTCAGAAGGTAATGAAGAAGAAGGGGAATTATTTGGGGGTGGAGTTGGACTTTGACCTCTAGTGGGCTGGGGTGACCCAATAACTTCACCAACCTCTCCTACAGAAATTTGAGGTGGCTGCCTGCTGCTCCCATTTAACTCGTCAACAGCCTGTTGGGAGGCTGCTGATGGGGTGGCTTGGGTACTATCGTCCTTGGGCAGTGAGGACTTCCTAACCTTTGGTTTGCCCTTTGATACACTCCGCTTACGTTTTGGGACGTCAGCCCCCCCCCCCCCCCCCCCCCCCCCCCCCCCCCCCCCCCCCCCCCCCCCCCCCCCCCCCCCCCCCCCCCCCCCCCCCCCCCCCCCCCCCCCCCCCCCCCCCCCCCCCCCCCCCCCCCCCCCCCCCCCCCCCCCCCCCCCCCCCCCCCCCCCCCCCCCCCCCCCCCCCCCCCCCCCCCCCCCCCCCCCCCCCCCCCCCCCCCCCCCCCCCCCCCCCCCCCCCCCCCCCCCCCCCCCCCCCCCCCCCCCCCCCCCCCCCCCCCCCCCCCCCCCCCCCCCCCCCCCCCCCCCCCCCCCCCCCCCCCCCCCCCCCCCCCCCCCCCCCCCCCCCCCCCCCCCCCCCCCCCCCCCCCCCCCCCCCCCCCCCCCCCCCCCCCCCCCCCCCCCCCCCCCCCCCCCCCCCCCCCCCCCCCCCCCCCCCCCCCCCCCCCCCCCCCCCCCCCCCCCCCCCCCCCCCCCCCCCCCCCCCCCCCCCCCCCCCCCCCCCCCCCCCCCCCCCCCCCCCCCCCCCCCCCCCCCCCCCCCCCCCCCCCCCCCCCCCCCCCCCCCCCCCCCCCCCCCCCCCCCCCCCCCCCCCCCCCCCCCCCCCCCCCCCCCCCCCCCCCCCCCCCCCCCCCCCCCCCCCCCCCCCCCCCCCCCCCCCCCCCCCCCCCCCCCCCCCCCCCCCCCCCCCCCCCCCCCCCCCCCCCCCCCCCCCCCCCCCCCCCCCCCCCCCCCCCCCCCCCCCCCCCCCCCCCCCCCCCCCCCCCCCCCCCCCCCCCCCCCCCCCCCCCCCCCCCCCCCCCCCCCCCCCCCCCCCCCCCCCCCCCCCCCCCCCCCCCCCCCCCCCCCCCCCCCCCCCCCCCCCCCCCCCCCCCCCCCCCCCCCCCCCCCCCCCCCCCCCCCCCCCCCCCCCCCCCCCCCCCCCCCCCCCCCCCCCCCCCCCCCCCCCCCCCCCCCCCCCCCCCCCCCCCCCCCCCCCCCCCCCCCCCCCCCCCCCCCCCCCCCCCCCCCCCCCCCCCCCCCCCCCCCCCCCCCCCCCCCCCCCCCCCCCCCCCCCCCCCCCCCCCCCCCCCCCCCCCCCCCCCCCCCCCCCCCCCCCCCCCCCCCCCCCCCCCCCCCCCCCCCCCCCCCCCCCCCCCCCCCCCCCCCCCCCCCCCCCCCCCCCCCCCCCCCCCCCCCCCCCCCCCCCCCCCCCCCCCCCCCCCCCCCCCCCCCCCCCCCCCCCCCCCCCCCCCCCCCCCCCCCCCCCCCCCCCCCCCCCCCCCCCCCCCCCCCCCCCCCCCCCCCCCCCCCCCCCCCCCCCCCCCCCCCCCCCCCCCCCCCCCCCCCCCCCCCCCCCCCCCCCCCCCCCCCCCCCCCCCCCCCCCCCCCCCCCCCCCCCCCCCCCCCCCCCCCCCCCCCCCCCCCCCCCCCCCCCCCCCCCCCCCCCCCCCCCCCCCCCCCCCCCCCCCCCCCCCCCCCCCCCCCCCCCCCCCCCCCCCCCCCCCCCCCCCCCCCCCCCCCCCCCCCCCCCCCCCCCCCCCCCCCCCCCCCCCCCCCCCCCCCCCCCCCCCCCCCCCCCCCCCCCCCCCCCCCCCCCCCCCCCCCCCCCCCCCCCCCCCCCCCCCCCCCCCCCCCCCCCCCCCCCCCCCCCCCCCCCCCCCCCCCCCCCCCCCCCCCCCCCCCCCCCCCCCCCCCCCCCCCCCCCCCCTTCCATTCAACATCAGTAGCTGCTTCCACAAAAACATTTTCAGCAGTAGCTTGTGGAAATCGAAGTGTTTGGCGAAGAGACGCCGGAGTGATAGTAATCGTCTTTGACCCCTGACGAACAGTACCAGTGATGGACTTGGATTCATCATCATACTCACAAGTCCACCAAAACTCACGGAGAAGATGAACAAATATCTTACCCGGATCTGCCATGATGCAGTATTTGGCAGGAGAGGCATGGATAAAGTCCAACATGGGCTTGTATCCTTCAGAATCTTTTGGCAACACAGAGGTGCCGACATGATTGTCTTTACCAATAACCGTTTGCTATTGGACTAGATGAAGACTTTTAGCTCTTCATTGCTATTGTTTGCTTTTTCCCAAAGCAACAGGGATAAACGGATTTGATTAGTCTTTACCAATAGCCGTTTGCTATTGGACTAGATGAAGACTTTTAGCTCTTCATTGCTATTGTTTGCTTTTTCCCAAAGCAACAGGGATAAACGGATTTGATTAGTCTTTACCAATAGCCGTTTGCTATTGGACTAGATGAAGACTTTTAGCTCTTCATTGCTATTGTTTGCTTTTTCCCAAAGCAACAGGGATAAACGGATTTGATTAGTCTTTACCAATAGCCGTTTGCTATTGGACTAGATGAAGACTTTTAGCTCTTCATTGCTATTGTTTGCTTTTTCCCAAAGCAACAGGGATAAACGGATTTGATTAGTCTTTACCAATAGCCGTTTGCTATTGGACTAGATGAAGACTTTTAGCTCTTCATTGCTATTGTTTGCTTTTTCCCAAAGCAACAGGGATAAACGGATTTGATTAGTCTTTACCAATAGCCGTTTGCTATTGGACTAGATGAAGACTTTTAGCTCTTCATTGCTATTGTTTGCTTTTTCCCAAAGCAACAGGGATAAACGGATTTGATTAGTCTTTACCAATAGCCGTTTGCTATTGGACTAGATGAAGACTTTTAGCTCTTCATTGCTATTGTTTGCTTTTTCCCAAAGCAACAGGGATAAACGGATTTGATTAGTCTTTACCAATAGCCGTTTGCTATTGGACTAGATGAAGACTTTTAGCTCTTCATTGCTATTGTTTGCTTTTTCCCAAAGCAACAGGGATAAACGGATTTGATTAGTCTTTACCAATAGCCGTTTGCTATTGGACTAGATGAAGACTTTTAGCTCTTCATTGCTATTGTTTGCTTTTTCCCAAAGCAACAGGGATAAACGGATTTGATTAGTCTTTACCAATAGCCGTTTGCTATTGGACTAGATGAAGACTTTTAGCTCTTCATTGCTATTGTTTGCTTTTTCCCAAAGCAACAGGGATAAACGGATTTGATTAGTCTTTACCAATAGCCGTTTGCTATTGGACTAGATGAAGACTTTTAGCTCTTCATTGCTATTGTTTGCTTTTTCCCAAAGCAACAGGGATAAACGGATTTGATTAGTCTTTACCAATAGCCGTTTGCTATTGGACTAGATGAAGACTTTTAGCTCTTCATTGCTATTGTTTGCTTTTTCCCAAAGCAACAGGGATAAACGGATTTGATTAGTCTTTACCAATAGCCGTTTGCTATTGGACTAGATGAAGACTTTTAGCTCTTCATTGCTATTGTTTGCTTTTTCCCAAAGCAACAGGGATAAACGGATTTGATTAGTCTTTACCAATAGCCGTTTGCTATTGGACTAGATGAAGACTTTTAGCTCTTCATTGCTATTGTTTGCTTTTTCCCAAAGCAACAGGGATAAACGGATTTGATTAGTCTTTACCAATAGCCGTTTGCTATTGGACTAGATGAAGACTTTTAGCTCTTCATTGCTATTGTTTGCTTTTTCCCAAAGCAACAGGGATAAACGGATTTGATTAGTCTTTACCAATAGCCGTTTGCTATTGGACTAGATGAAGACTTTTAGCTCTTCATTGCTATTGTTTGCTTTTTCCCAAAGCAACAGGGATAAACGGATTTGATTAGTCTTTACCAATAGCCGTTTGCTATTGGACTAGATGAAGACTTTTAGCTCTTCATTGCTATTGTTTGCTTTTTCCCAAAGCAACAGGGATAAACGGATTTGATTAGTCTTTACCAATAGCCGTTTGCTATTGGACTAGATGAAGACTTTTAGCTCTTCATTGCTATTGTTTGCTTTTTCCCAAAGCAACAGGGATAAACGGATTTGATTAGTCTTTACCAATAGCCGTTTGCTATTGGACTAGATGAAGACTTTTAGCTCTTCATTGCTATTGTTTGCTTTTTCCCAAAGCAACAGGGATAAACGGATTTGATTAGTCTTTACCAATAGCCGTTTGCTATTGGACTAGATGAAGACTTTTAGCTCTTCATTGCTATTGTTTGCTTTTTCCCAAAGCAACAGGGATAAACGGATTTGATTAGTCTTTACCAATAGCCGTTTGCTATTGGACTAGATGAAGACTTTTAGCTCTTCATTGCTATTGTTTGCTTTTTCCCAAAGCAACAGGGATAAACGGATTTGATTAGTCTTTACCAATAGCCGTTTGCTATTGGACTAGATGAAGACTTTTAGCTCTTCATTGCTATTGTTTGCTTTTTCCCAAAGCAACAGGGATAAACGGATTTGATTAGTCTTTACCAATAGCCGTTTGCTATTGGACTAGATGAAGACTTTTAGCTCTTCATTGCTATTGTTTGCTTTTTCCCAAAGCAACAGGGATAAACGGATTTGATTAGTCTTTACCAATAGCCGTTTGCTATTGGACTAGATGAAGACTTTTAGCTCTTCATTGCTATTGTTTGCTTTTTCCCAAAGCAACAGGGATAAACGGATTTGATTAGTCTTTACCAATAGCCGTTTGCTATTGGACTAGATGAAGACTTTTAGCTCTTCATTGCTATTGTTTGCTTTTTCCCAAAGCAACAGGGATAAACGGATTTGATTAGTCTTTACCAATAGCCGTTTGCTATTGGACTAGATGAAGACTTTTAGCTCTTCATTGCTATTGTTTGCTTTTTCCCAAAGCAACAGGGATAAACGGATTTGATTAGTCTTTACCAATAGCCGTTTGCTATTGGACTAGATGAAGACTTTTAGCTCTTCATTGCTATTGTTTGCTTTTTCCCAAAGCAACAGGGATAAACGGATTTGATTAGTCTTTACCAATAGCCGTTTGCTATTGGACTAGATGAAGACTTTTAGCTCTTCATTGCTATTGTTTGCTTTTTCCCAAAGCAACAGGGATAAACGGATTTGATTAGTCTTTACCAATAGCCGTTTGCTATTGGACTAGATGAAGACTTTTAGCTCTTCATTGCTATTGTTTGCTTTTTCCCAAAGCAACAGGGATAAACGGATTTGATTAGTCTTTACCAATAGCCGTTTGCTATTGGACTAGATGAAGACTTTTAGCTCTTCATTGCTATTGTTTGCTTTTTCCCAAAGCAACAGGGATAAACGGATTTGATTAGTCTTTACCAATAGCCGTTTGCTATTGGACTAGATGAAGACTTTTAGCTCTTCATTGCTATTGTTTGCTTTTTCCCAAAGCAACAGGGATAAACGGATTTGATTAGTCTTTACCAATAGCCGTTTGCTATTGGACTAGATGAAGACTTTTAGCTCTTCATTGCTATTGTTTGCTTTTTCCCAAAGCAACAGGGATAAACGGATTTGATTAGTCTTTACCAATAGCCGTTTGCTATTGGACTAGATGAAGACTTTTAGCTCTTCATTGCTATTGTTTGCTTTTTCCCAAAGCAACAGGGATAAACGGATTTGATTAGTCTTTACCAATAGCCGTTTGCTATTGGACTAGATGAAGACTTTTAGCTCTTCATTGCTATTGTTTGCTTTTTCCCAAAGCAACAGGGATAAACGGATTTGATTAGTCTTTACCAATAGCCGTTTGCTATTGGACTAGATGAAGACTTTTAGCTCTTCATTGCTATTGTTTGCTTTTTCCCAAAGCAACAGGGATAAACGGATTTGATTAGTCTTTACCAATAGCCGTTTGCTATTGGACTAGATGAAGACTTTTAGCTCTTCATTGCTATTGTTTGCTTTTTCCCAAAGCAACAGGGATAAACGGATTTGATTAGTCTTTACCAATAGCCGTTTGCTATTGGACTAGATGAAGACTTTTAGCTCTTCATTGCTATTGTTTGCTTTTTCCCAAAGCAACAGGGATAAACGGATTTGATTAGTCTTTACCAATAGCCGTTTGCTATTGGACTAGATGAAGACTTTTAGCTCTTCATTGCTATTGTTTGCTTTTTCCCAAAGCAACAGGGATAAACGGATTTGATTAGTCTTTACCAATAGCCGTTTGCTATTGGACTAGATGAAGACTTTTAGCTCTTCATTGCTATTGTTTGCTTTTTCCCAAAGCAACAGGGATAAACGGATTTGATTAGTCTTTACCAATAGCCGTTTGCTATTGGACTAGATGAAGACTTTTAGCTCTTCATTGCTTTGAGATCAGCGAGTAAGACTGACTTAAGCTCGCTGAATTAGCATACATGACAAGTCATGTCGCTGATTCCCCATTTAACATTCCTAACTTGCTAACAAGCAGTTTGAATCTAGTTTCATCCAATGGTTTAGTAAAGATGTCAGCTAGTTGATCATCAGTTGGAATGAAGTAGATTTCAATATCACCTTTCATGACATGATCTCGAATAAAGTGATATCGAATATCGATATGCTTAGTTTTGGAATGTTGAACTGGGTTGTGTGTAATAGCAATGGCACTTGTATTATCACACATGATTGGAATTTTAGAGTATTCCAAATCATAGTCGGCAAGCTGATGTTTCATCCATAGCATTTGGGCACAACAGCTCGCTGCAGAGACATATTCTGCCTCAGCTGTGGAGATGGAAACTGTGTGTTGCTTTTTACTAGACCAACTAGTCAGCTTCCCCCCCAACAGTTGACATCCTCCACTGGTGCTTTTGCGATCAAGCATGCAACCAGCATAGTCGGAGTCAGAATATCCAACTAATTCAAAGTTGGAGTCCTTAGGGTACCAAAGACCCAGTGTGGGTGTACCCTTGAGGTATTTGAAGATACGCTTCACAGCGAGGAGATGAGATTCTCTAGGGGAAGCTTGATAGCGAGCACAGAGACATGTTGCAAACATGATGTCTGGCCGACTCGCTGTGAGGTACATAAGTGACCCAATCATGCCACGATAGTAAGTAGGATTCACATACTTACCATCAGGGTCAGCGTGAAGATTATTAGGAGGGGACATTGGAGTTCGTTTGGGAGTGACATGGGTGAAGTCAAACTTAAGCAACATATCTCGAATATATTTCTCCTGATTGATAAATATTCCAGAGGGAAGCTGCTTGATTTGTAACCCCAAGAAGAAGGTGAGTTCACCCATCATACTCATTTCGAAAGTACTAGACATAAGAGAGCTGAACTTTCGACAAAGGTTTGTGGATAAGGAACCAAAGATGATGTCATCGACATAAATCTGCACATACAGAACGTCACCCTTATGCTTATAGATAAATAGGGTGCTGTCAATGGTTCCCCTACGAAAACCATGGTCAAGAAGGAAGGTAGACAAAGTGTCATACCACGCTCTAGGAGCTTGTTTAAGGCCGTATAAAGCTTTATTAAGCTTGTAGACATAGTGAGGATGCTTTGGATCCTCAAAGCCAGGAGGCTGCTTAACATAGACTTCTTCATCAAGAGCACCATTTAAGAAGGCACTTTTGACGTCCATTTGATAGACAATAAAGCCTTTGTAAGCAGCATGAGCGAGAAAGAGACGAATAGCTTCAAGGCGAGCGACTGGAGCAAAGGTCTCATCATAATCAATGCCTTCAGCTTGAGTGTAACCTTGAGCAACCAGTCTTGCCTTGTTTCTGATGACCACACCAGCTTCATCCATCTTATTCCTATAAACCCATCGAGTGCCAATGGGTTCTTTATGGGGAGGAGGAACAAGGAACCAAACGTGTTGTCTTTTAAATTGTGTCAGTTCTTCTTGCATGGCTTCAACCCATGAGGGATCAGCCATGGCTTCACCAATATTGGCAGGCACAATTTGAGAAAGAAAGTTAACATAGAGACAAGTATTACTTGTCGCTGAACGAGTTTGGACACCATTGTGTGGATTACCAATCACATGGTCAAGAGGGTGATCAGCAGTCCATTTGAGTGCTGGTGTGTGAATAGAAGAATGATTCACAGCGGATACTGTGGTGGTAGTACCACTAGGAGTGGGAAGATAAGATGAGAGATCGATGGTTAGCAAGGGCTCAGAGTTGCTGACAGGAGGGTCACTGAGGACAGTGGGTACCTCTTGCTGAAGAGTTTCATCCTCAGCGTCTCCTAAAAGAGGATTCGCTGAGGCATCATGAAATGTTTCCTCAGCGACACATTCAGCTTCTTGAGTTTCAGTTGAGGGAGGAACATTAATGGAAGTGGCATTAATTGTTCGAAGAATAGGCTCAACTGGATCCATAGAATAAATGTGAGCAGCGATGTACTCATCATTTGGTGAAGATTTTGAAGACTCAGCGATAGGTGGTTCAGCAACATCATGATGTGTCGCTGGTACTTCAGACAAGTCAGATAGATCGCTGAGAATTACTTCAGCGGATGACTCATTTGAAAGATCACCTAAAGCAGAACAGCTTTCATCAAAAGTAACATGAATTGATTCATCTACCTTTTGAGTGCGAGTATTGTAAACTCTGAAAGCTTTGCTTATAGAAGAATATCCCAGAAAGTAGCCATCGTCAGCTTTGGGATCAAACTTACCTAAATGATCCTTATCATTTAGGATGAAAACTGGGCACCCAAAAACATGGAAATATCCAATTTGGGGTTTCTTGCCCTTGAGAATTTCATAGGCAGTCTTATCATGTCGCTTGACAATAAGACACCTATTTTGAGTATGGCACGCAGTACTAACTGCTTCAGCCCAGAATTTACTAGGAAGAGAGGACTCACTGAGCATGGTTCTGGCAGCTTCAATGAGAGTTCTATTTCTCCTTTCAGCTACCCCATTTTGCTCAGGAGTACGAACAGAAGAGAAATTTTGTCTAATCCCTTGATCAGTACAAAAAGTCTCAAGAGTGTGGTTTCTGAACTCAGTGCCATGATCGCTTCTGAGTTCTTTAACACGTATGCTGTTGAGGTTTTCCATCTTTTTAATGAAATTGATTATTTCCTCAGCAGCATCACTCTTAGAGTGAAGAAAGATTGTCCAAGTATATCGTGAATATTCATCCACAATAACTAAGGTGTATCTGCTACCCCTTAGACTTTGGACATTTACTGGACCAAAAAGGTCCAAAAAAAAAAAAAAAAAAAAAAAAAAAAAAAAAAAAAAAAAAAAAAAAAAAAAAAAAAAAAAAAAAAAAAAAAAAAAAAAAAAAAAAAAAAAAAAAAAAAAAAAAAAAAAAAAAAAAAAAAAAAAAAAAAAAAAAAAAAAAAAAAAAAAAAAAAAAAAAAAAAAAAAAAAAAAAAAAAAAAAAAAAAAAAAAAAAAAAAAAAAAAAAAAAAAAAAAAAAAAAAAAAAAAAAAAAAAAAAAAAAAAAAAAAAAAAAAAAAAAAAAAAAAAAAAAAAAAAAAAAAAAAAAAAAAAAAAAAAAAAAAAAAAAAAAAAAAAAAAAAAAAAAAAAAAAAAAAAAAAAAAAAAAAAAAAAAAAAAAAAAAAAAAAAAAAAAAAAAAAAAAAAAAAAAAAAAAAAAAAAAAAAAAAAAAAAAAAAAAAAAAAAAAAAAAAAAAAAAAAAAAAAAAAAAAAAAAAAAAAAAAAAAAAAAAAAAAAAAAAAAAAAAAAAAAAAAAAAAAAAAAAAAAAAAAAAAAAAAAAAAAAAAAAAAAAAAAAAAAAAAAAAAAAAAAAAAAAAAAAAAAAAAAAAAAAAAAAAAAAAAAAAAAAAAAAAAAAAAAAAAAAAAAAAAAAAAAAAAAAAAAAAAAAAAAAAAAAAAAAAAAAAAAAAAAAAAAAAAAAAAAAAAAAAAAAAAAAAAAAAAAAAAAAAAAAAAAAAAAAAAAAAAAAAAAAAAAAAAAAAAAAAAAAAAAAAAAAAAAAAAAAAAAAAAAAAAAAAAAAAAAAAAAAAAAAAAAAAAAAAAAAAAAAAAAAAAAAAAAAAAAAAAAAAAAAAAAAAAAAAAAAAAAAAAAAAAAAAAAAAAAAAAAAAAAAAAAAAAAAAAAAAAAAAAAAAAAAAAAAAAAAAAAAAAAAAAAAAAAAAAAAAAAAAAAAAAAAAAAAAAAAAAAAAAAAAAAAAAAAAAAAAAAAAAAAAAAAAAAAAAAAAAAAAAAAAAAAAAAAAAAAAAAAAAAAAAAAAAAAAAAAAAAAAAAAAAAAAAAAAAAAAAAAAAAAAAAAAAAAAAAAAAAAAAAAAAAAAAAAAAAAAAAAAAAAAAAAAAAAAAAAAAAAAAAAAAAAAAAAAAAAAAAAAAAAAAAAAAAAAAAAAAAAAAAAAAAAAAAAAAAAAAAAAAAAAAAAAAAAAAAAAAAAAAAAAAAAAAAAAAAAAAAAAAAAAAAAAAAAAAAAAAAAAAAAAAAAAAAAAAAAAAAAAAAAAAAAAAAAAAAAAAAAAAAAAAAAAAAAAAAAAAAAAAAAAAAAAAAAAAAAAAAAAAAAAAAAAAAAAAAAAAAAAAAAAAAAAAAAAAAAAAAAAAAAAAAAAAAAAAAAAAAAAAAAAAAAAAAAAAAAAAAAAAAAAAAAAAAAAAAAAAAAAAAAAAAAAAAAAAAAAAAAAAAAAAAAAAAAAAAAAAAAAAAAAAAAAAAAAAAAAAAAAAAAAAAAAAAAAAAAAAAAAAAAAAAAAAAAAAAAAAAAAAAAAAAAAAAAAAAAAAAAAAAAAAAAAAAAAAAAAAAAAAAAAAAAAAAAAAAAAAAAAAAAAAAAAAAAAAAAAAAAAAAAAAAAAAAAAAAAAAAAAAAAAAAAAAAAAAAAAAAAAAAAAAAAAAAAAAAAAAAAAAAAAAAAAAAAAAAAAAAAAAAAAAAAAAAAAAAAAAAAAAAAAAAAAAAAAAAAAAAAAAAAAAAAAAAAAAAAAAAAAAAAAAAAAAAAAAAAAAAAAAAAAAAAAAAAAAAAAAAAAAAAAAAAAAAAAAAAAAAAATGAAAAAATTAAAAAAAAAAAAAAAAAAGCAACGTCATCATTATTTGATACTGAGGGAAGAGGAGCTCTTGGATCAACATTTGGCTCAGCCAGCTGATGAGCAGGAGGCATATCACGAGCCACCTCACCAGTGAAGAACTGATCTTCAGAAGTGAAAGTGATAGAACTTCCAGTGTTGAGGACAACCATGTTGCTGATTTGATTATTTTCCCCATATTCAGCTAGCACACTATCATTACCATTGGTAATGATTTCATGAGCCTGGGGAAGAAAGATTCGCTGAGCGGCAATGTACTCAGCGATGTTATCGTTAGAAAGAACAATATCATCACCCAAGCTGATATTGGATTCAGCTGAGGGAGCTCGCTCAGAGATTTCAGAGGAGGTATGATCAGCGGAAGCTGAGGCTGGATTTGGCTGAATGACTACTTCAGGAGGACTCTTGGAGTCTTTGTCATTGCAGTCAGCAGCTATGTGTCCTCTTTCGCCACATAGGTAGCATTTTCTTCCAGCCTTCTGATTTTGGGTCAGAAGTTCCTTGAGTTGAGAGGTCAAGTCGTTGACACGCTTGCTCAGCTCACAAATCTCATGATTTGAGGAAGAAGATGATGCTACTGAAGAGGCCTTTTTCTTCCTGAACTGAACAGGAAGAGTCTTGGGAACAGGGCCAAGAACAGATTTGCCCTTAGATTGGGCATTAGAGGAGGAAGGGCCATGATTGTTCATAACAACTCGCTGACCTCCTTGCCTAGGAGGTCTGACTTGCTGAACAGGTCTGGGTTGCTGAGAACCATGAAGGATCTGAGCAACTCGCTGTCCTCCTTGCTGAGGAGGTATGACCTGCTGAACAGGTTTTGGAAGACGAGGGACAAACGTTCCCTTTGGGACATAGATAGAGTTAGGTTGCTGATAACGAGCATCAGCAAACCTAGCTCGTCTATTCATTAAATTTTCATGCATAACAGCCTTTCTGCCAGCATGAGAATTGTTTGAGGAAGACGAGGGCTGAGACGCGGGGCGTTCAGCGACTACTGAGGGAACAGAGTTCTCAGTAGGATGACTAATAGGCACATCTCGCTGAGGAGTGCTGTAGTCATATGGAACAGCGACCTTACTCCTTTTGAAAGGTTCAAGATCTGTGGACTGAACAGTCAAGAGCTGAGGAGCAATAGGTCTATAACCATCACTTGAAGGATTTCCTTCAAGTGTTTCAGGAGAAGAATATTGAATTCTGCCTTCATGGGGCATCATATCAATAATTGGGTGGTTTTGAAAAATGGTTTTAGCAAAACTAGGAGTTGAGCTAGTTCCAACTTGTGAAGAAGAGGTAGAAGTGGAAGTGCTGGGTGGGGTTGCTTCATTATTTAGTTCAGAATGATAGTCATTTATGCCTTTAACAAAATAATGTTTTAGCAAATCTCCACGAGATTCAGGAGATTTGGGAGGAATCCTCTCTTCAGCTGTAGGGCAGTCACTGAACATATTTGCAATGACAGCGGCCGTCTCATAGTCACCACCAATTATGGCTTTCATTTGAGCTGGGACTTGCAAGCTGAAGATTTGGTCATGAAGCTTGGAGGCTTTAGACCAAGAGGTAACGATTCTCTCAAGGTCAGCGACCTTGTACTTCAGCTCCTCGTTAGAGATTAGAAGTTTTTGGTTGAGGAGCTTTTGAGATTCAAGCTCAATATGGACGTTTCTAAGGTCCTTGAGCTTGTCAGCTTTATCACTCAACTCAGCACTAACTAAGTTAAGTTTGGACTGAAGGTCAGCACGAATCGACTCGACATACTGAATGTCACAAGTAAGAGATTCAAGAATAGTAGGTTTGTCCTCTTCAGAGGCAGAGGAGAAAGTGCATACCTTCTTAATTGTGGCATTGACCCACTGACTGGAGCACACTTGGTCCTTTGTCAGCGCCTGGTCATCAGCGAGTGCCATAAAGCAGATGGCATCAACAAAGTCCTCGCTGTCAGAGGCATCGGAGTCAGCCCAGTCATGTTCTTCAGCAACAAGACCTTTGGCGGGAGTTTTGGCTTCTTCAACATCGGCCATCTTGGCACGAAGCTCATAGTACTTCTTTTTGTATTCATCAGCAGGCTTAACTAAAGAGGGCCTCGCTGATGATGAAGAAGGCTTCGCTGCCTGCAAAGAAGGAACAGATACTTTGCAATCTTTTTGGTAGTGGCCTTTTCGACCACACCTCCAACATTCTTCCTGAGACTTGTCTACCACTGGTTTTTGGAAATTGGTCGACCTACGACCACTCCATTTTCTAGAGTAACGTTTACCAGCGATGAGAGCGAAGTTCATGAAGTCCGAGAACATTTCTTGTCTCTCCTCGAAATCGAGGTCATTGACAAGATCTTGGACGTTGGAGGGAGTAGAATTGCTGATGTCCATGTCAAGATGGACAGGACTGACCTCAGCAGAGACCAGGGCAAGAGGGTCATGAACATTTGATACAGAAGAAGAAGAAGAAGTTGAAGCATATGAACCAGCATGTCTTCTAGACTCAGCCTCAGCTCTCAGAGTTTGAGCGAGGGCTCTCTCTTCAAATTGAAGAGTGCCATAGAGTGACTCTAAGTCATGCTCTTTCAACTGCTTGGTGGTTCGAAGGATTTGCCTCAAACCTTGCCATTTGATAGGCAAGATGTCAATGAACTTGTAGCATATTTCAAGAGTGTTATGCTCTATGCCCACATTCGTCATATCATTCAAGAGGCACTTGAACCGATTATACGTGCCATCCAGACTCTCATTAGGGAGAGAGAAGAATCCTTCATAGGCACGTTTGAGATCTATTTTCTTGGTGGCAAGAACATCTGCTGTACCATCGAATCTGATACACAGATTGTCCCACACCAATTTAGACGAAGAAAGTTTGATGACAGACTTCATTATGTCATCAGGAAGGGTAGTAATGAGAAGATTTCTCAACCGAGCATCCAGATTTACAAGCCTACGCTCGTCATCTGTCCATTGTACTTCTGGTTTTATTAACTCAGTGACAACTTCAGGAGCATCAGCAGTGGCTCCTGGTGTCCTGGTAACCAGAACCGGTACATATGGCCCTCTGGTTAAGATGGTCATAAGGTAGGGTTCAACTCCTACGATGTGTAGAAGCATTCTCTCCTTCCAAGATCCGAAGTCATGTGAATCGAATCTTGGTGGGATGGAGACATACCCAAAATCTCTGGTATTGACCAGAGAAGGTACAGAAGACATAATAACAAGAAAAGAAAGATAATCTTGCAAACTTTTACTCAGATCAGATTCGGTGTGTCGAACCACCGCTCTGATACCAACTGAAAGTCCCAGTTTGCAACGATTATGTAATTAAACAACTAATGCAAATCACACTAAGAAAGTAAGATAATAAAGTAAACACGTTTAATCATAAGTGGTATTAATTAAACGGTGAATACATGGTTGGATTACAATAAAAGAAGAAAGAAAATATTGTTAAGTTTTTGCACACACTAAAACTTAACAATGCTATAATTCTACAATGAGAGAAACACACACAAAGTGACTATTGTAGAATAAACCAACAGAATTGCGGCTAGGTCAAGTGATGTCTTTTATAGGAGAGAAGAGACATCACATGACAACCCAATAGATGTTGACACATGAAGGTTGTCAACTTTCTATTGGTGTGTAAGACTGGTCGGCAGAGATCTCTTTTCTTCATCTTGTTTGTTTCCCAAAGTGGCATGAAAGAGAAACTGCTTAGTACCAAATCGGTACAAGGTCACTTGTCTTCAATCTGATCTTCCAACACGTGTCCTTGGGGACCAGCCTTCTTATCTTCATTTTCCCGCCCATATTTGACTTACAACACATGGCGGTGAGTCATTGAACTTATCCTTTAACTTGAAGATAAAAGTGATCGCTGAAGACTCGCTGATGAAACCTGTCGCTGAAGGCTCGCTGATGAAACCTGTCGCTGAAGGCTCGCTGATTAAACCTGTCGCTGAAGGCTCGCTGATGAAACCTGTCGCTGAAGGCTCGCTGATGAAACCTGTCGCTGAAGGCTCGCTGATGAAACCTGTCGCTGAAGGCTCGCTGATGAAACCTGTCGCTGAAGGCTCGCTGATGAAACCTGTCGCTGAAGGCTCGCTGATGAAACCTGTCGCTGAAGGCTCGCTGATGAAACCTGTCGCTGAAGGCTCGCTGATGAAACCTGTCGCTGAAGCTCGCTGATGAAACCTGTCGCTGAAGGCTCGCTGATGAAACCTGTCGCTGAAGGCTCGCTGATGAAACCTGTCGCTGAAGGCTCGCTGATGAAACCTGTCGCTGAAGGCTCGCTGATGAAACCTGTCGCTGAAGGCTCGCTGATGAAACCTGTCGCTGAAGGCTCGCTGATGAAACCTGTCGCTGAAGGCTCGCTGATGAAACCTGTCGCTGAAGGCTCGCTGATGAAACCTGTCGCTGAAGGCTCGCTGATGAAACCTGTCGCTGAAGGCTCGCTGATGAAACCTGTCGCTGAAGGCTCGCTGATGAAACCTGTCGCTGAAGGCTCGCTGATGAAACCTGTCGCTGAAGGCTCGCTGATGAAACCTGTCGCTGAAGCTCGCTGATGAAACCTGTCGCTGAAGGCTCGCTGATGAAACCTGTCGCTGAAGGCTCGCTGATAAACTGTCGCTGAAGCTCGCTGATGAAACCTGTCGCTGAAGGCTCGCTGATGAAACCTGTCGCTGAAGGCTCGCTGATGAAACCTGTCGCTGAAGGCTCGCTGATGAAACCTGTCGCTGAAGGCTCGCTGATGAAACCTGTCGCTGAAGGCTCGCTGATGAAACCTGTCGCTGAAGGCTCGCTGATGAAACCTGTCGCTGAAGGCTCGCTGATGAAACCTGTCGCTGAAGGCTCGCTGATGAAACCTGTCGCTGAAGGCTCGCTGATGAAACCTGTCGCTGAAGGCTCGCTGATGAAACCTGTCGCTGAAGACTCGCTGATGAAACCTCTCGCTGAAGGCTCGCTGATGAAACCTCTCGCTGAGTCTGTCAGCGACTACTTGACTCAGCAAGTAATCTTCAGCGAATCCATGACTCAACAGAGGAAAAATAATATAATGGGAGGGAAATAGTAAGCGGGAGATATATGGGATGAAAATGGGAGGGAAACTAGCTCAAATGGCCTACATGGCAGCTGACATGGAGCACAAATTAAGTAACCGGTCATTTTGTAAGGTTTATCCGGTTACATACATTACATAGACAAAATTCGTTTTTTAGTTGCATTGGATAAACACTTTTCGAGATCGTTACATTACATAGACATTTTGGCTTAGTTAGCTACACTCACAGGTCATTATCCCTAATTAAAAATGGAAGCTCCAACTTATGATTACGAAAGTGAAATTAAACATGTTCGCTACTCCCTAAAGAACCTGACTCCACATGTCACGAACCAAAAGTCCGAGCCGACTTGTGTGGCGCACTCAGTGACGGACATGGTCCAGACCACCCGCGGAATCTATTACGGTGAAAAGATTGAACTATCACCCCAAAGTTTGGTGGATAGAAAATTTTGTAATATGATACAAGTTATTAGATTTATTACAAACCCTCACAAGGGGTTGGAAAGGATTGGAATAACTCCGTATCGGCGATTGAGAGAAGTCGGCAGCCATTATCAAACACCGGAGCGATTCACCGTAGATGCAGTGAGGTCATATGACAATCTACTTTCAATAAAAGTGGCTCTAAGCACCAACTTTTCCGAAGATGGTCCAAGGTATCCTGCCATTGGGGTGATGAGAATGGGCCGTGAATTCATAAGAAGTGAGGTGGCGGCTCAATTTGCCGAGGAGGGCAAGTTTTTCCGAGAACTACGTCCAGGATATGAACAGTTAACATATGAGGAAGCTGAAGAGATGTATGGAGAGCAACATGCGATGCTGATTACAGGTATAAATACCAAGTCCTATGATGATGACCATCATTATGTTGAACTCAAGAATTCGTATGGCTATGGGTGGAGCCGTGGTGGATTTGCCAATGTGGAATTTGGGTTGTTGGACTATGTTCTTGTTCCAAAACTCGGTGACGCACCCAAGACCTGTTACCAAGTGAGTCCCCATTTATTGTACAGTCCAAATTAACACGAATTCATTCGGATGATACTTAAGTACTAGGTTAATTAAGTACTCGATCTATGTACATGTGCTTTTGGTTGGCTAGCTACCTAGTATGTCATAGCCTCTTAGTTAATTGGTGGGTTAATTTGTTGTCTCACTTCAATTCCTCTGTATATATATATAACCCACCAATTAACTAAGAGTCTATATATATATATACTACTATTTATCATTAGTTTAGTTTTAAGTTGGATCATCTTATTAATTAGTTTAAGGCTTCACATCTTATTTAAATTGTCTTGGATATGATATTACTCCTATGATGCATGGAAGAAGTTGTTTATTTTAATTTGGAGGCCGGTGTTATATATATATAGTTCATCTTCTTGGGATCGCTTGATGATCCTTTTCTTCATTGTTACAGCTCATTTTTGGTCGGTTTTTTGAAGCATATATATTTTGCTCATCATTAGTTTATTAATTGCAAACTATTGGCATTTCATGGAAATTTTAGGTTAAGTTTAAGCTCAAGTTTAAGCCAAGTTAATTTTAGGTTAAGTTTAAGAATCCCTCCTACCTGGGATTCTTTCTCCTTGGATAGGAAAGTAGGTCACAGAAAAAGTGGCACCGCTGTTGACATTCCAGTCCTTGGTGATGAGAAATCAGGGACCTGTAAACACAATGGCTGTGTCAAGTGATTTACATACTTTTTTTTTAAATCAGTCTTTATTTTGTTTGGTGCATATGTAGTATGTGTGGAGAATTGCTGATCAAACATACTTCAAACCTTGATTCTGGCATAATTGTTTTTTTTGTCGGGCGGTCTAGGTCCTTTTTTGGAACCTTCTCATCTCTATTTTTGGTATATACCCGGAACCAGTTATCATTAAAAGTAGGACTTGCGAAAGTTATGGTACTGGTAGGGTGCCGGTTTTTTTGGTGTTAATTCCACTTAGAACTGGTTTGCGTATTAATCCATGATATGAGTCTGTTTGGGTTCATATCCAGGGTTAGACTGAATGGACTGACTCTGGAACAAGCTGATACATATACAAATGATGCTTGGACATTAGAACAACATATCACATTAGTAGTTTTTGATATCTATAAAGTCTAAGAGATTCAGAAATTAAACTCAAATTCGTACAGGCAACAATGAAAAAAATTTAAATAAATATTTTTAGGGACCTACCAAGAGTATAAAAAATAATATAATATTAATTTTTCCATGAAAAATATAGTAATATACATTTTTTTGTTTCGTTATTATATTCATGAGCAGAGATTTAAAGGCTTCCTCCGCTTTTTCAAAAATGTATTTCAAGTTTAATTACGCCTTTGATGATTGCGTAACAATTAATAGGATCTTACATTATCATATATATATATATATATATACCATGGTAAAGAATCCCGTACATCCTAAACTAAAAGACAAACCAAATGAGAACACTTTTACAACTTAGAATGGTTTAATCTACGGTTAATATAAATTTGAATGGAATTTTGATTAATGAAATTACAAAAGTCTACTATTGGACATCCCTCTCACAAGCACGACTACTACAAGTCTACAATTAGAAAAGAGGTTAACCGTCATTCATTTATGTTCGTGCACTTTTAATTTATAAGGCCATAATTGATTTGTTTTTTTACTATGCATCCATCAATTATCAATAATTTTTTGTTTGCGAATTCTAATACTTTAATTGTTGTGATAAGTATCTCAGAGGTTATGAATATTGAGTATGCATGTTTTTTTAATTTTACGGATAGATGCATAATACTGTCATTGTTGTGCATCCATTATGTTTATGCATGTATAAAATTTGATGCCATCCATCTTTTATATATATAGACTAGCTGATCGACCCGGATTCAACCCTGACCGTTTAATTAAAACTTAAAAACAAAAGAATATGTATAAAAATGCATAATATGATTCAATATGGAGATAGTGAATCAATTGATACAATGAGTTGTAAATAGAAATTCAGAATATCCACTTTATTGCAACATCCATTCGTTAATTTAAAAATAGAATGAACATTGTTTACATGAAAGGGACCAAAAAGACACTTAAAAACATAAGAGATGGAAACATACTTAAGAACACGAGACAAAGTACCCGCGCGTTGCGGCGGTGAGATGGTGGGGGTGATAGGTCATAAAGTGTGATAGTCAAATGTCTTAGCCGTACGGGCTCCGCCCTCGGATTTAAAAATTCGTCGAAAGTATATCGAATGACATCTCTAGTGAAAGAGCATGAAATTTTAAGAACACCCATATAATTTTTATAATTTATCGATGTACGGTTTTTGAGATAAAAGATTTTGAATGAATTAGAGGAATAAAATGATTTATGGAGGAGAGAAAAAATTGAATGGTTGAGATTTGAGGAGAGTGAAAAAAATGAGTGGTTGAGATTTCTTCTAAGGGTATTATGAATAAGTGACATGGGTATTTTGGGGTTTTCACTTAGTTAAAATTGAAAAAATGAAAGGAACAAATGCTTTATAACGTAGTAAAGATAATCAAATGAAGGACATTTAACAACACAATAAACATTTTAGAGACCATATCAAGTACATAATAAACTTATAATTATCTGCATCTTATCTCTTTAGATGTCACATTTTCAACCACTTCGGCTTGAGCATCTTTTTTCTCAGTAGCTGGCTTTCGTGCCGGAGGAACAGCAACCATAAAAATTTCAGGAGCAGGTTGTTCAGGTCAGGCGATACTGGACAGGCAGGAGTTCTAGACCCTTCAAAGACATTATATCCTCTTTAAGAAATGAAAGTATCATCACCTAGATATATATTCACACAGCCGAAGAAATTTTCTAGTTGTTCATCAAATATTTCGAATTAGTATAATGACCTTGCGAGCCCAAAGTCCTTAATAGGAAATTGGAATACACAATACGATACTTACCTTTTTGCCGCTCATATGAGAATCACACCAGGAGCAAAGCCATCAGAATAGAAGTCCCAGGACATGTGCATGATTCTCTTCTTTGGGGAAAATACCAAGAATCCCCTTGATATCTTTATGTTTTCACAAGAGGTCTCAATATCACTATATATATTTGCTTAATAATGGATGGACTTAGTTAGTTTATCTCCATGGGATCAAATGTGAAAACTTTCCAAGCAAACCTAATTAGATTGAAATGACCAGAGAAAGAAAGTCACCAAAAGTGCATTCAGATGTCAACAAATCTCCTAAATCACCTAATGAATGTAGATTATTATGATAATCGTATACAACTTTTACGATCAAATTGAATACATAATAGAGCTACACAAAGTAGACCAAGAAAAGTTGATGGGTCATGTCCATGTACTAAAAAGTTCCTCGTTTACTAAAGAAAACTACTTTGAGATGTAAAGGTATTTGAGAAATCAACAGTAGTCAACTCAAAATTCAAAATAGTTTGGTAGTGTGTAGTCGAAGTGTCATAAACTTGAACTTAACCAAAGAAATAAGATTGCACCGAAATTCAAATAGATGATTTAGTTGTATCATATCTGCAGCAATTTTAGCCCAATTCAAAGCACGTGCCTGCGGAGCAACACCATCAAAAGGAACTTCCTTTTAATCATTTTTTTTAACGATATGCCGATAGAGTGGTTGGATTTTATTCAATCCTTCTAACCTCTTTTTACTTTTTACAGTATACCAGTATGAATGTATGATATATTACAAAACATTTATTAGTATCTATCTGGTAACACAAATTTTATTTTTTTTTGTTTTAGTTGATTTTATTTTGGCAATGTAAGTGATAATTTTAAGCATGTATATATAATACATACGCATTTAGAATTGATAATTTTTTGTACCCGACATGAGAGTTGTTTGAAAACTTTGTTTTAAATCTTCAAACCACAAAACATCACAATATATTTGACAAAAATATCTGGGACATAATTACATTTCATTCAATTTACATTTCATCAACAATTAATGTAAAAGCGGTAATGCAAATATTTTAAAAGATAAGGTTTTATGGTATAAATTGATAAGATAAGGGTTTATAGTGTAAAGTAATTTATTAAGAGCAGATTGATAACTTTTTATAACCCACTCCCAAAAAGGAGGTTCATTAGGGGTAAAATGATCAAATCCAATTGCGACATTTTCTAACTTTTCAACATGAAGAGATAATTTTTATATAATAGTATAGATAGTTGTTTATATGATGAGATAGACAATACTTAGCCCGTATTTGTAGTCCATGCATGTATATACTTAAGGTCTGGCTGGTGACAATTAACATGTATAAAAGAGTTGTATTTTTATCATAAAATTTATGAGTGAGTTTTTAATATGAAAAGTACAATTTACTTATAAACACTAATGAGAGCTTTAGAGGTTGTCGTCAACATTTTCTTTATTGTTACTATAGAATTCCATAAGTATTAAGAATAACAACTACAAGTAAGAGTTTAGTTATGATTTATGATATCGTCCATCGGACGGGTTTAATCTAGTTTCATATATATATATATATTAATATTAAGGTTCTCAAAATAACTTTTTAATATATATATATATATATATATAGATGTTTATATATAAATAATAATATAATATATATATTATAGAGGAAGGGTTATTTAAGAACCCACAAATAAAAAAGAACTCAAGAACCATTCTGGACCACACATTATTTCTCTCTTTCTCTCTCTTCAATTAAATAATAAAATTCACCCAAATCATTCAAAATGCTTTATCTCACAAACCGTAAATCGTTAGACGAAACAAAAAGCATGGGTAGTCTTAAAATTTCGTCCTCTTTCATTAGTGTAACACCCATTTCGTAAAAATATGGATTTCCAAAAATTTTCGCCTAACGGCGTTAATAAAGCGGAAACAGTTTATTTAAAACCTCAACTAAAGAAAACAGTTGAGAAACATTGGTGGTGTTACTAATAGCATCAAATCAGTAATAAAAGAAATCCATAAGATTGCCCAACATGAAGCAACCATAACATAGTCATTACATAAGTTCCATAAAGGAAATCATTAACATTAAGTCTATGCGAAGCTATTGGGTAAACTAAAGCCATCTTGATCATCTACCCATCTCTCGCCAAAGCTTCACACGTCATCTCACAGCTTAACCTGAGGGGTGTCAACACATTAAAAGAAACAAGTGTTAGCTATAAAGCTAAGTAAGATAACACCAGGTTTAAGCAAAACATTTCATCCATTTAAAACGTCACTTTAAACTTTACGTCATTTAATTAGGCATTCATATCATCACATAAATATATCCACGTCACATATAAGCATAGAGTTCTTGACCCTAAGCGTGCCTAATCAATTTCATCATATCATCTCATCTCGTTAAGTTGTGACTAGGTCACCGTTAAGTTGTAACCGAAGTTACCGTTAAGGAAAGACAATGTCGATCCATGAGTAGCACGTTATGTTCATGACATTAGGTGGGTCATCAGGCCACCCGAAACTACTCGCCACATATGACTTGTTGCAAGGAGCCACCCTAGCAACCATTTTAACGTACCCTCCCACATACGGGCACTACGTACTCTCCCACATACGAGCACGACGTACTCTCCCACATACGAGCACGACGTACTCTCCCACATACGAGCACGATTTATACGTACCTATTACCACCGTCAGGCACGGGTTATGCATAACACTTAACATCTAATTAGCTCGAGCATTTGCCACATTTAATTTAGGTTTCCACATTAATCCTAAACTAATCCACATCTGTCATCTTTTCACGTTAGGGCCCTTAAAACGTGCACGTGTCATGGCAACCTAAAAGGTCTAGTGTTCTAGATGAACAAGCCACATATACATGCACATATCAACAATACAACACGTCATTAACCACCGTTCATCATATCATATCACATCATATCATATCGATAAGCATATCATCAACATTGCATATCATATCATAACCATGTGTACGGGGAAGCATTTTAGGCATAAACATCGTTATCATTAATCCCCGGGTACCTCCCATATCAACCCAACCACATATGAGTTATACATTACCGTTATGGAGGTTATAGTTTACAAACCATTTTCGTTGCACCCTCAGCGTGACAAAAGTAGTGTATCTTACCTGGTAGTAGTGTACGCGCGTAATGAAAGGCTAAAAGTGCTTAACAATAATCCCCGACACCTAAGATACATTAATATACAAAATATAAGTCATTTGGGACCCAAACGAACCTTACAGACCTCACGAAATTAGTCTGGAAAATCCTTCTTACGAACTTAGCTACAGTTCTTACAAAGATAGTTTGTTCTTACGAAGATAGTTTGTTCTTACGAAGATAGTTTGTTCTTACGAAGATAGATTTGTTCTTACGAAGATAACCAAAACGAAGATAGATTTGTTCTTACGAAGATAACCAAAACGAAGATAGATTTGTTCTTACGAAGATAACCAAAACGAAGATAGATTTGTTCTTACGAAGATAGTTTGTTCTTACGAAGATAGAAAAACGAAGATAGATTTGTTCTTACGAAGATAGTTTGTTCTTACGAAGATACAAAACGAAGATAGATTTGTTCTTACGAAGATAGTTTGTTCTTTCGAAGATAGATTTGTTCTTACGAAGATAGTTTGTTCTTACGAAGATAGATTTGTTCTTACGAAGATAACCAAAACGAAGATAGATTTGTTCTTACGAAGATAGGTTCTTACGAAGATAACCAAAACGAAGATAGATTTGTTCTTACGAAGATAACCAAAACGAAGATAGATTTGTTCTTACGAAGATAACCAAAACGAAGATAGATTTGTTCTTACGAAGATAACCAAAACGAAGATAGATTTGTTCTTACGAAGATAGTTTGTTCTTACGAAGATAGATTTGTTCTTACGAAGATAACCAAAACGAAGATAGATTTGTTCTTACGAAGATAGATTTGTTCTTACGAAGATAGATTTGTTCTTACGAAGATAGTTTGTTCTTACGAAGATAGTTTGTTCTTACGAAGATAGATTTGTTCTTACGAAGATAACCAAAACGAAGATAGATTTGTTCTTACGAAGATAACCAAAACGAAGATAGATTTGTTCTTACGAAGATAGTTTGTTCTTACGAAGATAGATTTGTTCTTACGAAGATAACCAAAACGAAGATAGATTTGTTCTTACGAAGATAACCAAAACGAAGATAGATTTGTTCTTACGAAGATAGTTTGTTCTTACGAAGATAGTTTGTTCTTACGAAGATAACCAAAACGAAGATAGATTTGTTCTTACGAAGATAGTTTGTTCTTACGAAGATAGTTTGTTCTTACGAAGATAGTTTGTTCTTACGAAGATAACCAAAACGAAGATAGATTTGTTCTTACGAAGATAACCAAAACGAAGATAGATTTGTTCTTACGAAGATAGGTTCTTACGAAGATAACCAAAACGAAGATAGATTTGTTCTTACGAAGATAACCAAAACGAAGATAGATTTGTTCTTACGAAGATAACCAAAACGAAGATAGATTTGTTCTTACGAAGATAACCAAAACGAAGATAGATTTGTTCTTACGAAGATAACCAAAACGAAGATAGATTTGTTCTTACGAAGATAACCAAAACGAAGATAGATTTGTTCTTACGAAGATAACCAAAACGAAGATAGATTTGTTCTTACGAAGATAACCAAAACGAAGATAGATTTGTTCTTACGAAGATAGTTTGTTCTTACGAAGATAGTTTGTTCTTACGAAGATAACCAAAACGAAGATAGATTTGTTCTTACGAAGATAGTTTGTTCTTACGAAGATAGATTTGTTCTTACGAAGATAACCAAAACGAAGATAGATTTGTTCTTACGAAGATAACCAAAACGAAGATAGATTTGTTCTTACGAAGATAACCAAAACGAAGATAGATTTGTTCTTACGAAGATAGTTTGTTCTTACGAAGATAGATTTGTTCTTACGAAGATAACCAAAACGAAGATAGATTTGTTCTTACGAAGATAACCAAAACGAAGATAGATTTGTTCTTACGAAGATAGTTTGTTCTTACGAAGATAGTTTGTTCTTACGAAGATAGTTTGTTCTTACGAAGATAGTTTGTTCTTACGAAGATAACCAAAACGAAGATAGATTTGTTCTTACGAAGATAACCAAAACGAAGATAGATTTGTTCTTACGAAGATAGTTTGTTCTTACGAAGATAGTTTGTTCTTACGAAGATAACCAAAACGAAGATAGATTTGTTCTTACGAAGATAACCAAAACGAAGATAGATTTGTTCTTACGAAGATAACCAAAACGAAGATAGATTTGTTCTTACGAAGATAACCAAAACGAAGATAGATTTGTTCTTACGAAGATAGATAACCAAAACGAAGATAGATTTGTTCTTACGAAGATAGTTTGTTCTTACGAAGATAGTTTGTTCTTACGAAGATAGTTTGTTCTTACGAAGATAGTTTGTTCTTACGAAGATAACCAACGAAGATAGTTTGTTCTTACGAAGATAGTTTGTTCTTACGAAGATAACCAAAACGAAGATAGATTTGTTCTTACGAAGATAACCAAAACGAAGATAGATTTGTTCTTACGAAGATAACCAAAACGAAGATAGATTTGTTCTTACGAAGATAACCAAAACGAAGATAGATTTGTTCTTACGAAGATAACCAAAACGAAGATAGATTTGTTCTTACGAAGATAACCAAAACGAAGATAGATTTGTTCTTACGAAGATAGATTTGTTCTTACGAAGATAGTTTGTTCTTACGAAGATAGATTTGTTCTTACGAAGATAACCAAAACGAAGATAGATTTGTTCTTACGAAGATAACCAAAACGAAGATAGATTTGTTCTTACGAAGATAGATAACCAAAACGAAGATAGATTTGTTCTTACGAAATCGTTGTTCTTAGCTTAGAGACCTTTCTTCAAGCTCGTCCTAGATCCAAGTTTCCTTAGAGCCGGCCCTGATTGATAGCAAACCGTCTCGGGCTATATACTTGAAACAAAAGTTTGCAAACACCAAGTTGGGAAATTTTTCAAAATGAACGCATATTGCCAGGAGATAAAGTCCCTCTCTGATCAATTGGCCAATGTTGAGGCCCCTGTTGATAATCAAAGTCAAGTGTTACAACTTATCGCGGGTCTCTCCGCTGAATATGATAGTATTGCTACACACCTTCAGCAAACAACTTCTCTGCCAGATTACTACACCGCCAGATCCAGACTTATAGTAGAAGAGACCCGGAAATCCGCTTATGCTCCCCCCTGACAGCTCTTCAGGCCGCAACTGCTACATCATCACAAGCAACCTCTTCTCTGAACAAAACGGTGCTGCTGACTCGTCTTCTGCATCTCGCCAGTCCTCCTACCGTGGGCAGTCAAACACTTCTAATTGTGGCAGAGGACATGGTGGATGCGATAGAGGTCGCGTCGGTTATTACCAGGAGTCATATTACTATCAACACCCATGGCAGCCATGGAACCCCACACCCGGATGGCAAAAACTACCGGTTCCATACCCAACTGCTCCAGCTAGGAATCAACGTCAACAGGGACAGCCAGGAATACTTGGTCCCGCACCGTCTCAAGCATATGCAGCTACTGAAGACTCATACACACCAACTACTATTGATCATGCTTTGCATACTATGACTCTCAGTCCACTTGATCAGACTTGGTACATGGACTCGGGGGACACGTATAATATGTCCGCACGGCAGGTAACATCTCCTCTTATGTCAATAATAGCTAGCTTTGTCGAACGAATCGTCATAGGTAATGGTGTTCACATTCCCATTCATGGTTCTGGTCATACAATCCTTATAAACCACCATATATACCCACCTCTTTTCATTAAAAACGTTTTACATTCTCCAAATTTAATCAAAAATCTTCTCTGAGTCCGTCGTCTTACAACAGATAATATGCGTATGATATAAGATCGAGACCTTTTAAAGTATGACTATATATTTTTATTATAATATGCGTTGATATAAGATGGAGATATTTTAAAGTTAGAATATTTTGAAACTAGTTTGGGACAATATAACTTTATATTTTTATCTATGCTACATGATGAATTTATCTAACATTATTCATGAAAGTTTTTGAAAGAATGCAAACTTTATAAATATAGAAAGCAAATAAGCAATTGTAACATTAAGATTAGGGTTAATTACATTTTTCGTCCCTGAACTTGACACGTTTTGCATTTTTCGTCCTTAAAGTGAAAAAATAGCACTTTTCGTCCTTGAACTTGACACTTTTTTCACTTTTCGTCCCCGCGATAACGGCTGTTAGTTTTTCTCCGTTAAAGTTGCAACGTTCGTTAGTTTTTTTGTTCACTTTTCGTCCTTTCCATTTTTTTCACTTTATTTTCATTTTGATAATTTCATAACTGTACAATGTGTATAAACCGTATTTAAAAGAAGAGCAAGAGACATATGACATTTTTTTTATATTTATACTTACTAAAATATATTTATCGCAAGTTAGATAGCACAATATACTTAACAAAAACATTATAGTATAATTATGGGTTGGTTTGATGATTTGTAAAGTTCAATAATCAAAAATGTTAAATAATTTACATATATATGTTTAATTAGATATGATCATAATAAATATGAGAATCACACTAGGAGCAAAGCCATCAGAATATAAGTCCCAGGACATGTGCATGATTCTCTTCTTTGGGGAAAATACCAAGAATCCCCTTGATATCTTTATGTTTTCACAAGAGGTCTCAATATCACTATATATATTTGCTTAATAATGGATGGACTTAGTTAGTTTATCTCCATGGGATCAAATGTGAAAACTTTCCAAGCAAACCTAATTAAATTGAAATGACCAGAGAAAGAAAGTCACCAAAAGTGCATTCAGATGTCAACAAATCTCCTAAATCACCTAATGAATGTAGATTATTATGATAATCGTATACAACTTTTACGATCAAATTGAATACATAATAGAGCTACACAAAGTAGACCAAGAAAAGTTGATGGGTCAAGCCAGTTCTACCCAACTCAAGCTCAACACTGTCCATGTACTAAAAAGTTCCTCGTTTACTAAAGAAAACTACTTTGAGATGTAAAGGTATTTGAGAATGTTGAATATCAAGAAGAATAGAGAGAAAGAAATAAAGAGGAACAAGGTTCTGTATTATTGAGAATGAGTTATTACATAGACTTAGGAAAGGATAAATATAAATAGAAAAAGGGCAAAATAGTAATAATACATAATATATATAAATATATATATTCTAACATCCTCCCTCAAACTCACAATGCCACAGTGATAAGCATTGAGAGTTTGTCACATAGGAAACGAAAACGAGATGCCGACTGAGCCTTTGTAAAAACATCAGCAAGCTGCAAGGGCGAAGGAACAAATGGAAGTGATATGTTGCCTAGTTGTAAATGATGACGAGTGAAGTGACAATCAATCTCAATATGCTTCGTCCGCTCATGAAAAACCGAATTCTTTGCAATCTGCATCGCACTTTTGTTATCACAATGTAGAGGAGTGGGCTGAGAAATATTAACCCCCATATCTGCAAGAAGCCATCGTAACCAAACAATCTCACAGGTAGTTACAGCCATAGCACGATACTCAGCCTCCGTGGAAGATCTAGACACCACATCTTGTTTCTTACTTTTCCAAGAAATCAAAGAATCTCCAAGAAACACACAAAAACCAGTAGTGGATTTACGATCATGACGGTCACCATCCCAATCAGCATCACTATAAGCACGTAACTCGAGAGACGATGTTGAAGGAAACACAAGACTTTTAAACTGAGTGCCACGAAGATATCTTAAGATCCGAAGTACAGCTCCCCAGTGAACAGAGGTGGGAGCGGTAACAAACTGACTAACAACATGAACCGCATAAGCAATATCTGGACGAGTAACTGTAAGATAAACCAAACTACCAACAATCGTACGATATAGGCTCGGATCAGATAAAGGAACACCATCACTAGGAGAGTATCGTGCATTGGTTTCAAGGGGAGTGTCTACAGTCCTGTTATCAGAAAGTCGAGCTCGTTGAAGCAAATCAGAAATATATTTTGTCTGGGAGAGAAGATACCCTTTCTTGGAATGAGCTACCTCAATGCCTAAAAAATAACGTAACAACCCCAAATCCTTCATGGCAAACTGAGCAGCTAAATCACGCTTCAAAGCTTCAATACCATCATGATCATCACCAGTAATGACCATGTCATCAACATACAATGACACAAGAATACGCCCAGCATTGGTACATCTAATAAACAAAGCAGAATCATGATTACTCGAAACAAACCCAAGAGATGTAATTACCGTGGAAAATTTCTCAAACCAAGCACGGGGAGCTTGTTTGAGACCGTATAAGGCTTTTCTAAGTCGACAAACTTCACCAGGTTAGTGAGAAAAACCTGGGGGGGGATCCATATAAACTTCCTCATGAAGATCGCCATTCAAAAAAGCATTTTTAACATCCATTTGAAAGATCTTCCATTGTCGAACGGATGCAACTGCAATCATAGTACGAACTGTCGTCATTTTTGCTACCGGAGCAAAGGTCTCTTCATAATCCATACCATACGTTTGTGAGTACCCTTTTGCTACAAGTCGAGCCTTATAGCGCTCAACAGAACCATCTGACTTTGTTTTTATCTTATATACCCATCTACAACCAATTGTACGCTTACCAGGTGGGAGATGGACCAAGTCCCATGTACGAGTCTGATGAAGAGCAGTCAGTTATTCAGCCATAGCATTTTGCCAAAGAGGATCAGATACAGCCTCTCCAAATGACTCAGGTTCAGATAAGTGATGTATGTTTGCAATAAATGAGGCAAACGAACCTGAGTAGGTAGAATAAGCAAAATCTGGTAATTGAGTGGACTTACTAGGACGAGCAGACCTTCTTAGAGGTGGTGGTTCACTAGTATCAACAGTAGGAGGAAAGGGCTCAGGTACAGGAGGGGCTGAAGCACTACCTGATGGAATAGATGTTTCTTCAACTGACACATCTATTGGCACAGATGAGTCAGTTTGTATGTCAACATCAAAAGGATCAATCTTCACAAGATCTGATTTCGTTACATTATGTGATTTAGTTGGGATGGAATAAAAAGGAATATGCTCCAAAAAAATGACATGTCGAGATACATATAGTTTATGACTTACCGGATCATAGCAACGATATCCTTTCTGTCCAGCAGCATATCCCAAAAATACACATAAAGCTGATTTTGGTCCCAACTTATTCCGCTCTGCATGAGGACGGAGAACAAAACAAGTACATCCAAACACTCGTAATATGGAGTAATCCGGTTGCTCACCATATAGTTTCTCAAACGGTGACTTCCCTGAATTCAATGCAGTAGGAATTCGATTAATCACATATACTGCAGTGAGAACTGCTTCCCCCCAAAAAATACTAGGAGCCTCTGCAGATAGAAGAAAAGATCGTGCTGTCTCAACAATATGTCTATGTTTCCTTTCAGCAACACCGTTCTGTTCAGGGGTGTCGGTACAAGATGACTGATGGATGGTACCATCTGATGCAAGCAGCTGATTAAACTCATTGGAGGTATATTCGCCTCCCAAGTCACATCTGAAACACTTTATCACAGCTGAATGTTGTGTTTTAATGAGAGCTCTGAAGTGTTTGTAGATAGCAAGAAATCAGATCTGTGTTTCATAAGGTAAACCCAAGTGTAACGAGTATAGTCATCTATAAACGACACATAATATGTTGATCCACCCTTTGTGGTAACAGGAGATGGACCCCATACATCTGAATGAATAATATCAAATGGAGCAACCGAAAAAGAGACACTTTTGGAGAAAGGTAAAGCAGAAAATTTTGCCAGTTTACAACCACTACAATCAGATATATGACAAGTGTTCAAATGACCCAATACACCAGTAGAAGCTAAAAACTGCAAACGAGACGCTGATACATGTCCCAAACGATTATGCCAAAGATAAAACTGAGAAGATAAAGGACTCAAGCGAAAAGAAGACAAATCAATACTAGAAGCAACAATATCAGACACTTTGAGTTGCTCCAAGACATAGAGCTCCCCCAACCTACGGCCAATCCCAACCACTCTCTGAGTGCGTTGATCTTGTACAACACATACAGAGTCAGAAAAGAACACCCAATGACCAGACTTGCACAACTGGCTGACTGAAACAAGATTTAAAGCAAGT